>JANVCC010000141.1:300751-338793 GCA_025345505.1 Todiramphus chloris collaris | reverse complement strand
GCACAGGGCATCAGCACCACGCTGCACTGGGCACCACTGGGAGACAGCACCAGATACCTTCAGGCTGAGTTCCCCGGCAGATGGAAAGAGCGATGCCAGCAGCAGCCCAACCCAGCATGCAATCAAAGCTGCGAGCACCCACCAGCCCAGCCAGGTTTGGGAAGTGCTCTCGGGATTTCCGACAGGCCTCGAAGCTTTCGATTAGTTAGGTATGTATTTCCGAAACATTCTGACAATTGAAAGCCCGTTAAGTGTTACAGTAAAACTCCCCGGGTGCAAAGCGAGCCGGGCATCAGCACGGCCCTCACGGCTAAAGCCGTTTGGTAATCAGGTCAGGCTGCCAGCGAGAGCCACCGACGTGTCAGCGGCTTTTATTAAAAGCTGGGGTTTTGCTGTAAGAGGTACTAGCTTTATGTTACCATAAATTGTCAACAGTTGGTCAGATCCCCACAGAGAAAGGATCGATACCCAGCAGAGGGGAAAAAGTGCTGAGAAAGGAAAAGCGATACTCTAATTAGAACAAAATTTAAGAGTCCAGGGGTACAGATGACAGTGTCTAATATGTTATAATTTATTGACAGCCTCCAAAGATTGGGTTTTGTTCTGGCTCTCCGAGGCAGAGGGGTGTTAATAAATATCCCAACAGACAGCAGCTGCCTGTGGGCAGCGAGCGGGCAGCTCCTCACACATCGATCCCTGCGACCGGCACAATCAGCCGCCGTCCTCACCCCGTGAAGCCAGCGCCAGGTCAGGCCCTCCAGCAAAGCCCGTGGTGTTCTTGGCTCCCCTGGCTCGCGGGTCCCACTGGTGCCCCCAAAGCCAGCAGCAGCCCTGTGAGCCGGGCACCACGCCAGCCCCAGACTGGGCTGCTGGGGCACAGAGACGAGGTGGGAAACCTGGACATCCCCCAGCCAGCGCTCCCCAGGACTCCTCTGCCTCCCCGGGGCATCAGGAGCCTGCGCCTCGTTTCGCAGTGATCTAATCCTGGCTTAGCACAGCGGTAATCTCGGCCCAGGACCCGAACATCTGCAAGCCCCAGCCCCACTGCCAGCCCCAGCCTCCCCTGCTGACCCAGATTTAATAACGGCTCGAGCCCGAACAAGCCCTCGCTTCATTTCACAGCGCGCGAAGCACCTGCCCTCGGACCTGCATAAACCAGGAGGCAATAAAATTTAATCACTCGAAGATCAAAGTTCTCAAGTGTTTTCCAATTGTCCTCTCGTCCCCCTCTCAGCTTGGTTAAGGGAACTGCAGCAGGCTCTCTATTTAATAAGCGGCCACAAAAACGCGGCTGGATTGGAGAAATATCGGCAAATATAATAAACAAAAATGTATTAACTCTAATTCTGTGAAGCCTTTGGCTATATTAATATCTCTTTAATGTAATCACCTATAAATAAGTGATGACCTCTATGATTTAATATGACATCTGTCATCCCCATTTCCATACAAGACATGAAGTAATTACTCTGTGGTATGCAATAAAAGGATGGGAATCGCAGGCTGGGGCTGCCCCGTGCAGCCACCAGCTCCTCCACCCACGGGCCACCCTGGGGGTCTCGGCTCCATCTCATCGATCCCAGCAGGATGGGTGGAAACGTGGACAGACCAAGGCCAGGGTGACACAAGATGGCCTCAGGTGAACAAAGCCGGCTTCAAGGTTTCTGGAATTGCAGCGGGGCAATGGGAGATCAACGCCTCTGATGTGGGGACCAGGGGTGGTCCCCGCCTGTCCCACAGTCAGCACCGCAGGGGACACACACGGCACACGCCGACAGCCAGCACATCACTTCAATGCCCACTGCTGCCCGAGACTCGGTGCCCCATGCCACCAGCATCCTGCCCACCTCGCTGTGCCCTCCGGCTGCTGAATGGGCAAGACTGAGCACAGAGCCCCAACCCACAGTGCCAGAGGGCTGGCAAACTGGTTCCTCAGTGCTGGGACCAGTCATGCCCCAGGAAGAGTCAGGACCCCCTGGAACTGCTGTGGTCTCCACTGGGGACACCAGACTGTGGAAGCAGCAAATGCCCCACATTCCGAGCTGGGACATGTACCAGCCTGGAGAAGCAGCAGGTCCCCTGTGCCCCCGGGCTGGGGTGAGAGCAGTGCCCTGACACCCCAGGGGTGTGCAGCCGGGCACCCCTTGGCCACGGCTCCGCAGCTCCCGAGCTGGGCCATGGCTCTAGCACTGGCTGCTGGAAGAGCAGGGCAATCACAGGCGCCAGCGCTGCCACAGCAGAAAGCTCAGTGCCATTGGAAGAAAGGCAGAACAGCCCCTTATCCTCACGTTTTTCACTTCAGCTGGAGCTCAGCTCTCAGGGGAGGTGCTGGGCTCCCAGCCAGGCTCCCGCCAGCTCAGCGGGGCAGGGACGAGCCCCATGGCACGATCCTGCCAGCTCCACATCCCTCCAGCCAGAACCTCGGGCAGAGCTGCCGAGGAGGTGACAGCATCCTACTGCCCTGAGACAGGAAGGTATAAGCCAACAAGAGTCTTGACCTGATCCCCACCCATCCCTGCCCTTGCTGACTCCTGGAGTACACAAGCCCAGAGCAGCAGCTTGCGAACAAATCCAGTGAAGGGGAGAAGCCCCGTGTCCCGCAGAGCTAGCAGAGGTGACAAGCAGACAGCAGCAGCCAACCACAGCTCTGCTGTGAGTCCACAGCACGAGTCATCCCTCTGCAACCCCACGTCAAAGCCCCACAACCACAGCGGGAGCCTGGACAGCACAGCGTGCCCCAAAAGGCCTCGCCCCAGCCGTGCTCTTGGTGGACAGGACCTGCCTGGCCTGACCAAAGCAGCCCCAGCAGCGATGCCAAACCCCCGGGCCCCCTCCTCCAGCCAGAGTGCAGCTTTCATGTAGTTCGGAATGTACGTGGTGCTGCATCTCAAAGAGTGGGAAGACAAAAACATGTGCACAGGAGGGAGGAGAGAAGGGGATAAAACCTTAAGAATCAAAAACTGAAGCATGAACACCAGCCCCTACTGCACTGATCTGATGGCTCACTGGAGCAGGACAATCAGAGATCTGATGGCTCACTGGAGCAGGACAATCAGAGATCTGATGGCTCACTGGAGCAGGACAATCAGAGATCTGATGGCTCACTGGAGCAGGACAATCAGAGATCTGACGGCTCACTGGAGCAGGACAATCAGAGATCTGACGGCTCACTGGAGCAGGACAATCAGAGATCTGACGGCTGAGCGAGCAGGAGATCAGAGTCTGCAGTGGAAATGTCTCTGAGCAGCTCCAACCACAGCCTCTTCCATTTTCCCTGCTGCTCTCCAGCTGAGATGACACACTGGCTTGCCAAAGTGTTTCACTCCCCATCTGCCCTCCAGTCCAGAGCCTGGCAGCCCAACAGCCACAGGGATGGTGGCCCAGCCGTGCCAGTAGCAGCTCACCCAGCCATGGTGTCCCCTGCAGACAACACAGCCACCCGTGTAGACAGAGGTCCTCCCTTCAGCAGCCAGAAGCAACGGCCTGTCCGCCTCTCACCTCACTCCATCCTCCTCGCTGGGCTGAAGTCGGAGGGGCAGGAGCAGCCCATCTGCATTCTCCTGCATGGCTGGAGAGCCACGGCTGCACACCCTGCTCAATGAAGAAACAATATTTAATTAGGACAGAGATTGAGGAGCACACAATTAAACACTCTGTTACTATCATTCTTGCACAGTTTAAGGCTCAGTTCAATAAGGAGCCATTGAGAAAGGCTAATATTGAACCAAACCTCAAGCAATGGAGCCATGTACTGCATCACTACAGCAGCCAGGGGCAAGGACTGGGGGCTGGGGCACAGCCAGAACCAGCATTGTGTGTGAGGGGACACGGGGACGCTCACACCAGAGCCTTGCACCTGGAGCTGTAGGACACAAGAACCCACGACCAGAGACCCACGGGCAAAAGGAGCCAGGGCAGCAACAGCCTTCGAGAAGAGGCCTGAGATTTCTGCAGGGATTCAGGGGAGAAACAGGGAGGCTGAGCCCAGACACGAGGCACAGTGGGCAAACAGGGGACAGCCCCACCTCTGCCTGGCCCCGTATGAGCCCCGAACCCCAGAGAGGAGCTGGATCGCATCCCTCTGCCCGTACGGCTCAAGGACCAAACTCACCGAGACAGAAAGGCTCCGGACCCTGCTCTGGGGACAGCCAGCAGCAGAGGCCCCTTCCGAGCACCAGCAGGACCTGGGCTGGCAGTCTGTGGAGAGAAACGCACCCGGGGCAATGCCAGGTAAGGCAGGAGCCTGCGTCTGCCCAGTCCCAGTACACAGCCTGCCACCTGAAACCAGGCCTCTGGTCCTCTGTTTCCTGACAGGAGCGGAGAGGAGCTTGGGATGCAGAGAGGAGCTCCCGAGCCCCTGCCCCCTCTCACCCCTGCACGGAGAGCGGGCAGAGCGCCATGGCACCAGAGCTCTCCAGTTACCCCACAACCCTGCCCCCAGAGATGCCAGTGCCACCACAGCCCACACACACAGCAGGACGGCAGGGCAGTGCCACTCGGCTGCGAGAGGCTGGGACAAACCCAAGAGGGAAGAAAGAGGGTCCCCGATGAGCCCTGCGGTGCCCAGTGCCCAGCACCACCCGCGAGGCTGGAGCTGGGGCCGCGCAGCCCCCGCCACCCTGCCAGGCGATGATATCGAGCTGGAAATAAAGCTCACTCAGGCTGGAAGCCTAGTAATAAATTTATTGTATTTTATTACATATTCCCCTTTTTGCACTTAATTCCAATTCCTCATATTCAAACTCTTCTTTCTGAAAGAAAATGATTTTTAACATAAAAATATAAATTCTGCATATTAAAAGTGCATACACCTTGAATAATAAAACATACAAATAAATAATAAAAGGCATTGACACAGTCTCATGCACTTGTCCTCAAATAATTTAAAATTTATGGTACAATGTTCACCCCCAAGTAAAGACAGCCTGCTCTCCGGATACTGTACAGTTCAAAAACATTAAAATACAGAAGAGAATATCAAAGGTGTGGGCAAGCCCCACGTCCCAGGACCGGCGTACAGTGCGTGACATGCAGTTTTCAGAACGGCAGATACTCCAGTGTAAAGCCTGACATTGCGTCCAGAAGAGAAACTGCACTTGCAACAGGACTTAAAATTCAATTTTAACCGATGGTGAGGCACAGTTGGTGAGCAAATCTGTACAAATTGATACTTGGGAGGCCACAAGAACATAATGGAGCCGCTTGTAGCCTGTGTTCCCTTGTGACACCCTACCCAAGGCAACGTAGCACCGAGAAAGGGTTTCTTATTGCACCGCACAACCGCCACGCACGCCTGACGCTGACCTCCCTGCCACGCGCTGAGCTGCGGGGCCTCGAGCGAAGCGGAATTGGTGTCTACACTTAGTTTTAATCTGTGTCTCTTAAAAAACACGATTTGCAGATAAATTGAGTGCTATCGCCTTTAAAAAAATAGAAGACTGCCTAAACCTTTAGACCTAGTATAGATAGCGTACAAGTCCTCAGGTGCTGTTATGTTACAAAATAAAGCTCCTAATAGTAACTGCTTTACGGTGCTTTTGGTAAGAAAACCGTGTAGTTCTTTCGTCTCACCACAGATTAAAACTAAATTTCAGTTCCCTCCACAGATAACGTTAGATACCGCCAAATTATTCTGGATTAGTAGGCAAATGACAAAGATACAAACAAAAAGGAAACAGTGAAATTATTCGGAATGTCATTTCCAAGCCCCGTCTGTGTGGCTGACCGAGGGGGACGGGCACACGTCCCGCATCGGGACCGGCGCCAAGGACCTGCCCGAGGCCCAGAGCGGTGCTGCTGGGGGCACCTCAGGGGGGCACAGCCCGGCAGAGCCCACGAGCAACCCCAGGACCCATGCTTCGTGCTGCCCAGAGACCTCAGCGACCCACAGCCACGTCAGCCGCCGGTGCTGCCCGCTGTGCCCCCCAGGCCACCACCCCAGCCGGCACCATGCCGTGTGCCACCACCCCGGCGGGACCTGCTGCCGAACGGGAGCGCGGCTCAAGTGCCAACGCCGGCGGGGCTGGAGCGCCGTCAGGAAGCACAGCCACCCCCCGGCACGGCTCTCCCCGGGCAGGCAGGAGACCCTTTACCAGTACAGGCAGCACACCGACAACTGGAAACTGCTCCCTCAGCACAGAAACTCAACACAAACTCGTTTTTTGAGTGGCAACAGGCGACCGACTGCCTCTTCTCACGACGCAGAACGTGTCAGTAAGGTTACATGGAGAATGGGCAGGCTACGCACAGAACACTGATTGGGTTTACCTGTTAAAAAAAACCCCAAAAAAAAGAAAAAAACAATACAGAAAACCAGCTTGTTCTTATTTCAACCTTTCGGATCCCTTTGACGTTACGCTACAGTCCAGCCTTGTCAGTAACGCAGAATTCTGCAAAGGAAAGAATCAAAGATGTGCAAACAAAGCAGGAACCCGGGGCCGCGCTCCCGCGCGCAGCCGTGCCCAGCAGCGGAAGCGCGGGCTGAAAGCAGCGCCCCGGAGCCTGCCGAGCGGCCCCGGCACGGGCTGGGGGTGTCGGGTGCTTGCATAGTTCGTCAGTGCATGCAGCGGGTACAGCGAGAGAACTGCCATGCAAAATCGACGGCGTTACCCCGAAGACATGGTTGATCATGCTCAAGTTTCAGCTTTGGAAAGCAAACAACCCTGCAGCTAGGACGGATGAGGGCACTTACAGTGGAATAAGTGTACTGTAATTAAGCTGCTAACTTTCTATCCTAAGCATCTTTTTTTATTATTATTATTTAGCCATATTTGATAAGTTTGAAAGGGTTAACAATTTATACACCCAAAGTGAGACACAAGTTACAGAGAACCGCAGGCACCGAATTGTCTATCAAAGGTGATTAATACAAATAAAAGGTGCCTTTTTTAATACACGTCATTGAAAATGTGCTTATAATTTGTATACTACTAAACACTATCCAAAAGACGCAGCCCAAAAAGGGTAAAAATAATTTCTTTCGGTGACTCCAGCAGGAATCTAGCGCGGGAAGGAAGGTGCTGCTGCCCTCCGGCACCCGGGGGCTGGCCCCAGGAGCAGGAGCATCGCCTGGGGTGGGGTGCGGAACACGGCCAGTGCAGGTGATCCAGCACAAACTCAGCTGGGAACGCATCGCAAAACCTGCCAGAGGACCTGAACCCCGCTTCCCCTCGGGGTCATGGGGCTGCTTGAGCACAGGGACCATTCGGGCCTCCCGCTTCAAGGCGTTTCTCGGCACCGCGGGGCTGTCTTTGAAACCTCTGCTGCCAGGTGCCCAGCCCTGGGGCCGCACACTGCTCTGCCCCCAGGACACCGGACCACGGGCCACTCCACGCGTGCTGTGGCTGCACGTGACTGCCAAAGCTGACCTGGACAGCAGCTCTCTCACCCCACTCAGATGCCCAGCCGCAAGACCTCCAGGCCCCACGTGCCAGCGCCCAGGGGCAGGTGGAGATCCCTGGCCAGCAGTGACCTTCGGAAGATGGCAGAACCCCCCTCCTCCACAGGCAGAAGTGCTTCTGAAGCCAAACATGAGTTTTAAGAAAAAGAGGTGACCATGTACAAGTGGCTGCTTCAGAATAGCCTTGAACCTTCACTGCTCTAAGGACCAATACACAAAGCCAAGGTGGGGTTGGCATCTAGGACTTGGAAGATCCCTCTCTGGACTGTTCCCCAGTACCGTGCCACATCCTTACACCTGGACAACACGACACACATGGACAGGAACTCCTGTGTAGGAAAGGGCTAAGAAATAAGTCTGCTTTATAGCAAGCAGAGAAGACAGATGCTGCTTTCCCCCCAAATCACTTTGAGTAGGGCCTGTAACAACCCACATTCAGTTTTAAAGATTTACTCCACGCAGCTGATGGAGCCATGACTTCAAGAGCAGGGAGGCTTGGTCTAACACAACAAGCGTTGGTTCCTGGACCCACACCCTTAAACCCTCTCTCGTGCAAGGAAGCTCAGACTACTGGAAGTCTGTGGTACCAAAAAGCAGCGAAGCAGAGTGTCAGCAAACCGCTGCCTTCCAAACTGCTTTGTTACAACATCGACTCGGCCACTGAGCAGGGGCTGCACTTCCCGGGCGCTGCACGGGCACACGCTGCACGTTTTACCCACTGCGTGCCTTATATTCACTGCGAGCTGCAGTGCACCCTGTCAGTCAAAACATCTTGCTTGATACCCCACGTCAAGCCCTCCTGAGCCAGATGACAGGCCCTGTGCTTGCAGCCCACCAAAGAGCAGCATCTGCTCTGCAACAAGGGTGCTGCCAGTGCAGCCTCCCCTGCCCGCCCTGCGCTCGCCGGTGGAGCGAGGAGCCCGTGCACCAGAGTGGCTGTTTGCAGAGGGGCAGGGGGGAACCCCGGTTTGGCAGTAGGCACAGAGCAGACAGCACTGAAGCTGCAGCAGTGTCCATCAGAACTATGGGGAACACGCAGAAAAAGAGCTGGATTGCACAGTTCGACTGCTTTTAACATCAGCTGCTCGAATACCAGAACCACCCATTCCCATTCTCTCCAAATGGGACCCCAAATGCCCATTCTCATGCCCCAGATAGAATCACAGAATCATTTAGTTTGGAAAAGACCTTTTAAGATCATCAGGTCCCCCAGCACTGCCAGGGCACCACTGACCCATGTCCCTCAGCACCACAGCTCCACGGCTTGGAAACCCCTCCAGGGATCACGGGGACTCCACCCCTGCCCTGGACAGCCTGGCACAGCCCTTAAAGGCAAGAAATTGCTCCTCAGGTCCAGCCTAAACCTCTGCTGGCACAGCTTGAGGCTGTGTCCTCTTGTCCTATCAACCATATTGAACTACTGAATTTGGACAGAGCTTCAAATTTCCTTCAGTCCAGACATAAAATACAGGAGCAAAAACACCTCAAAACCCATACATCAGCTTCCAGTTTAAACTTCTTCAGTGAATGATGGCGTGAGAAGAAAATGTCTTTTGATAAAAATAACCTTTCACAAACGTCCCATGGTAGAACGCACAGCAAACCAGGTTCTGTCTATGAAAAGATACCAAACCAAGTTAGCACTAGCTACCGGAATTACATTCTTGCTAGAAGAGTTGTTACAAGAGAAGAGCCAACACAGTGCAAGACCTTAATACAGATAAAACCTTAAACAAATACTTCAACATCAACATTTCAGGGAGTAATTTAGGTACTGCAATGTGAAGCAAGTCTTATCTGCTCTGCTGGATATAAGAAAACATAATCCAAGAATAATCCAAGTCGTACATCTAAGAAGCAAGTAATACAATCTTTGCTTCTTGTTGCTGCAGCAAGTGAGACTGAAACAATACCCGGGAGAAGAAACGCACCAAGATGATGGTTGTGTTCAGGTTTAAAACCAGAGTCCAGAGCACAGAGGCCAGCACATCGCTAGAACACGCAGGCTCCCGGCATTGCTCCTGGGTTGCACGAAGGTAAGCACTGCAGAGCATCACCGGCACAGAGAGGGGGTTATACTGGAGCAGGGCTCACCATTGCCCAGAGCTCCTGGGCACCCCGGCCCAGCTCCACACACCCACTGCCTTTTCTCCGAGGTGTCAGCTACCCCCAAAACACTCTTCTCCAGAGCACACTGCTTTGGAGCCAAGTACGAAAAGTGACCGTGGAGCAGGGATGTGCCCAGCAGACCTGGGGGCAAGGCAGGGTGGTCAGCACATCGGCTCAAGAGAGGAGGTGGAACAGACTAGCTCAGAGTCACTGCTAGCTCAAGGGCTGTTTGGAACATCGACAGAAAAGATGTACAAATACGTCTGTCACAAGCCAAGCCTGGAGAAGCTTTGCCACACAAGACTATGACAGGCAAAGACCTCGTTCAGAAGACAAGCATGCCCAGCACACTGCCCAGCCGCTGCACGCCGTGACCTACACGACAGACTGCTGCTGTACACGAAGGATATGCAGCGCGTCAATAAAAACTCAGGGAACTGGAAATAAGAAAAGATTACACCACATGTGTATAAAAGGACTTGAGGAATCCATCTTTTAAGAGGAACCTTAAAGAACTTGAGGAATCTCCCCTGTAAGAAGGGCATGTAAACAAAGACATCACCAGATGTAGTGTTTTGACCCTGACAGAGACTCTCACCCAAAGGAGACGGGCATCGCTCCGCTAAGCGGCGCGTGGCAGCCAGACCCACCCGAGAGGGCGACAGGCGAAGGGAGGGACATGGCAGTGCCCTGGAGATCAGCAGACTGCTCTGCCGCAGCTTGGCACGGCCCCGCCGCCTCTCACCAACAGGACAGGCCTGCTCAAAGCATGAGAGGACAAGACCACACTTGGCTCACCTAAACATTTCTCCCCTAATTTACAGATGCTTTGTTCACACCACTAGGAGGAAGCATCAGAGCATATTAGGAAATGCTTCTTCCTGGGAGTTCAAAGAGGGGCACAAGGACAGCTCTCCTAGGGCACTGACCATGCCAGCCTAACACAGGTACAAGCTGGCAGCCACTGCTGCTTAGGGACTTCTGTTGCTTACTACAGTGTTTCAGAAGAGAGAAAGTAATGAAAGACAACAGGGTAGAGGGCGCCTTAGGTGTGGACTAGAGTAAAACTCCTTGTAGACACAGCAACAAAAAACACAGGTTACATTTCATGGAAAAGGAACCGTTTCTGCTGTTGGAATGCAAACCAAAATCTATTACACAGACACACAGGTACCTTTCTGTCCATCCACTAATGCTAGTCCCTCCGATACTGGCTGAGTATATACCTGAGAAACAACATTAGTGTTGAAATATTGCCCTTTAGAAAGCTTGAAAAAATGGAGGGGAGCAGGGAAAGAGGGTCGAGAGAGAGCATAAAGAAGCGGCAGTCTCTCCAGCTTCCTTCGCATCCTCCACAGCTCAGAACAAGGCCACACACCAGCGTGGACACAGCCTGCTCAGAACAAGACCAAAGGGATATCGGTTCACAGCTCGACAAAGCACACAAGTGTCAGTACAACTGGGGTTCAGATTTCAAACCTTGAATCTGAAGATTTGTTGCATTTTCTGTAAAGAGACTCCTGTACAAGTGCTATGGGACAGCTGCGTTCATGTCCAACGATGACTCCAGCTACACTACTTGCATCATCAGTGCTGGCTGCCTGTGGCTATTTGGTTTGATGGCGGAATCAAAAGGCGCTTTAACAACTTGCAGTTCACTTCTCCTCAAAACATACATTAGGCACATGAACAAAAAAAAACAAGAGCTCAGAATAAATTAGCTTCTCAGCAGAAGAAAAGACACCTGGATTGCAGCATTTCACTGAGGGTCCAGAGAAGGCCGTACAGACACCTGCATGCTGGAAGGTAATTTTTTCAGCGGCTTGTCAGCAGACTGCTTGCCACTGGAGGGAGGAGACTGGACTCCGGGATCTAGCTGGGAAGACTTTGACTTGCGACTGGATAGCAGAGAATGTTTGTTGGGTGTGGCATCTTTCGGAACAAGTTTTTCTTTTGCAGTAACACTGGCATTGGTTTGAGAGGCTGGTGGGACAACACCTTTCTCTAATTTGTCTTCCAGCACGTTTTTACTGCCTGACTTAGAACTGCCACCCCCTGTCTTTTTTGAGAGCATCGTTGTCTTTCCCAGGTCCGCTGACCTCCGGGTCTCCTTCTGCCTTAAGGCTGATTTAAAGAAAGACAATCCCTTCTCTTCCGACTTGCTGTCCCTCTTCAAACCAGAACGCACACCGGTGTTCGGAGACCGCAGGCTGGCCATAGAAGAACTCCGCACGTGCTTGCTGTCTACTGCTCTGCTGTCACTCCTGGAGTGGCTTATCCGCGGGGAGCTCGTCCTTGAACTGCTGGTAACGCTCGTTTTATCAGACCCCAGACTTATCTTAGAGCCCTCCCTGCTGAGGCTTCGGTCTGAAGTCCGGCTCTTCCCAGCAGAAGAGCCCTTAGTCAATGAGCCTGATGGGGTTTTCTTGGCAGCTGCAGAGGATGGAGAACCACCCGCCTTCTGCTTCTGTTGAACCGAAGGGACGGCCGCCTCAAGGGGCTTCGTGCCATGGTCCTTCCTAGCCTGAGTGAGTGCTGGAGACCCGTGTCGCCCGCTGGCCCTAGAGGAGTCCGTCTTGCTTCTAGACCGGGAAACTTTCTGGGCACTCTTTAGTGGAGGAGAAGAGCGAGATGCTTTGGTCTCTTGGGTAGATAAGACTGTCCTTCCCTTCCTCAAACTTTTGTCTGGCTCAGAAACTCCCTTGGAGCTGTGAACCTTCCTAGGGGTGCCATCTGCCTTCTCTGCAGCCAGCCCTGTCCCACTGAGGGCTTTCACCTCCTTGACTGGAGAGCTATCCACAGAATCACTCTGATCAACAAAGGCGATTTGATTGTTGTTATCAAAAGGGTCCAAAGCAGGGTGATTCCTGTCTGGCTGCGCAGAGCTCTTACAGTACCCATCTGAGAGATCTGAGCTAGATGTCCTTATGACAGACTCTTCCCTGAACGCCCCTTCCATGACGGCCAAAGGAGCTCTGCGAGCCGTCCTGTGCTCTCGCCGGCTGCCGTCACAGGGCTCCAAGTAGCTGCTCGAGAGATTCCTCAGGCTGCCGAAGCAAGAGATGGAGACTTTATCATCAGCAGCCTCCCCGATCTTCTCCAGGGTGGAAGCAGAGGTGTGTACAGGGGAATCTCCAGAGAAGCGGGACGGAGAGTTGGAGCGGAACTGCAGTTTTGCCGAGAGGGACCAGGAGGGCCTGACACCATTTTCACTCACTGCCAGCGGGCTGGTGACAGAAGATCGAGATGACAAGCTCTGACGCTGGACGCTTCTTACAAAGGGCCGGGTGGAAAATCCTCCTGCAGAGAAAGAAAGCCATGTCCTCAGTATGGAAGCCAAGCCTGCCGCCGGTTTGTCCCACCCATGGGGTACCGCACCATGCGCCTGTCTCTGCAGGCACAGCTTCCTGCCTGAAGGGTGAATAAGGACTTCATTCAACAACTGTTATTTGATAGTGGGCACCCAGAAGTAACTCTCTAAAGCCTATAACTGAAAATCCAGATTCTCTTCTCATCCCTGAGCAGCAGGAAACCAAGCACAGGTTTTGCACCTTGGAAGTCCTTGAAACTAGCAACAAGTTCACCAGCTACGATTATGCTCCCAGAAATACATTTTTCTATATTAAAGAACATTTCCCATACCATCCTGCAAAAGACAAAGCTATGTCTTCAGCTAAAGCAATGTATTTGTACTTACGTAGAACAAGAAAGTGTTCTAGAAATGCAACTGACAGTTATCACAGCACCGCTGCAGGGACATCTCAGCTCAGACCAACCCAAGAAGCTCCCCATTTTCAGAAGTCATACAGCACTAGCTGAAGGAGCCAGTTAAAGCCAGGAACTGAACAGTTATTTACACATGCAAGTGAATTTGTGCATCTCCTCCCCTCCCTGGAAGCTGTCTCCAGCACAGCTAGCCTGTGTTAAGCTGTGGCATTAGCTCAACCTCCCTGCAACGGTGCTTCAGCAAAACCCAGTAAAAACACAAGAAGTAGTTCTGGATTAAGATGCTTCATTGATGGCATTTCCTTTCTTTGAAAGGCTCCTTGAGGTTCCTGCCCTGCTCTTTGCCATCCTCTCATACCAGAGAAAAGCTCACCTGTGCCAGGACCTGTCTGCTCCTCCCAACACAGTGCCTAGAGCTGCTAGAGTAACTGTCCCTTGTAATGATGCGTTTTGCAGCTATTTTAGTAGTGATCCTGTAACAGAGGAACTAGTGGCCCAGTGTCCCCAGAACTGCAGAGCTGATACGCACCATCATCTTCGCTCCTCTCCCCGGTCAGCTCTACGGATTCCGAGAGGGAGGCCAGAGACGTGCGCCGCGACGAGGCTGCCGAAGCGACGCTGGGCTGCTTGCTGCCGGGAAGGCGGCTGACCCAGTGCTCGCAGAGCGAGGAGCTTGTGGAGCCTGCAAGGAACAGGGCACTGCCGTCAGGCCAGTGGCGCGCAGCTGCAGAGCACGGGAAGCCTGGGAAGGCCACCAAGAGCCCAGTACATGCCACAGTGTCTTGGACAGACACTGCAGCTGGCCCACGCAGCCACAGCATCCAGATGGGCGAGAGAACAAGGTGCTTATGAAATAGCTACGGTCTCAAGCGGAAGACAGAGCTGCACTTGTCCCAGGACGCTGTGAATCGGAAGAACCGGTAGCACAGCACGCCGGCAGAGGAGGGTCCTCGAGCTGCCGTGGAACTGCGGTGACAATCCTCCCCTCGCCAAAGGCACCACGCCTGCCTCTGCCCCAGCTCGTCCCGCCAGAACCCACACATTCGGCTGCTGGTTGCCTACCCCGGACCCACGGTGCTGCCGGAGGGAACGCGCCAGTCACGTTTGGGTGTTGTGGCTTTGACAAGGGCAGCTCTGAGCAGAATCACCCGTGGGGACGGAGGCGGTTCCCCCCATCTCCAGAGACTCAGACAAGCCTCACTGAGTTCTGGGATGGACAGTGGAGGCCTAAGCAGAGCCGGGCAGAAAATTCTTCAGAAGGACAAACTACCCAGGAAAGACAAACTACACCTGCTCCTTGACAACGCCAGCGGAGCTTACCTGCCACCGAGCTATTAGCAGACCACGATGGAATTGCTGTGCGTCTCTGGTAGAAAAGAATATAGGCTGTCTGCTTGCAGACTTCGTTTTCAGAAAGCTGCTGAACTTCACTGTCATCAAAGCAGTACCACTGGCCATCCACCGAGTTTTTGCAGTATGCTGAGAGGAAATACATTACTATTAGACTTTCCTCACTCTTACTACTCTTAGTTTGTTAAACATGACCTTATCTGCTATGATGGGCTCAGAGGAGAAGGAAAGGAACAGATTATTTATGCAACACATCCTCTTCCAGTCTGACTAACAAGACGGGGGCCTGAGGCCATCAGAATACAAACAGCTCATATTCCAGGATTTTCTTTGTCCAGCATTAACACCCAGAACAGAGGATCATTTGGGGTGGCTCTGCTCCCTTCATGTTCTGTTACTGGAGGCAGTCTGCCTCCATCAGTGAGCATCCTTCCGACCAAGCCCACCCAGGACCACACAGCCCAGAGACATACATCAGAGGGCAACACCAGACACATGTATTTTCTGGGCTCCTGTGTGAAGTCACACAGATCTGCAGAGCCACCAAGCAACTTTGTCTGTCTGCTTCGGGAAGCTACTGGAACAAGCAGAAAGGAGTTGATAAACTGGCAGTGCATAGTGTGCAAATACTTCTTATGTGTAACAGTCTCTTGTAGCTACAGAAGTTCTGCACCGAGTGGCCCTGAGCACTTCTGAAGTATGAAAGGCCAGATACATTACTCCGAAGAAAAAAAAATAGCAGAGAAAGAAACATACAGTAAAACCCCTGGGGTCAACAGGCATTGTTCCATTCCTCAAAGTCATAAAGTTACATAAAAGTTACCCCTCCAGTATTCCACAGCCAGCTCTTGTTGGCTGCATTAGAGCCTCTTGTCAAGGAAGATGAAGTTATGGACAGAAAAACAGAACTGTTTTCCTTTGGGAAGGATCCAACATAGGTAATATTGCAGGATACTTGCCCGTATAGTGTCCCCCTTGCATGGTGCCATGATGATTGCAGACAGCATACAGGTCATAGATATAGTCCTCAGGATCTCTGCCGAGACCATAAGGTCTCCTCCAGGGTGACCAGTGAGATGGCAGACTCCAGCTGCTCTGACTGCGCTTAACAACGTGAGGAGTCATGTCCAAGCCACTCAGGGGAAATTTAACCATGTTCTGAAGTTTCATCCTTCGGTCTCCTTCCTGCATAAAGGGAAAAGAGCACGAGCTGCAGTGAGGCCACCACTCCTGGGGAAAACAGGAGGGGAAGGCGCAGGGCAGACCAGCTGCTGCTGAAGAGGGGTCTAATCAGGTCACTCCCCAGCTGAGCAGCAGCCTCAGCACCACTGCAGACACTCTTACCTGTCTAAACCTTTTGAGATGTATGATCAGAACATCAGGTAAGGTCCAGAGGCTCAGTGTGATGCTCCCCTGCTGCAGCTGCTTGCAGTGCGGGCATCGCCACGCGTCATCTGGGGCAAGCTACAAGGAAGAGGCATGAGTGGGTATCAGTCTCCAGATTCCAAGGCAGCTTCCACTACGCCCTGTTCCTCTGCTGCGCCAGGCCCAGGGCAGACACTGCCCGCTGCCCACCCGCCTCCAGCACTCAGCAAGCTCCTTGGAAGCACAGGCTCCCAGTGATGCTTTTCAACACAGCGACAAGCAAGGGGACACGTGTGCCTCACGCCAGAGGCACATCCCGCTGCAGGGCAGAATTCAGCTGCTGTGCACAGAAGCTATTTCCACTCATCAACTCCAATCCCTGTGAAGCGGGGAAGAAGGGAAAACAACGGGAAACAGGAAGCAGGCCTGGCAGCCTGAGTGAAAGGAAACACCAGAAAACCAGCAGCAAAGAATCAGAACAGAGAGGAGACACGTTTGCTTCTAATTTCGTCTCCAACACCTCGCTGCCCTCTGGAGCCCTCTTCCTCCCTAGGTCCCATGGCACAGACTCACAGACTGCAGAGGTTTTCATTGTCACCACGGATAATGTGTCTCTTCAAAGACACAAACATAACACGCACATCCTTCCACAGATCAGTGCTCAGAAAACTCAGAAGCCAAAGAGCTTCAAGCTGTCAGACAACTATTACTAAAGCTCAATCACGGGTCTGCAGTCCACCTCTAGGATCATCTCTCTTTACAGCAGGCTAGACACTTCTGGCAACACAACGCCAGTTGTTTATGTGTCCCAGGCAAGCCCTGTTCCAGTCAGCCCTGTGACACCGTCGCTCCTGCCACCTCCACCTGCTCACACCACGAGCAGAGCTAGAGCAGGAGAGTGGCCACGCTTCTGGAGAACTGAGCTCAGTGGTCACTGCACTGCCCTTTGGGGGGGGCTGCCTTGAGCCCACCCCAGCCCTGCAGACACACAAGTGCTCCAAGAGAACAGTAAATTCCCATGGAGAAGCCACATTGTTCCAACCCTTTATAAGGTGCTCGAGAGACATCGCCATGTCAGAGGGAGGAAATTACAGAAGAGAGGAGTAAGTTCTCTTACCAACATTTGGGGTCAAAAACCCCAAAAGCAGCACCTCCCACAGCCTTCTCCTTGCTGCAGAGCCACTCTGAGTGGGACTGATACTGAGCATTGTGTTACAAATTTATTGTTGTCTCAACAAATCAGTGTTTGCAGAAAACAGCAGCTCTGCTGAGCCCAGGAGCGCAGGCTGCACGTGGACCAGCCAGACCTTCCGAGTCCAGTCCTGTCCCTACCTGTTCCTCTTTGGTGTACAGTTGGAAACACTGAGATAAAGTGCAGGTCTGAGGTTGGTGATGAAGCTCTCTCTGCTGGCGGACACTTTCGGAGTCTGGAATATACTCCTCTTCCGTATTCACAAACAAGCTGTGTCAGGGAGACAACACAGTTACCGGCGCACCCGCCTGCTCCCCTCGCTGCCGAGGAGCTGCTCCAAAGGTCCTGTCGGCACCTCTTGGGTTTGTCCCACCACCCGTGAGTGAGAGCTGACTGCCAACAGATCCTGCCAGGGCAACACAGGGGCAAACACCTTCCGTGAGCACCCACTCCAGTTTATTCACAGAAAGAGCTGCTTGCTGCCCACAGACCTTCTCATGGGAATACGATCTGTGGGGGAAGGAGCCATGGCCAAGACATCTGCTCCACAATATAAAACTCCAGCTACAGAGAAAAGGACTCCAACTGGGAGCAAGCGTAGGGCGTCCAGCCCCAGTCCGTCCCTGGGGCCAGGGCACAGGGTGGGGCTTCTGAGGGGGTCTCGTGTTTGCTGAAGGGTGGACAATTCACACAAGCAAGCCACAAGCATCGCTCTCAAAGTGAACACAAGCTTTCTACTTCATACTTACTAATCTTTAGTTTCTTTGTCCCATTCTACCACTAATTTCACATGAGCAGTTCCCCCCTGTCCACATGACTTCAATGCCCTGGAAAGAGGAGCAGACAGAAGTTAGACACCTTTCAGTCTGAACCCTACATCACCTTTCCGACACATCACCCCCTCCACTAACCCTTCACCCGTCACTCCCCCACAGTTCCAGCCTGCAAAGAGGTGAAAGGAATTAACACAGCAAAGAGCAGGGCAAAGCTGGCAAACTGCATTTGCCCAGGTACATTAGTTCTATAAACAAATACAGGTACCCTTGCTTACAGAACAGGCATCTACCACAATTTCTAAACAGCAAACACGAACAAAATTTTAAATGGGAGGAGTACTACTTCCATTCTGTTCTCCACTTCCACAGAGGATAGGCTCCAGATGGTATGACATACAGCTGAGCAATCCTCACACAGCTTCTTGAGGAAACTCAGTCGTTTCCTGGCTCCTCAGGCCCATGAAGTCCATTCCACACATCCACACCAAGACTGTCCCATTCTCCACGGCCCCACACAGAATTCCCTGCTGACAAATCTCTCCCCATGCCCAGGAACGAGACCAACTCACCTTTCCACTGTTGGATGGCAGAGGGGGCGCTCCTCCTGAGGTAGCAAGTACGTTATCCCTACAACACTGACCACTCGCAAGCTGAACGGGCAAACCTGCAGAGACAGCAGAAGCCACCTGAGCGACCAAACCCAGCCCTCCTATGTGCAAACCTGCTCTTGGCACTGCCCGATACTTACTTTCTCATGTAAAGCATGTTCTAGGATAAAATAAATACAAAAGGTCTCAGACGTGCCTATGCCAAGCAGCTAACAGAGGGGTGAGATAGAGCAGCTGAAGCTTCCTACCCAACATCCCTCTGGTGACCAGAGGAGACAGCCCACCGCTCTCAGAGGAGGTTCTCATCAGAAACACAGTCACTAAGCAAACATTTCAGTGTTCTTTTAGGCAAACACCACCAAAGAGTGGATTTTCAGTGCAGGCACAGCACTAATCTCTCCTAACGTCACCTGTACCCTCCAGCGAACAGAAGCACAGCAGAGGTGGAATACCAGACTTGCACATTACCACATGGAAAATTATTGGGAAGCCCTCCATTCAGTGCGTGCAGCACGGTCATCGCTCCAAGCAACTGGCTCCCCCTTTAGTCCCCGTCACACAGAGCTGGGAGTCTCAAAACAGAGGAACCATTTGCCTACCTGCAGGCAGGCTGTAGGCCGCAGGAAATACTGCATCTTCTCCAGAATCTCCTTCTGCAGAATATCCCAAGCAATTGTTTTTTCCAAATGCAACACAAAGGGCAAGCCAAACCTACAGGAAGGAGCAGCATTTAGGGAAGCAATTAAAAGACTCCTCTGTTCAGCGGACGGATCCCCAGACTCAGAGGGCCCCTCTGCTCCACGCTCTCCCCAGAAACCAGCCGTTTAAAAACTTGTCTGCAGAGGAGAGGTGCCTAACTTTGAGGAAAGGCTGCTCCGACTGCCTGCACAGAAAGCCCTGCTCCGTGCTCAAGCAGCTTGCTCTGCAGCCGGGCTGGGCGAGCGCTTGTGAAACCAGCCTCAGCAGCCGGATCGTTCTCGGGCCGTGGCTGGCTCCAGCGCCTTTGCCGTGGTTCTCTCACCTCCCCCCACCCCGTCTGCACTCCAATTAAAAACTTCCACAGACCACAGGATCTGGCCAGACGTGTTCACTGCTCCCTGAAACCAGAGAGCTCTCCGGGGAGGAGGCACGTCCTTCTGACTGCTCTGCGTTCACCACTTTCCAGTAACACTGGACTGTTTGAAGCTGACGGAAATTAGGAGTGCTTTGCTGCATTCATTACTGGGCTTTGATCAACACGTTCTAGGAATGGAAGCTGTGACTCCTCCACCTCGTGTTCTCACTGCACGGGGAGTAACACCCGGGTCAATTCAGGAAGCCGCCAGAACAGTAACTCTGGCTGTGGAGCTCCCAGTCACCTTTTGCTCTGCTGTCCAGTGCACGCTCTGTTACACACCAGCAAGACAATCTTGTCGCTGGCTGCTGGTTTAGTAGAGGACTGTTCCAGTTTTCCAGACTTCGCTGTTCCTTGAGTGTAAGATATTGTTCGGGAGTGCTCAGTGCCACATTTCAAGTTATTCAGGTTATTGTTCACATGTATTCCTGAAGAATTAGGAGAAAGGAAACCTTTATGTTACGTCACTTGCCGTTAGTGCCCTGGTGCCCACCTCGGGAACCCCTCCTTCAGCTGCAGAAGAGCAGCCCAGTGTAGCATCAGGACTGTTTTTATCACTTGTATGAGGGCTTCAAAGAGCAATCACTTTTCATAGCGACTGCTCCTTTGCAGAAAGAAATTATACCCCAAGTGCTCACCTCCCTGATTTTTCACAGCAATTTGTACAAGCACTCATAGCTTTGCCTGCCCAGAAGAAAAGCTAAAGTGACAGAAACCTTACTTGCTACTTCCACCAATAAAATTTGCCTTTGATTATGCTCCTTCTCAATTATTCCCCTTCACTGAGGGGGAGCTGCAGAGAAGCTGAGGGGTTTGAGCTTTGAAAGAGAAAGTGTTTGTTCATTCCTGAGCCTGTTTATTCATCACCAGCAATCTAATTTTAAATAACACAATTTCAGTGGCTTCATCTGGTCCCTAGTAGGTCTTTAAATCAAACCTGACAACAGATTTCACATTAAGGCAGCCTGGCCTGCAGAATCAGCCCCAGAAAGGGAAGAAAGAAGTGAACACCTGACAACACCATTAAGTCTGCTGGAATAAGTCCGGGCAAAGTCAGAGTTGAAATCAATACACCAGAACATCAACTACGTGGGGGACTTTCATCCTCAAGTACATCCTTTTCCAAAACAAGCCTCCCCCACCTAGTCACCTGAGGTGGGCAGCAAGGGGCGTGATCGACTTACCTCTCTGACTGAGGATACCCTCGGGACGAAATATCTCTGGGGTCTCAAAAGCAAAGATGCAGTCACTTTCATGAATGGTGTCCAAGTCATCAGTGTCACAGAAGGAACGATGGAAACCATCGTAGTACATCTCCGTCAGCACGATCTAGAGTCGGCAGAAGCAAACCAGAACCCGTTAAACCACGTGTGCCTGCTCCAGCTGAGCCTCCCCATCTCTCAGTTGGGATTTTCCTGCTAAGGGATGGCACTCCTCAGAACATCCTGGCATCAGCCAAGAGCGAGGAACAGGGAAAAGGCCTGCCATAAAGCTGGGGTAAAGGCAGCACATGAAGAGGCTTTGGTGGGATCCCACAGCTTTCCCGAAGCTCTCGCTCCAGAGGAATTCCCCCGCAGGTGCCGACGGTGCCCTCAGTGCCAGCAGGCATGGATCCCCCTGTGCTCGGGCTGCAGGTCTGCACGCTCCACTGACCGCTGCCACAGCGTCGCTAGGTTTCAAAAAGCCAATGCCCAGGGCAAAGTATGACCCAGACCCCACCACCCTGCTGCCCCCATTCAATCAGGGCCAGCGAAGCTGAGTTCCCACAGACCCAACATGGGACGAAAGCCTCCACGCTCCCACCCATAGGAGGGAGGGCACAGCCCCTTACCTGCTCCGTGGGTATCTTGGTCTCCGAGGAGACAGCCTCCCGCAGCCTGGCCACCGTTCCAGAGATGGGCACTGCCACCCCGATGCGCATGCAGTGAGAGCACTTCCCCTGGTACACCACGGTGATGTAGAGCGGCCTGCGGAGAGCACAGGGGCACTGCTGGGGCTGGGCCCTAACCTGAAGAGAGCCAGCCCTCCCTGCCAACAGCTGCCTTTCAGAAAAAGCAAAACATTCTGCAGGAAAGCTTTTAACTTTCCTTTCTGATATCGGAGTGATCAGTGAGACTGTTCTAAAGAAAGTTCAAAAAAACAAGTGTTTCATCCTTTCCCCTTTTTTTTAATTTTAAAATGCTATAAATGAAGACAAAAGCAAAACATTTTGGTTACCTGAATAAAAGATATTATTTTCTCCCCAAAAATAATTTTACAGGAAGTTAAGGGTGGGGGTGGAAAGCCATTCTGAATCAAGGGAAAGGCTCAATTTTCCAATTTACCTGCAAAGCAAGAAATTAAAGGCCCGTATGATCCTATCTATCTTTTTTACAGACCTACCGGAGAGATTTTGCTGACACCTCTCTTCCTTCTGCAGTAAATTAAACACCACCACATGCACAGGAAACAGCCAACATTACGTTCCAGGCAGCTACGTACCGTGTATGAGGCAGAGGAATCGGCAGAGAGATGCAGAGAAAAGGGTCGAAGGTGTTGCTCTGCTTCTGGCAATGAGGGCACGTCAGAGAGGACCTAGCAGAGTACCAGAAACGGGGCAGTTACACCTCATGTCACCAGGAACAGATAAACCTTCAAATCACAGCCAACAGCCTTCGTCTGTCGAGCTGGCTGCCCCTTCCGGCTCTTCTTCCTCCGTGGAGCATGGCTCTGCACAGAGCTGCTGGAAATGATGGGCTCCTGACCTGTAGAGCCACTTCAAGTGGCCAGTCTCAACGTTCACCACAAGGCACGCCAGGAAAAGACTCCACTTGCTGAGTGTGGCTTTCAGTAAACGTCACTGCAAAACCGGTCATTCCCCAGCAGCAGCTCTACCATGGAAGGCCTGGAAGTGCTTTCCCTTTGGAGCGAGGTGAAGGGACAGGAAGAGCTGGGGACAGCGGGCACTGCAGGGGTCCAGGTCTCTTCCTCAGAGGGGAAGAGCCTTAGACAACACCTCCCATGTTCAGAATTAACCTGCGCCTTATGCTAGCAGCACAGCTGCTCACCATCGAGGAACACGGGAAATGAGGCTGCTTTCTTGTCCAGGTTCTGAAATCAGAAAGCTCACTTTCCCAGAAAGGTAGGAAACTCATGGGAAACCCTGAAGGGACAATGAAAGATTCAGCTCGGAACTGCCAAGTGCCAGAACACAGGAGCTCTGCTGGAAGCCCAGGATCTGCCTGGGATCTGTAACTCCCTGGCAGCCTCCAGGCACCTCCAGATCTTGCCACAGGCTCCTGCCTCTGCTCAGCCTGGGTGAGCCTCTCAGCACAGAGCTGTCCCGAGGCTGATGTGCTCTTGGGATGCAGCAGGGCAGGGGAGGAAGAGGCACACACTGCAGACTTGCACAGAGGAGACCAAATGGGCAGTACTGAAATTCTTTCTCTCCTCTGGAGCAAGATCTTAGCTCAGATGTCGTTCCACAGGAACTCAGACAGCTGTTAACACAATGACACCAGTCTCAACTGCACTGGAGCTACTGTCGGGGTAGAATTATACCGGGGTCACTAATACATGCAATAATGCCTCCCAGTTTACAAAATATCGTACCTGTACTGGGCTTGAAAGAGCTCCTGCACAAAAGTACTGCTGATTGGAAAGGCTGGTCCCTCAAGCAGCACGTCATCCTCCAGCGGTGGCTGCAAGAGAAGAACAAACCCTAGATGCACAGCCAGGCACGGAGCTGCTCTGTGCCGGGTGGCTGCAGTACACCTCATCCAGCTTGTGCCCAAAACCACCAGAAAAAGGTTGGAAGATTTTCAACTAACATGGTCAGTCTGCTCACAGGGGTGGCTCTGAAGGAACGCGAGGGAGCCAGAGCAGCCTGAGGAAGGCAGGGATCTCCCAACAGCTGATGTGAGCTCCCACAGCTCTTCCAGAGCTGTATGGGACTGCTCACAAGGGACTGTACTGGGGAGCACTGGCCAGGGATCAGTGAAATGTCTGGTTGCACCACAGGGCCAGAAACAAACACTATTTTAACCCAAGCTTTTGTTCCACCCGAGCTATTGGAGGTGAGAAGCCACCAGGGAGCTCTAAGTTAGAGACAGACCGTATGCAAAGCCAGAGCTACTCCCCCACGCTGGCTCCCAGCAAGACCCCTTACCTTGAGCGGGGGCATGCTGCTGTAATTCACCACGTTGTTCAGATCCTCGTGCACTCTGTCCAGAAGCCAAAGCAGGAACTCCTGCGCGTCGTGCTGGGCATTGCCCCGGTACTGCATAGCGTTCTTGGACACGATGTTCTGCAGAGACACGGAGACAGTGTACGGCGAAAGCACGAGCACAGAGCTCTTCCCTTAGCCAGCCCTCCCGGGCAGGCAGAGCTGGCAGCACCCTCAGACCCAGAGACCATGGTGGCCATGGCACCACCTTCCCCCAGCGCCTGGGGACAGCCCCGGCCGTGCCAGTGCCGCCGGGACCAGCAGCGGCTGGAGCTGTGCTGGACAGAGACACGGCCACCGGCTCTCCCAGCAGACCAGAGGAGCCACCTCAGCACTTAACCAGAACTGCTTATAGCAAAGCCAGGTCTCGTCTGGGCCTGCAGTACTGCCACACAAGCCAGGAGCGAGGCAAGCTCACCCCAACCCGCTGACGGTGACAGTTCATTTCCCAGGGTAACGCAGGGCAGAGGCCAGTTTTAATCACACCCATCCATGTAGCACAGGAGCTGAAACTGTTCAACTCATAAAATATTGCAGTTGTTTACACTGAAGCAAAAGAAGTGCTTAGTCTCCTAACATCCACTCACCCTGTCCAGCTCCCCGCTGCTTTGGGGGGTAAGAGATCTCCCCAAACCCTAAGGTACAACCCCAGGAACCAGCCAAGACCAGCACAGCAAAGCTGCAGATGCTCCCACAAACTGATCATCCCAGTAATATGCAGGGTGGGGAATTTTTCCCCAAAATTCCTTCACATCCGACACTCTTAAGCACACAAGCAGGATGGCACCAGTACCTGTAGGTCACCATGTAATGCTCTCCACTAGGTATCAAGCACCCATCACGGACAGCTAGCTCACCCTAACCACCACCCACACCAAAAGCGTGCTTAGGGCACTGCCTGAACGGGCAGGCAGCGCACACGGTTACCAGCCGTGGCCAGGGCAGGCCGGTGCAGCTCCCCTCCACTCACAGAGCGACTGATGCCAGAGCAGTGCGGGATGGGACGGGTGCTGCTGGACCAGCAAACTGCAAACCAGGGAGGCCTCAGCTGGCCACAGCCGGGACCTGCACAACTGGAGCTGCTCTGATAGCCGCTAAGAGTCTGGGGAACACAGCTGGTTTATTCTTGACTTTCCAGAAGAGCTGTCTCAGGAGGACAGCAGCACACCCCAGGGGATTTGCTCAGACCTGTTTTTCTTCTGGACACAAACAGAAGGGATTGAAGCTTAGCAGCAGCTGAAATCTGCCCTTTGCAGTTTCTTCCTTGCCCTGCAGCTCTTTCACCTTTTGTAACTGAAGCTGGTGCCCCAGCCAGGCCACGCGTGCCCCTTCCTCAGGGCATCGTCTCCTCCTCCTCGAAAAGCATCCGGAAGCTCACAGTAGAGCTTAGAAGGGCATCTTCCCCACCAACCACCACCACCAGAGCTTTCTCTGCTCCAGCTCTGATCTCACCTTTACCTCCACAGCACCACCCAGCCAGCTGCATACCAGGGGACATGGCACAGGCTCCGGAGGACAGGAGCCAGGCATCAGCCTCTGTGTCCAGCACCGTGGTGGGCTAAGCCCGGGCTCCTTCCTGAACAGCAGATGCCAGCACTGCTGCAGAAAATCCAGCATGCTCTGCCTCCCCAAGCAGCATTGGGCTGCACCAGGAGAGCCAGCAGCCCAGAGAACTGGCTGGACACCTGCCTAACCAATGGCCACGGGCCAGCCACCCCATGCTCCTGATCCACCAGTTTTAGCCACGAAGTACCAGGCTTTTCTTGGAAGGAGACAGGCTCATAGCAAAGCTCCCGCCAGTCGTGCGGCAATTCCCCGGCCTGCCCATGCTGTGCGTTACTGGGAACAGCATCCCTGTCTGGGATGCATGGCATTGGCAGCGCTGCGCCCAGAGCCGTGGGTGCTGCTGCAGAGGCAGCGAGTGCCTGCACGGGGCACGAGCCCCTCCGAGCAGGGTCCCCAGAAGGGAGCAGCGGCACCGGCAGAGAGCGGCCCCGAGAGGGGCCAGGCAGCTGCACTCGCCTGCTTCTGCGGCTCCTCCGCTCCTCTCAGCACTGCAACAGATTTGAGAAATGAGGTTGGGCTGCTCGCTTTATCCCTCTAGAAAACGGGGTCACCAGAAGGGGGAGGGGGGCTGATGAAGAGAGGAAATGGCTGATAAACATGTACTCTATCCTCCGTAATCTGTCCACCTGCCTCAAGGCAGCAAAATAAGGGAAAACAGAAATAATCTGCTCTCATTACATACACACAGGCCCTTCAGCCAACAGACTCCCTGCCCCTGCAGAGCGACCAGCACCCCCCAAACACAGCATGCAAACACAGCCTTAACCGAGCCCCAGCCAACGCTCCCCTCTGCAGCACAGGCAGCTCGGGATGCTGCTGCACACCGCTCTGCTGCGGGCAAAGATCCGGGCTAGTCTGGAGGCGCTCAAAGATGAGAGGGCACCAAACAACTTCCTGCACTCCTGGTGACCACTGAGCAAAACAAGATCTGTTGGCAGGAAAAAGAAATGACAAAGCGAGAGCCAAAAAGCGATCTGAAGCCCCTCCAGGTCTCAGCCCGATGCCTCTTGCGCTCCTTCAGTGGGAAGGACAGGGAACCGTTCGGGTGGTTTATGAGATTTGACACTAACTGTGAGAATCCAGTGAAGGCACTTACAGATCCTGGCCTGATACCTGAACACTCATCCCGCAGGTACCAGGACAAGATGTCCATGACCTACAGAAACCCAGTCTAGCCGTGCCAGAAACCCATCACCCCGTGTGGCTCCCAGGGACACGACCTCGTCCCTCACCAGCTGACACTGCCCACGGACAGAGCCAGATCCGCTCCTTCCCACCACAGGACATCCTTCAGCTGAACACGGGGTCCCACTCCCCCCAGCTCTGTTACAATCCCCAGCGTTCGGCCTCTCCCCTGGGCCTCACGGAACATCCGCTTCCTGAGCAGCGTGGGGCTCAGTGCCCCAGGGCTCAGCACCCCAGGGCTCAGCAGGGCAGCTGCTTGCTGCGGGACCCGGCTGAAGGGGCACTGCTCCGCAGACTCAGCCCTGCCTTGGGCTGCTCACCCTTCCACCCATGACACCATGACCAGAGTCCGTGCTCTCAGCTGACGGTCAGTTGTTGCTGGTGGGATTTAGCAGGTCATCGAGAACTAGAATTGGAAAAATGAATATTGCAGAATACCCAAAGCACCCATAGCAAGGAGAGAAGGTGGACACAGCAGCTGAATGCAGCCGGACAACAGCGTAGGGGGGAATTTAAGACACACACGTGGCAACTTCCTTTGCAAACATTATCTCTGTTTAAAAATATTACACACTGAAAATTAAATTTAGCCCTTAAATTACTGTGTCAAGCTCCCAGCTGAAAACCAATCACCAGAGCGTGAAGCAGAGATTCCAGCCCAGTCTGAAGTGGTTACCTTACTACATCCTTTCTCCAGAACCACTGTCCACGCCTCCACAGCAACACGCCTGCCTTTTAACAGCATTCTTCACCCACCCCATCCCCTCCCACCCCCAGCCCAGCACGCCGAGGTGACAGCACCCAGTACCACCACCAAGGGACGAGAGCTCCAAAGGCAGCGCAGGCTGCAGCCAAACCAAGCTCATTCTTCTCAGCAGCAAGCTGACCAAAGAGGCAGAAGAGAAAGCGGTGCTGAAAGGCACGCAGCCCGCTGCCCCCCAGCAGCACACGCTCTGCTCTGCACTAAGGTATAAAAAGGTATGAGCTCATCGGGCAGCACTAACGCTTCCCGGGCAGCGTGCTGAGAGCCAGCTGCCTTATCTGGTCTGGTTTGTTCTAGGGAAGTTTGCCAGCAGGTGCTGCCGCTGCACTTTAAGTCCTAGTCTAGACAGAGTTGAAGATAAAAGGGTCTTTAGCATTGCTGGGGGAAGTGAATCTGGTATTTCAAGTGGAAAAGGGGGTGTGGGGGGGTCTGTATGGAAACAGACGTGAGGAAGGACCGCAGGAATTCAGGCAAGTGTTTCTTACCACCTCCCTCCCAGTGTCACCAGACCGTCACTCCAGTCTAGACCCTTTCTGGCTTTTACTGACACGCACTCCCGGCGACGCGTCGTCCTACAGCGAGCTGCACGAGCCCCCAACTCCCCACAGCAGAGAGAACCCTGGCGACTCGCAACAGCCACGTGGCTTGGGCTGTAGCTGTGTCCTTCCTCGTCCTCAAAGCGACTCCACAATAACCTGCTCTGGTCTCCACACCACTCTCACAGCCTGAGTGGACCAAGGATAAAGAGCTGCCTGTGGAGACAGATCACAAGACGCTGGAAGCGATTCAGGAAGCGCTGTACAATATCAGCTGCAATTCCCTCGCAAGAGGCTCTGCTACACAGCCACTCCAGCAGCAGCAGAGTGTTCCCAGTGTTACTCACACTTCCTGCCATCGCTGCCACAAGTGGCTTTGTTATACCTTAAACCTCTGCATCCGCTGCTCCGAGACCTCACGTGCCCTCCTCCCAGGGCACGGGGCGATGCCGGGGCAGCCCTGCAAGTGAGGCAGTGAGAGAGCAGCAGCGGACACGCAGCGCGGAACAGCCACAGAGCATCAGTACATCCAAGAGGGAGACAAAGGTGTTGACTCAATTCAACAGTTTGAGAAAAATACCAGGAACTGCTCAGGTGCGGCCCCCGCTCAACCAGATGGCCCAGCAACCAAACACAGCCCAGAGGCAGCCCTGTCACCCAGGCCAAGGGCAGCGGCCGTATGAACAAGAGCCAGGGGCCCTACAGCCCTGGGCGATACACGGGGGACAGAGACCTCTTGGCAAGTCAGACCAGAGACCTCTTGGCAAGTCAGACCGGCCACTTCTGAGCCGCCCCAGCAACACCCGATGGTCAAAGTGAGCAGGGGGTAGCTCGCCAATACGCACTGTCCACCCTGAACCAATCTGCACTCATTTCCTGGGACTCCCCTTCCAGCCCATCAGCTGCAGAGCTGCAGCCCAGGGCAGCACGTCTCCAGAGCCCAGCCTGTACCCGTGTGAGCCAGGGCACATCCGCACAGCTCAGGCAGCAGCCTCGGTTTAGACGAGGCCGTAATGGCAAGACCTTCCTCTCAAGGTACCTGCTCAGCCACCCAGGCTGCAGGAAGATCATGTCTCACAGAGACAGGCAGAAATCAAAACATAACCTCAAGCTTCCTCCTCCCTCACTTATCAAGAGGGGACACCACTTCATTTTGCTGGTCTTGCTTGTTCTGAGCACACCGCCATAAAGCCACAGCAATGGCAACTGGCTGCAGATACAGAGTAAGCGATTGGTTTGAAAAACACACAAACCTACCACGTTCACCAGCCCCCCACAGCCGTTAACCTGCCCCTAACCTGGCTCTGCTGTAGGTGCAGGTGGTGCATCGAACAGCCTCCAGCCATCACCGGAGGGTATCAACAGCAGGCCAGGAACAACCTTGGTGCAGCTGTTGCAGATGTGAGACACTAGGAGTGGGTACAGACTGAAGTTCCCCCAACACCTTTCCACAACTGTACAGCCCTGAACCTCCAGCCCCTTTCCTCAGCTCAGCCCCAGGGAGCTCAGCAGGAGAAGGAACGAATCATCCCTTCCCCAGATGCAAGAGCAGCAGTGCAGAGGCACCTGAGGGGAAGGGGCACCATCTGAAGAGACCCGAGGGGGGAAATTGCAATTTCATATTGATCTCCTACACTTACCTACCCCCCAACACAAGCACCCTATAACCAAACCAGTCCCTGCCCATCTATAAAGCAGATTTACGGCAAAGACGCATTAGCATTTTTATCAGCCCACTGGAAGTTTAATAATCATCCATCCATTGCTCTAAGTAGATGCAATAAATCCAAACACAGCTCAGCTACTGGCCTCTGCTCTGCTGCTGTTATTGTTCCAGATCACAAAGGCAACTAAAGGAAAAATGTCAGTCTGCTGTTTTCCAGTGTGCCTCTGGTAGGAAGCAGCTGTGGGAAGGTTTTTCTACATGAACGGATGAAGCCAGCTCATTAGAGACCTGACACAATGACACAGATGAGCAGGAAAGAAAGGCTATTCCCCATCTCTCATCGCACAGCATCACGTTATGCTCAACCAGACCTCCTTTTTTACCATCCACATAGTTCTGTGTTTGGGCAACAGCAGACATCTCGTGTAGAGTGTTCATCTGAACTACTCCCTCCACTTACACAGAATCCCAGAATCCCAGCATGGTGGGGCTGGAAGGGAGCTCTGGAGATGCTCTGGTACCACCCCCCTGCTCCATCCAGCAGGGTCACCCAGAGCAGGGGCCCAGCAGCGCAGGGTCCAGCCGGGGTGGAAATCTCTCCAGACAAGGAGACTCCACAGCCTCTCTGGGCAGCCTGGGCCGGGCTCCCACACCCTCACACCAAAGAAGATTTTCCCCAGCTCGTCACAGCAATTTCCCCTCTCTGAAGCGAGATGATCTTTTCTGGGAGAGCAATGCCCAGGAAACAGTGCTGTTCAGACCTTCTGTTCATCCCCAGGCCAGGGACAAAGCCAAGGCCAGCAGCGACCCTTCACCCAGCTAGAGATGCCAGCAGGGACCATCACGCTCTTTCCTGGCCAGGGCCCCACCACTGCCTGCTGCCAACAGACCCACACGGCTTCCAGCACTCAGGACACATCATCTCAGCTGCTGCAGGGGAAAGAAAGGAAAGGAAAGCAGGGAGGCTCAGTGCGATGAGTCCCCTGGTGCAGAGCGATGCCCGCTGCCTCCCCGCAGCAGCACCAGCACCACGGTGCACCCACCAACCCACCCTTGCAGCCAGGAGCTGAGATTGAGCAGCAGAAAGCCTCCGGAGCATCTCCCCACGCACACAGGGCTGGAGGGACAGCTGGGCTCACAGCTCCCCGAGATCAGCACCAGCCTCGGGGTTCACCCATCTGCATCCCACCCACAACAGAACACACAGCACTGGTCCAGCCCGGGACAGCTGAGATCTCTGCTGGCCGAGCTTTACCACAGGGGGAAGAGGGAATTCTGAAGAGAGCAGGTCTGCCCAATCATCCAGGGCAGGGCAAACCGCTCCTCCTTTGCCCCATGGGGCATCCCCGAGGTGCTGGGTCCGGGAGGCAGCCCCCTGCAGCAGAGCGCGGTGTCTCCAGGGGCTGGCAGCTGTCCCCAGGGCTGGCACCGAACCGCTGCCCGCACAGCCGGGCCCTTGCCTGCCCCACAGGGGAACAGGCACTTCAGAAAGGAAACCCAAGAGGAGCAGGGCAGAGCGAGGCACGCCAGGACCAGAAGGGATCTCACCGTGCTTAACAAGCCTGGACAAGAAGCATCACCTCACCGGCCCCTGCCTGACATCTGTCCTGCACCAGCAGCTCCTCTCACCCTGCCAGGCTGAAGCCTCAGCTAATCCTCATTAACCACCTTTCTTCAGCACATAAGGAGACAGCGAAGCTCACGAAGCCGCCGCGGGCACATGCAGAGCTCCCTGCTCCACGCAGGCAGCGGCGGGCAGACCCCTGGCAGCTCCCAGCACCGCAGAGCCCACAGGAACGGGCAGAGGCCTCACAGCAGGGCCAGCAGCCTCAGCTGCCTAGCCCTGAGGACAGGCAAGAGATCTGGATGCAGAGGCGGGTTGTTGGGCACCGTGTTCCCGAGCAGGCAGCTCCTTCCCAGGCTCTTCCCAAAAGCACGGTCACGCCTGTGGCGAGGCAGGGCCGGGAGAACTCATCCCGAGGGCCAGCAGAAATCCAGTCCTGTTCCACAGAATGGCTCTGGCTGCACCAGCAATCAGCAGGGTTGAACAGAGCAAGGGATTAAGAGGCAGGGGAATACCATAAAGGTGAAGCAGTTCAGTAAAGGAGAGTCAAGAAATGCTGGCAGAGGGGACAGACTGGGGTTTGGGAGCTCAAGCAGCTCATGCTCTGGCTGCACTCGCCTCAGCCTCTCCTGCCCTCTCCAGGTTTTGCCTCAGGTCCCAGGTTGGAGCACAAGCCCCTCAGATGAGGATCTGATGCCTGCTGCTCTGATGAGGAGCCTCCCCCTGCACTTCAAGGGTGCTGCAGAACAATCACTCATTTCACTGACACGACCGTACGCAGAAAGGGTTGGCTGAGCAGTGGCTCCCAGCAGTCACACGCTCAGATGGAAGCACGAGGGGTTTCCCTGCATTCAAGCGTGGCCATTTCTGAATGCCAGCAGAGTCAGGCACCGAGCAACACACAGACCCAACTAAGCTGCCAAGGAACTTGGGTTCCCTCAGCCCTTCCACAAGCTGCCAGATTCGGCACTGCTTTCATACCTGAACCACTTGCATGTCTGTGGAGGCAGCGTGGCAGGAGGGACCCCAGTGCAGGAGAACGCTCCTTGGCAGTGATGTGCTGCCTTCCAGCCCCAGAGAGGGTCCATCAGCCCCAGGGACGCCTGGCAGCAGGGCCACAGAGCTGCTCTGCACCGGGCTGTCCTCCCCTCCTGCGCTTCTGGAGGTGAGCAGCCTCACCAGCTCTGCTTCCCCTCCTGCAGAGTCCCCTCTGCTCCCCCAGCCTTCTGCTGCACCGACTCAAAGTTTGGAGCATCACCCAGGAATCCCCAGAAAAGTCTTTGGATTTGACGGGTAAGTCAGGCTGCTGCTCTAAGGGACCGGGATCCTGCTACAGGGAATCCGTGAGAGGTGAAAAAAGCAAAGAAACCATGAGGAAACCTACACAAAGTAAAACAGAAAGAAACAACCCCACACACACAATGATGGACTTGCACCATATTGATCATTAACATTAAAAAGAAAGCAAAGTCTAACGTGGAGAGACTGCCAAAGACCTCTGTGATCCCAGTGAGGAGAGGCCCACGTTCCCGGGATGTTGAGAAGTGTCACCACACTCACACAGAACACATCTGACTCGGGTTTTGTTTCAGGCAAAGCGTGTCAGCCCCAGAGCAGCTCCAGGGCAAGCCTCCCCGCTGCAATGCCACCACTGGGAGCACCCGGGCTGGACTGGAACCAGCACTTCCCACAGTACCCGGCCCCACGCAAAGCCCTTTAAAATGAGCACAGGAACCAAGGGATGAGGGGCCAGGAGGGAAGGGTGACTGGTCTTGCATTTCTTCTTCCATCTCTTTGTTAAAAGGGAGGGCAGTCTGCTCTCCGCAGAAACATTTTAGGAATAAGCAGTTGACATTGTCCGGAATAAACTGATTGCTGTGCTCAGCAGAGAGCAAGATAATTAAACACGATCCAGGGGATCCCATTTCACATATAACTGGCCCCATTAGCAAAGCACAAGGAAGAGCTTGTGCCTGACAGCTCCAAGTGCAGGACTGGAGGCTTCTGACACCCAAACAGCACCAAGCCGCTTCACGCTGAGAACAGCGGTTCTTTAACCCGCAACAGGAGGTGAGGATACTGAACACGCCAATACTTTGCAGGGGTTCCTTCGTAACTCTGGGAAGTTGCTTATTAATTCAGAAAGAACTGATCAACAGCACTGCCAGATGGCTTGTCCCAAGTGCAATATTTACACCGAGTGCATTTCCAAAACACCCGCACCCTGAAACCGTGGGAGTTACACACAGCTCCTGGGAAATCTCGCACCAAACACTGGTTTGAAAATAAACAAATACAAATGGCAGCAGTGCTATTAACCTGGTACCATAATCCCTGCTCTACTCAGAGGGATTCATCCTGGGTTCAGATCTAATTCTGATAATCCAACTCAATCAAGTCGTTACGATTTTACTGTATTTGCTGTACACGCTGCAGGGCACGAAAATCAGTCGGTCTTCATCTTGTAGGACAAAAGCCTGTGATCGCCGAGCCGCAGCTCGAGCACAAAAAGGGTCTTGCTGAACATCAGCATGCTTCAGTGTGAGGCTGCCTTAGCTACGAAGAAAGCCTCGAAGCAGAAAACAGCCTCATCACCCACCCAAACTCCAAGGAAAGCAAAGGTACAGGATTTGAGTAAGGACATACAATTTTTCAAGTCCAATTAAAGTAAAACTCCTCGCTCAAAACTCCCATCGTCACCTCCAACTGATTCCCCATTACAAAGGGCTCTCTGTCCTTATTATCTGACACTCCCAGGAACTTTGCAGGCAGAATGGGACAGCTCCCTGGGAAAAAAAACCCAACCAAACCAAGCACCAAGCACAGCTACCCCTTATACAATAGCTGTTTGTCACCATTGTCACACCATCACAAAGGGGAAAGAGGAAGCACAAGCTGCAATATTGGCCCTTGTTGTGAAGAACCAGCTTTGTTTAGGCAGGAAAATAAAAACCACCGCGCAACTGGAAGAAAAAGGATTGTTAAACTGCAAACAAGCACAGGACCAAGAGGGAAGCCACCCAAAGCAGGGACACTAACACAGCAGCCACCACCATCACCGTGCTCCTGTACCATCTCCCCAGGAAGGGCTGCCTGGGCTCCCTTCTGCTCCCAGTCCTGGGCTGCTACCCAAGGAACCAAACCCCTCTGCTCTCACATCCCAGTCCATCCTTCCCTGAGCTTCTCCTACTGCTACACCTCCTGCCCCCAGCTAGGGCCACCCGTGCCCCTGGGCAGCAGATGCACGGAGCTTCCACACGGAGCTTCAGGGGACACATGGAGCTTCCACACTGAGCTTCCACAGCACTTCTGCTGGAACTGCAGCCAGCAAGCACTCCCAGCCTCTGCCTCGGTGCCCTTTCCACCGCAGATCCTCGCCCTGCGGATCGGCCGATGCAAACACTTCAGGCCACGCTCAGCACAGATCTGCGCTGCAGACCAGGGAAAAAATAATATAGTAAAAGAAAAATTCTCATGGCAGAGAAAAATGCCAGGTTTAAAATGTAGGAAACTGGCAGAGATCCTTGTGTTTCAAGGAGACCTGGCCAGAGAGGATGCGCGAGCTGCTGGGCGAACACTTCACCTCCCCTGTGAGGCTCTACCGGCCCCTGCCATCACAACACAAACCATTTATGCAAACCTCATTTTAACTCTGTTTTGTTTTCAGAAGCAGGACTGTGATTCCTAAACCCACAGGATGGGTTATTCCTTGAAGACCAAGCTAAAAAGGGATAAATCACTACCAAGCACAGATAGCTACGGGCAAAGAGCATCTCACAACTCACCCCTCAAAGGCCTCTGGCCAGAGGATCCAGAGACACTGCCTTCGAAAGAGCTCCCTCTGCCCCAAGAAAGAATCCTACAGATACAAGAGCGAGCAAGAAGATAAGTATTATCCTTTATGCTAAGATACTCTTAGTGCCTGCAGATAAGTATTCAGGAATCAGGAAGTGTCCCAATTGTATTCGGTGTCGGAAGAGGGGAAAAGAGGCAAGAAAACCAACACGTGGATTTCTAAACATGCTGGCTTGGCTAAAGAGCTTATTGACCTCCAAATAAATATCACTGCCAACAGCTGTTACTGCCAGGGTGCAAACATGGAATGACTCTCCTGAAAACACTTTCCACTTTTAAAAAAGTACTTAAAGCAACGAAGCTAGGGAATGGTTCACCCTCTATCCCAGACAAGACTGGGGAGATGTTTTGCTCACTTTGGGGAGAAGCAGCGGTTTCCAGAGGGAAAACACCAGCGTTCACCTTTCTCAAATCTAAGCCTGTTGTTTACATCTTTAACTGTGCAAATCTGATGCAGAAAAAAAATAATTAAGAATACAGCACTCAATAGCAGGTTCAGGCTACTTAACTGCCTTTAGAGGAGTTAGGTTACTATTAAAGGTAATTGACCCTTGTAAGGAAACAGTTGGGTACTTGACATAATGACAAAGTCTCTCCAGGTGAGACAGGGGCTGCTGACGCTGTGCAGCCCGGAACAGGAGCTGCTGGGACCAGATCCCCCCAGCAAGACGCTTCTTCAACCCCCCCAGGGGACCTGGCGGGCAGAAGATCGTTGGGCTCCAGCTCCATCAACAACGCATAGGAAAGCGTTTGCTTACCGTCAGTGATGCTGGCAAATAACCAAAGAAAGTTCTACTATACAAAAAATAAAATAAACCCAAACCTTGGAACACAGCCTTAATTTAATCTAGGGAGCTGCTTCTCTTCCTCCGTCTGTCGCCGTTATCTGAACGCCTCTGCCGCGGGCCTGCACAAACAGCACACCCCGGCCTAGAAAGTGGTCTGCTTTCCCCTTTGATTTTATCAGCGACACTGGCGAGCAAGAATTCTGCTTTTGCAACCTCCTATTCCTGCCGTTACTCAGGAGAAATCTGCATTTTCTTCCTCTGGAGCGGGGAGAGAGTAGGCTAAAGGCGAGTGCCCCGCAGTGCTGCCAGGACTGGACGCTCCGAAACCGCAGGCGAGAGGCTCGGCTGCCCGAGAGCTCCTCCCCCAGTGAACGCTCCTGAAACACCAGCATCGCCCACAGCCCGCACCAGTGCCCGTGAGGCCACTACACCCAGCATCCCGGAGGGCAGGCACTGGCGCTGCAAAGGGGATGCCCCTGCCCAGCTGTGGGTCGGGGTGGGCACAAGCACCTGGAAACATGCAGGAGAAGCCGAGGGAGGAGGTGGTGGCTGCGAGGCCGTCCAAATGACCGAGGGTGCCAGAGACGGCTGACACCTCAGGAGCCTCTGGGACATCCCACCATCCAACAGACACCAACCAAGGGACACGGGCACCTGTGATGTCTACCTGCCACCGCAGCCCAACTGAACCGAAAGCAGAGAGCCCGAGAACATAGGCACTATATTCTCAACATATTTCCATTCATCTCTGCAGCCCCTCTCCACCCTGCAAGAAAAATCCCCCTACAGCAAAGGTTATAGGTGCAGAAGCCACCACCTACCCTCTCCTTCCTTCACACGGCCGAACAGTTTCGTATGCCAGAGAACCGCTGTTACAACAAAGCTGCACAATGCTCTCACTGTCTGGAGAAGCAAGGCAGGCCCGCAGTGCTTCCAAACCAGGTGGTCTCACTTCATCCCAAAGCGTCAGAAGGTGCTCTCAAACCGCAGGTCTGACACCCAGGCCCCGTGACGCAGCCCTTTGCCGGGCGAGCGCGTTGCCCACGGTGGGGCACAGCACTGGCGGGGCAGGGCAGAGGACGGTGCTGCCGGATGGAACCGCAGTGCCAGGGCCGTGGCGGGGAGAGCTCCGCGGCGTCAGACGTCAGTCCGTACCAGCAGCAGGTTACGAACTTGTCGTACTCCCACAGCACGTTCCCCAGCCCAGCTCCCAAGCGCTGGGGCAGGCCGCGAGGCACACCTCTCACAGCCACTGCTGCCTCCTCCCATGTGCGCTCACAGCTCCCGGCGCCACAACAGCCATAATTACTCGTAACTTTTCTAACGGCAGGACAGCAGAAGGATGAAACAGCAAAACGGACACTTCCCCCAGCGAAAAGCAGCAGAGCCACCAGCCAGCTTCCAACGGTGCCAGTTACACGGGGAACGGCAGTGCCCAGACTGCAGGCGCTAGCCTGGGACAACGAGGGGCTGCTGCCACAGCCCGCGGAGTGGGCACACAGCCATGTCGCCCGGCCAGACCGCACATGGCCGGGGTCCACTTCCCCAGGAGGATACCGGGAACTGAAGCAACTTTCCAGAGCTACCAGCACACGGCCAGAGGGATCACAGGTCATGTGAGCGCTCAGATGGGCAACCAGGCCCCACCACGCCCTGATGGCGGGAGCAGGCAGGTGGCCCATGTGGCACAGGGGATACATGTTCCTGGCGTCACCACCAGCACGGGCTGTGATTGCCTCTCCACTGTCCCCCAGCTCCAACACGCAGAGCCCAGCGCCAAGCTCGGCAGCCAGGCAAGGGGAGCCAACGGGCCCAGTTGGGCCATCCCCACGTCGAAGAGCAAAGGTGCCCGAGGGCCAGTACCAGGCAGATGAGACCCGGCTGGCGCGGCTGCCTTGCACCGGGCCTTCCCGCCTCGAAAGGACGAGGGTCGACCCCGCTGGCCCCGCTCACCTTGAAGTCCCGGCTGTGCTGCGGGGTGTACTCCAGCGTCCAGAGCGCCCGCACCAGCTGCGCCAGCTGCTCGGTGACCTCGCCGCAGGCGGCCGGCGGGCCGTCGGCGGCGGGGCTGGGGGCGGCGGGGGGCGGCCCTCCGCGGAACTGCTCCAGCGCCAGGAACTCGGCGAAGAGCTCGGTGTTGCTGAGGCACTGCAGGATGGCGTTCATGAAGCAGGTGTTGCCGTGGTTGCGCAGCCCCGCCACGCCGGGCACGGCCTCGGTGCCGCCGGCGGGCCGCGGCGGGGGCTCGGGGCTGCGCGGCGGGCCCGGCGGGAAGC
>JANVCC010000141.1:229330-295751 GCA_025345505.1 Todiramphus chloris collaris | reverse complement strand
GCCGGGCGGGCGGGGCGGCCGGCGGGGGTAGGTGCCGGGGCTGCCGCCCTCTCCGCCATCAGCAGCGGCGCCGGGGCCGGGAGCGCAGCATGGCCCCGCCGGGCCCGGAGGGCGGCCGAGGTGAGGCGGCGGGGGCTGCCGGGAGGGAGTGATTTCCCCGGGAAAAGGCCGTTTCACGGGTCACGCACCCGCCGGGGCGGGGAGAGGGGGGGATGCCGGATCGCGGCCCCGCACGGCGGGGACGGGCGGTGGCGACTCCGGGGTGCGGCGGTGGGCGGGCTCCGGGCCCCCCGCTCAGCCGCCCGGTCCGTCTCCCCGCAGGTGCCGCCGGTGCCGCCGGTGCCATGGCCCCCGGGAAGAAGATCACGGCCCGGATCAAGAGGACGCTGCCGGTGCGGGGCCCGCAGGCGCCGACGCTGAGCGAGCTGATGCGGTGGTACTGCCTCAACACCAACACGCACGGCTGCCGCCGCATCGTCGTGTCCCGCGGCCGCCTGCGCCGCTTCATCTGGATCCTGCTGACCCTCAGCGCCGTGGGGCTCATCCTCTGGCAGTGCGCAGAGCTCCTCCTCAACTACTACAGCGCCTCGGTCTCTGTCACCGTCCAGTTCCAGAAGCTGCCCTTCCCCGCCGTCACCATCTGCAACATCAACCCCTACAAGTAAGGCAGGGTGGGGACGGGACGGGAGGGGACGGGGGTCCCCGGTCGCAGGGACTGCGGGTGAACCCATCGTTCCCTCGGCAGACTGGCGCCGAACCCCTTCCCAGGCTTATTCAGCTGCACCCCACTGCTGCTCGCCAGCATCTTTCCCAACCTTGGCTTTTCCCTCTGCAGCACTTGGAGTAACGATCCCCCTCTGTGCTGGTGCTTTTCAGTCACTCGGGGGTTACGATCACTTGCTCTCTGATCCAGACAGTCCTTGGTCAACTCTGTTGTTCTCTTAAAATTCCTTTTTTCCCATGACCAAAGTTCCAGGATTATAAACGGCATCGCCTGAAGAATGGAAAGGGATTATCTGTCATTCCTCTGTTGCTTGTTTTCTTCCTTATAGGATGCTTTGGCTTTACCAATCAACAGTACTTTTTCTCCTGCCAAATTACAGTTTACATTGATGTCTGATCTGCTGCCAGCTCTCCACCCTGGTCCCTGCAGCTGATCCAGCTCTCCCATGTCTCTTGGCACAGATGCAGAAGTCTTATTTCCACACGCTCTGCCTCCTGGGGCTTGCTAACACAACCTTCGAGGAGCTTGGGAGCCTGCGAGCGCTTTCTCTAGTTCAGTCAGCTTTGCTCCCCCTGGTCCTTACTCTGAGGTCTCTCCGAGGGCGTAGCGGTGTCTGCCCACACCGGCGTGATGTGCTAGCGAGAGAGATCGATGCGAGTCCGCAGCAAAGACTTCTGTCCGGAGCGATGAGGCACAGTACAGCTGCAGCTGGGTGGTGAGGTGAGCTGGGATGTCACTCTCTATCGCATTGTCTCCAATGCAGGTACAGTTCCATGAAAGACTATTTATCTGAACTGGACAAAGAGACCAAAAAAGCTTTGGAGACTTTCTACGGGTTTTCAGAGGGCAAGCCCAAGGTGCGCAGGTCGGTGGATGGGTGGAACAGCACGGGCAGCGAGTTCTTCAAACAGATCCCGCTGCTGAAGTTTGAGGACTTCTCGCGGATGGCGACTGACCTTCACAGCGGCCAGAAGAGGAAAATAGAGGGCAGTGTCTTTCACAAGGACTCGTCCATAGTGAACTCCGGGGATTCAAATGACATCATCGGCTTTCAGCTGGTGAGTGCCACCTTTCCTTGGCCAGCAAGTTCCTTTTGGGGCAATGAAGGGGTGTTTTGGGTTGGTATCCCTCTGGACAGATTTATTGCTTGCTTAGGTGGCTTTATAGTGCATAACGCTCCATCTGCTCTTCTGCACGTGTGTCCTTGGCTGCCTGCAGATTCATCTGCATTTCTCTGGGAGAGAAACACCTTCCTCGGGTCTACCCAAATTGACTTAGTGCCTCCTGCGTGTGACCTTTCCTTTGGGCCTGAAACATTTGATTGTATCACTTTGCTCAGAATGGAAGGTCTTTGATGGTCCTTTGTGCTGCTGTAGCTTCACACATGGTTATGACTGTGGAAGAGAACTGGTATCACACACACCTTGTAGAATACATATTTTCATTTCATCTGAAATGCTTTTTCCCCTTTGTAATTACCAGTGTGATGCAAACAACAGCAGTGAGTGTGCACTGTATACGTTCAGTTCTGGTGTTAATGCCATCCAAGAGTGGTACAAGCTGCACTACATGAACATCATGGCACAAATTCCCCTGGAGATCAAAGAAAAATCGAGTTATTCTGCTGATGACCTTCTACTGACATGTTTCTTTGATGGCCTGTCTTGTGACAAAAGGTCAGTGCACAGAAAATACCTCTATCTTAACAGCTTATTTCCAAATACAGGATCCGTAGGAATTGAATATTTGGTGTTTGCTAAATTCCAGCAGGGCCCGTTTGCATTTGTAACGAAAGGAAACACTCGCATCTTCACGGACTTAAATTACTCTCTTTAATACAATTTGTCATGGTGTTCTGCTGTCCACGTTTCAGATGAACCCGTGGGGTTTGGCAGAATCAAACCCACCTGCTTACGATGGTGGCAAGGCAATTGTGCGTGGAGAGTGCCCGGGGGCTAAGGGCAGAGCTCCCGCAGCTGCGGGGAGGGGATTGCTGCTGGCCCAGCAGCAACCAGCACTGAAGGCCTTTTGCTTGTGTCTGTAGCCCTGCGAACGCCCAGCGTCTTGCCTCGGCACGAAGGCGTTTGCTGGAGCAGGAGGGATGTTCCCAGAAGGCCGTGAATGGGCCTGAATAGCGAGGCGCATCCTCAGCCTCCCCTGCCTGGCGGTGGCTGCCGTGTCCTCGCTGGAAAATGAGGATTCGTGTTCCTTTAGACACTAGGCTGGCAAGTGAAGGAGGACACTGACCCCTCTGCCTCTACCGTCCTGCTAGTTCTGTAAACTTGCTTCCCCCAGCCTCTTTCCATTCCCACATGGAAACTTGAACTTTTCATTTCCCGGTGCAATTGAACCAGATCACATTTCAGTGCAGTTTCCAGATACGAAGAAAAAGACCCACGCTTTTCAGCAAAATACACTGCTGGCCAAAAAAGAAAATAAAATATAAGAAAAAACCCCAAACAAACATCTAATCCTGCTGTTTCTGCTGGAACAGAAATCCCAGTCTGCTGGGTTTTCTTCCCCACAGAGTTCAAACTGCCACGTAGGAATGTTTTACTTCTTTCAGGCACTTCACTCGTTTCCATCACCCCCTGCACGGCAATTGCTACACCTTCAACAGCGGCGAGAACGGGACCATCCTCAGCACCTCCACGGGCGGCAGCGAGTACGGTAAGGAAGCAGTTTGCAGAGGAACTGTTGGATAACCAGCAGTTCAGCAAACTGGACCCTGCTGGAGGGTGATTGATGTGTTGGCTCTAGATGTGCGAGCTGATTGGGGAAGCGCTTGTTTGAACTGGTGCAAACTATTGCCAGAGAATACAAAGATAATATCATTGCATCACTAATGTTTTCCATCTGAAGTTGCTGCTTCCCAGTTATATAACTTTTCAGAGTACGTTTCAGCTGCCTTCTGCCGAGACGTTATTTGTTTGCTGTACCTGGGGCCGCAGAGGGTTGGTACTTGCTGCAAGTGTCTCAGTCTAGCCCTGCAAAGGCTTTGCGTGATCGTTACACTTCCACTTAAGGCCAGATCACATTAAATAAACTGTGCTGCTCTCCCTGACCAGAAAGCACACCTCGGGCTGCTGGTGTAACTGCTCCCACCTTGTCGCTGTTCTTCAGGATTGCAGGTTGTTCTGTACATAGATGAAGCAGACTACAACCCCTTCCTGGTGACATCCACAGGAGCCAAGATCATTGTCCATGACCAAAACGAATATCCCTTCATCGAGGACATCGGCACAGAAATCGAGACGGCGGCGGCCACCTCCATCGGGATGCACTTTGTGAGTGGCAGCCTCTTGTTCCCAGGTGCACGGCCCCCTTTCCTGGGAGCAGATGTAGATACGAACCGACAGGATGTTTGAATGTAACCTGCAGCTGGAAGGCAGCTAATATCTCACACTTGAGGAGCTGAAGTGCCCCAAGGAAAGTCCTGTGATAGCACTTCTCTGAACAAAGTTTTCCTTTGCGCAGAGGCTGTTGGAAACTCAGGCCTCTCTACGCCAAACAGCTACTGGGATTTTGTTTGTTCTCCCTTTTCTCTAACCCCTTGGCACTCCAGGGGATTTTTTTAAATTTTTTTTTTTAATTGTTTTGTTTTCACAGCAAAATCCATAACCACAGAAATGTGTTGTCAAGTGCCTCGTTTCACTTCAGCAATAAGTTTGCATCCCACGCAGGTTCCAGGGGTGGGTGAGAACAATGTCGGTAACCTGCATTAGGATCAGGTCCTTAGAGAGGACTGCAGCACAACCCCTTTGGCTGTTTTGTGGGTCTAAATCTTGTCTTGCTGGGCTTCTTGCTATCCTAGCTGTATAAAAAGCCTTGCGGGCAGTGACTCTGCCTTTGCCAGCTTACTGAAACCTGTTGTGGTTGCTGTTGGTGAGGGCAGGGAGAGATGCAGCTCCAAATTTCCCCAGTTGTTGCACAGAGGAGGCATTTGGCCCAAGGGGCTTCTTTCCATGGCAGAGAAGTGAAAGCAGCGCCCTTGGGCTAGCCAAACTTTCCCCTTTCATCTGGATAGGCTGTTAAGTGAATGTTTTCTACCTTTTCTTCACTGATGGTGGGGTCAGGCATCAGCCAGCAGCTTATCTGTCCTGGCTGGGCGTGTCAGATACCTGCTGGATAGCCCACACATTAGCAAAGACATTAAAAGCAGGGCTGATGGTTTTAAAATGTGCAAATAGTTAACTATCTTCCAGCTGTCTGGAAAACTGGGGCAGCAGCTGCTCCATCTAACAGCAGGGATAAACCCAACCTAACAAACAGGGAGCAGAAGGCCCCAGAACCAGAGCGGTGTAAAGCAGGTGAAGCCTCACAAGACTATTTCCTTTATAACTATTACACTTCACAGGAGAAAGTCACTGCAGGCAGAGTCTTGGTGTTTAATGTAATATTTCCCTGGCACAGTAGATTTGGACTGTTGTGTACAGTAGAAAACAAGACTGAATATACCTTGGCGGCTGCATTTAAAAGATTTGGCAGGAGGCAGCGATCTGATTGCATCCTAATGTAATCTAACAGCCAAAGAAGAAAATTTTGGACTCAGAAGCTGGTGGTGGCTGTACTGCCAGTAAAGGAAGACTCCAGACAGGCTGCCAAGGAGGTGTCACCATTGTCAGGACAGGGCTGCCCCACCCGGGTGCCAGATCAGTCCTGGTACCCACAGCACTGCCCAGCACAGCTCAGCCACAGCAGTCGCCCTTCCCCAGCGCCAGGTTATCGCTCGCCTGCTCCTGCTGTGTACCAGGACTCCCCCCACCCCGCCTCCGAAAATATTCCAAGATGTTTGGAATGCAAACAAGGCATTGCTTGGTAGGAGTTCCAGTGCTTTAGTTAAATATTTAGTTTGGAAATTATTTCGGTACCTGAATGACCAATTAAGCTTCTGTAAGAGTATAAGGCATGACAAAAGAATTCTATACAAAGGATCTATCACCTGCTCGAAGGCAGAGCAGCAGGCTGAGGCAGGTGTCCTGCATTGTCTGCAGAAGTTAGAAGCATATTGAAAGCTCATTTCATTCAGTTTTCAGAAGTGATCCATCTCTAATATTGGAATCACCTATTTCTGGGCTCCCTCCCAGGGGAGATTTGAGCATCTTTCTAGAAGGGCTGACTCGCACCGTACCTGCCCTCAGCCTTCTGTTGCTGCAGACAGAAATGGTGACACTCACCATCGGGTGTGACCTCAGTAACCTGTAGATCTGTGGTCCGTGCCTTAAAGCTTAGCAGGCATTTCTCAGGTTCCTACTAAATCCATCCTTGGGAGGATCAGCCCCTAGCTTCATACCCTGTAGAGAAAGGCAGGTGAATTAGGTGGATGACAGCTCTTGTGGCTTCAGGCCACTTTCTTGGCTCTGAAGTGGTTAATGACCGCAGCAAGATAGTAAGAGTTAAGGGCTGAGCCAGGTCTGCAGGGAGCAGTTGGGGTGGTGGGAGTTGGAGGGCTCCCAGCCCGGGTGCCCACAGACCCCGCGGGCACAGCGCTCGGCATTTCAGAGCTCTTCTTGTTGGGCAGAGCTTGCAGAACAGGAAAAGGTGTCAGTGTTCATTGGAAAGCATGGGTCGAAGCAGTGCCCAGAAAAAGTCCTGAAGGAGGTAGAAACGTTTGATTTAGGGCGATTTTAGAGAGGTGTTGCTGAGCACCAGTGAAGCCTGAAGTGCTGTTTTGCCCATGGAACAGGAGCAGCCAGTGCAACAGCAGCTCAGGAAGGTGTGGGGCTTCACAGAAAACAAAACACCCAGCCAACAACCCCCCTTCCCTCAAAACACAGATGCACATCTGGGGTAAACAATGCATAGCCTCTAGGACTTATCAAGGAGAGAAAGCATACATATGAATCACTCTGCTTTGAAAAATCCTGTTAGGATTATACCAGCTCAGCATTCCTGCAGAGGCTTTCAACAAAGACAGCCAATAGTCCAGCCAGAGCAATGCATACTAAAAAAGCAAGCAAACAACAAACTCCTACCCTTATTTTGACAAGAGATTGACAAATGGTCTGAGATGGCACATGGTGAACATGCCGTTCCAACCTGCCCCATCACTTACAGTTTCAGAATTGCAATGAACTGCCACTGAATCCTTTGGTTTCTCTCTGAACTCCAAAAACCAAGATTTGTTCTTTTCTGGTTCTCAGACTCGGTCTCGCAAGCTGAGCAAACCCTACAGTGACTGTACAGAGACTGGTGCTGACATACCAGTGGAAAATCTCTATAACAAGAGCTACTCACTCCAGGTAAATCTTCTACATTTGGTTTTATCAGTCCTTGAAAACTACCTTCATGAAAAGCTTTACAATGTTGTGTAGTTCGGGATCTGAGACTGAACAGTCCAGGCACAGGGTCACTGCTCTTACCCACGGATGTAAAATACCCCAGCACTTTTTAAAAGACGACTTTTATTCTTAAGTGGTTGATGTTTGAAGTTCCCTTAGGCGCCCTGTTAGATAAAGAGAGAACATTAGCTCATTAGGCAATTTTCAAGCAATGTGAGACTGGAAAATATTGGCCAAGTAAATGTTGCAGCTTAGTAACCCTTGAAGCCAGAAATTGCGACCTTTAGGACTCCAAGAATAACAGATACCATCTAATCAGTATCCAGATAGCAGGATGTTTGTTTACAGAGTAAGTTTCCACTAATTTTGCATGGTTTCTGTAATTGGGTCCTCTTGGAGAGTGTCAGTTGTTCTGGCACTCCCCACCTGAAGAATTGGGATTGTATTAGCTGCTGCTGGCTTCAAAGCCTGGGCCTGGGCAGGATTTTTATTTTATGGGGTATTGTACTTGAAGTGTGCTGGGATGTGTTGCCAGATGAAACACGTAGACATTAAAAACCTGAGGTGACAACAGCACTTCACCAAAACTGGGTTCTCGGGAGGACTGGCACCAAAAAGCTTGATGAGTGGGATGTCAAAAAAGAGAAGCTGAGTTCCTGCTTGTTCCAAGTGTTTTATCACAAAACACTGACTCCATGGCCCTGTTAATCTTTCCTACTTTAGGTTTCTAGATTTGCACCGATGCAGTTTGGTCAAAGGTGTGAACATTTTCACCAGTGACTCACTTCCCACACCTAGTTGTTGATTCACAAACCACAGCCTGTGGCCAACCAAAAACCTTCTCCTTGGCTGTGGACATACCAACTGCAGCACTGGAGCTGTTGGTGGCTGTGGGGGAAGTGGGGCCATTCACAGAACCCCACTGAGAGAGGATTCTGTTCTTATTGCTTACACTAGAGCCTAAACTCTCCACAGCACATTCTGCCTGTATTTGTATTCACTCGCAACACAGCCTGGAGCCCAGGGAAAGGGGAACCCAACAGTAGCAGCCTGTGCTTCTTAGACATCAGCTCTTGGTTTATCTCCCCCAGATTTGCCTGCATTCCTGCTTCCAGAAGGCCATGGTGGACTCCTGTGGCTGCGCCCAGTACGCACAGCCCCTGCCTGCTGGCGCAGAGTACTGCAACTACAAGAAAAACCCCAACTGGAGTAAGTGCTCCAACCCCTCACGGGCACTGCACGTGCCTCAGCCGCCTGCTGCATCCTCCGCAGCACCGTCCCCGCTCAGCTCAACCCTGCCTGCACCCACACAGCGTGCTGGCAAGAGGCAACTCTGCCTCAGCCCACTTAAGACCTCACACTGCAGAGCCAGAGAACACCTCTCCTGTTTAGATAGACTTCTTTCAGACAGTTGTCCTAATTGTTTGCCATTCCTGCACACTACTGAGGTGGTGAATGGAAGACTTGACCGCGTGAGGCAATTGTTCCTGCCCTTCGGAAGTGACAACCACTTCTCAGAGTAAATTGCAATATTTACAGGATAAATCTTTGTATCTCCACAATGTAGGCGATGGCCACAGAGGCCACCTACACCCCAGAGGCCCCTCTTGAGCACAGCTAGCAGAAGATTATTGCTTTTGTTTCCAGCTTCTCACACACATCCTGCTCCCTCTTGCAGTGTACTGCTACTACAGACTGCACGAGAAGTTCGTGAAGGAGCAGCTCGGCTGCCAGCAGATCTGCAAAGACGCCTGCAGGTAGGTGCTGCCCACCAGCAGAGGTGCAGTGCTGCCCGTGCGCGGGGTTTGAGCTCACAACTCACAGCCTGCCTCTCTCTCTCCAGCTTCAAGGAGTGGGCACTCACCACCAGCATCGCCCAGTGGCCATCCACCGTCTCAGAGGTCAGTTCCTAGTTGCGCTGAGCGGCACAAGGAATGAAATAAACCCAGAGGCTCGCAGGGAAGCAGGGGCCCCTTGGGCAATCCGTTAGCACTTCAATAATGCTCTTCCCAGAGGCTCAGTCTGTAGTGCCCAGGTCAGGGCTTCCCCTCCAGGAGTTCCCCATTAAACTAAAATCTGGTTTGGGTGCTGGGAGATCCCCCTAGGGACAGCTGGTCTGTCACACGCCTTCAGTTCTGCCACCCAAGCTGGTCTGAGGAGGCTTGGAGCCTGAGCTCCCTGCCCAGGGCATTTCTACATGAGCACACATGGCTGTAACAGTATTTTCTGCCTCTTTTCCAGGACTGGATGCTCCGAGTTCTCTCTTGGGACAAAGGGCAAAAACTCAACAAGAAGCTAAACAAGTAAGTACCGTGTATGTGTTTCAAGCTTGCACCTCAAGCCCAGATACAATCTCAGCAGCCCTAATGATGGCAATTGGGGAAAAAGCTCCCTTAGAGCAGCCCAGCCCTACTGGTCCAACTGGTTATTTGCATAGTTTTTCAGTATGTTTCACGTTATTGTTTTACTAAACCCTCAGCCTGCCTTCTGTTTCTCCTCTCAGGACCGACCTCGCAAACCTCATGGTGTTCTACAAAGATCTGAACGAGAGATTCATTTCAGAGAATCCTGCCAACACAGTAAGCGAGAGAGCAGCCCCTGCTCACCCGAGGAAGACGTGGCTCTTCTTCCCAGACAGGCTGGAAGTTGTCATCTGCTGGGGAGTGGCCCCATCCAGGACAGCTTCCTGGCCCTGCCTCAGACGCAGCACCCCAGAGCAGCTAGTTCAGGCCTTCATAGCCCTTTTATCTGGGACAGCTCTCCAAACTGTGCCGGGCCGAGCCCTGGGCTGCGGGGGACCTGCAGTGAGCGCAGGGGGTGATGCAGGCAATGGAGGGGGGACCCACGGTGTTGGGGAGCACTCACAGCAGCCCCCCGGGCACCCCAGCTTGACAGCCTCCCCACACGCTGTAAGGGTGCCACGGACACACACCCAGCGCCCACAGGAGCCGATAACCTGGAGCTCTTTTCTCTTCCAGCTCGTCATTCTTCTTTCCAACTTCGGAGGCCAGCTGGGCCTTTGGATGAGCTGCTCGGTCGTGTGCGTCATCGAGATCGTCGAGGTCTTCTTCATCGACTCGCTCTCCATCGTCATGCGGCGCCAGTGGCAGAAGGCCAAGAAGTGGTGGAACGACCGCAAAAGGGACCGGCTGGGGAAGCCGCCGCAGGCCGGCGACCTGGAGAGGCAGGGCCACGAGAACCCCGTCTGCATCGACGAGGACCTGCCCACCTTCAACACAGCCCTCCAGCTGCCGCTGCCCCAGGACAGCCCCTTGCCCAGGACTCCCCCCCCCAATTACAGCACTTTGCGGCTAGAGACTGCGTTCACCGAGCAGCTGCCCGACACGCTCGAGGTCGGGCAACACTGACGCTTATTTACCCACCCGTCCACGTGCCAGAACAAGAGGTGGGTGCAGGACCCGCGTGTCCAGGGGTGAGAGGCACGCAGCCAAACGAGCACTGAAGGGCTGTCGCACCAAGCCCATATTCAGGGATTGAACTTGCAGTCAAAGCTTCTCTGAAAAAGCTCAGACACAAAAACCAAGGGCTCAGAGACATTAAGGACTTGAAGCAACATCAATTCTCATGTTAGTAATTGCTGGAGCAGGATGAGGCGCTGGGCTGGGATGTCTCTCCAGGCAGAGGCACACTTTAACAACTGGCTGCACACACCCCATTGTACGTGGGCAGGAGTTACTCCACAGCAGGAGATCGATGCCACCCTGAGTATTAACTCCAGGAGCTCCCTGACGCATGGCTTGACGTGGGGGGAAACCAGGGCTCTCAGGAATCCCCCGTGACACTGTAGGAAGGGGCATGACAGAGGTTTGGGAGGAGCACCAAATGGATAAGAGGAAAGCTCTCAAGTTGATTTTTGATTAGAAACCTGATCCAAAGATGGCCTGAGGAGCTCTACTCCAAGATGAAAAGTTAGGACAGCCATAGACGTACTTGTAGAGCAAGTTATTACACAGCTTGAAAACCTAAGTCATCCCAAAGGATCTGAAAGGGCAGGAGATCTAGTTCAGATCACAGTAACAAGCTGCATGCTCTGCAAGCCTGGTTTGTTTTACATCGCTCGAGCTGGCCAATAAACATAACCTCAGAGGAGCTCATAGCCTTAGCCACCTGTGACTTCCCAGAAACCTCAAAGGGAGCTAGGTGCACTTTCTGCTCAACCTCAGGTGAGGACTTGTCTCCTGTAGCCACACAGTTCACCACCCTGGAGCTGGCAGTGCCCAAGGTGGCAACAGAGCCACGTGGGACTGGAGCAGCCCTTAGCAGCAGCAGCCCTGAGGGGAAGTGGCCACAGGATGCATCTGCCCCACCAGCGTGTTTCCACCTCACTAACACCCCTCCATGCCACAGCACTGCAGCAACACCCGTGCTTGGCCTCTGTGCACACTGTGCTCTGGCCACCACATCGCCAGGGCCTCCCCACACAGCCACCCATGCTCATGGGGAGACCTTGGGGTGCCTGGTGGGGTGGCAGCACCCGTCCCCTCACTCCCAGCCCTGCACCTGGCTCCTTCCTGCCATGGCTGGTTCTCGGCTGCCTGGAGCACACGTGTAGCTGGTGAGGGTGAGCAGAGCCTACACCAGCCTGGGTGCTCAGGGGGTCTGTAGAGCAAGAGGGGTTCAGAGAATGTGTGTGCCAGCAAGTGCAAGAAAGTCTCTCTTTTCCTTTCTCTGTATAAGCTTATTTTCTATAGGACAGTGAGGATCCAGAAAAGGTTCTTTAATGTGCAATAAAACATATTTTAACTGAATTATTTAAATAGCTGATAAAATGAAAAAAAAAAATAAAGATATATTTTTGAATAACTGCTCCGCCTTTTGTTTTTTTCCTAAATCAGCAACATGCGCATAGCTTTCCCACAGGCATCCCAAGAGACTCTGGGACCTGCCTGTGCCTGCCCCAGGGCTACTGGGTGCTTGGCACTGCTGAGCACCCCGGGCCCCTGTGCTCAGAGCGGCCGGGGGGGGGGGCCAGGCTGGGTGCAAGCACAGGCAGGGTGAAAATGCCTTTCAGAAAGCAGCATTAACCAGCAATATGACCAAAACCACTGGAAGCTCAGGTGTCCCCAGACAGTTCCGCTCCTGGGCAGTGCTTTGGAGACTACAGGAGAGGAGAGGGATGGGTTTACTCTGCCTCAGGGCATCACATCAAATGCATGAAGGGAAGATGCTCAGAGCAAACCGCTGCCTGTGCCCCATGGCCTCCGACACAGCATCAAACAGTAACAACCACACTCCTTACACTGGGCTTGCCCCACTTGCACCAGTAGCAGAAAACCAGAGCAGCCTTCAGGGGCCACATGCGCCGTGGGGCTGCCTCCCCCTGCACGGCACAGGCGTGAGCTGCTGTGAGCACAGCAGCGGTGGGAAGAACAGCAACCTCCCAGGGCTGGGAGATGCCTGACAGCACCTGCCTGCCTCACCGGGCTGCCCCTGCTCCTGAGGAGCTGGTGGGCTCAGTCAGACCCGAGTGTAGACCTTCTCCCAGAGGCAAGGAGATCCTGGGGGCACTCCAAGTCTTACAAAGCGCAACCTCCTCTGAACATTGGGCAGAGGGAACATCCCTCTGGGCTCAGAGCAAACGCCACACAGCAGGACATAGCACAGCTCTGCTGCTCCTCACCCCTACCTGCCACGGTGCTCAGCAGCTCTATGCAGGGACCACAGTGGTGCTGCTGGGACAGCTCAGCACCTTCCCCACCCTCTCACACACGGACACCTCTTCCTCAGTTGACTCTGCCCCAGTCCCAGGAACCCTGTGCCTCTGGAAGCTGGGTTAAATTAGGCAGTGCTAATGATGTAATCAGCCCCTGGAAAGGGACGAAACCCCTCACAGCTGCTGCACCCAGGTCCTGCAGCTGGGGAAGCAGCTTGGGGTGGGCTGAGGGGGCACAGCCCGGGGGCATAGCTGTGTCCCCGACACTCATCAGTGGCCACACTTCCCACCAGGGTGGCAGCAGAAGCTGCGTGGCGTGGATGCCGCAGGCTGGTTCCCAGGTGGCTCTCTGGGGTAGCTGTGGGTTCCCTGCACAGACAGGCCTTGCAGTAACCCCGTCACCGGAGCAAACCTTGGCGAGAGCTGTGTAGTGGGTGATGCTGCAACCGGCCAGCTTCTTAGAAAGCCTTGTATTTTTAAAGGCTTCCCAGAGCAAAACAAAAGCCTTTTGAAATAAACTAAGTGGTGCCAGTCCTGTGAGAAAGCCATTGTATTGACTGGTCAGACCTTGTACCCAACAACTGCGGTTCTGGGAAGGAAAGGCCCATTTGAGAGCCCGCAGCCATTCTCTGCAGCGGTGCCTGTCAGGCCTCCCTGGTTGATAACGCAGGACGTGTCCCACCGGGTGCTTTTTAGCATGAACACTCACTTCAAACTCTGGAAAAAGTGGCTTTTCTGCAGGAGCTTTTTTGCATTTACTTCTCAGGGCAGGTGCAGAACTTTTTCTCCTCGTATGATTAATCCTCGGGAGGCAGAAAGCCACAGAGTAGCTACAGAAGCAGGTTACTTCATACTTCATTACTTCATGAATTAAGTACTGCACTTTGCTGAACTCCTGACTCATCTTAAACACAGAAAACTACCTGGGACGGTATGAAAATCAGGTCTGACACACACACACACAACATCATAAACTCAAAGGGTTTGAGAAACTCAGCTTGGAGTTCACAGGAACAACAGGCAGTAAAATCTGTGGTTCGATGGTCTCCCCTCCTCCCCTGCTGCAGCCGCTGCTCCGGGCACGGGTGGGAACCCCGGACTCTTCCCATGGGGACAGTATTCCCAGGAGGCTCATGGGGAGCCCGTCCAGCCCCAGGCAGGGCTCAGGGGCAGGCAGCCCCTTGCTGGCTAGCAGCCCCCAGCTCATCCCCAGCCCTGGGACGGACCTGCCAGACCTGGATGTGGTCACGGTGACCAGGCTCTCGGGAGGGGACATTGATGGGCCCAGCACCGCAGCCCCATGGCTTTGGCTCCACAGCACCAAGGGGCTGCAAGGAAGTGTCTGCGGTACCCGAAACGGTGGCAAAGGCACAGGCAGCATCATGGACAAGAGATGGACGGGCTGGGGAGAGGTGTTGTAACGAACCCGCACAGGGCACGTGCCGGTGACTCACGGGGAAGGCTGTCTGCATGCCCAGACCGGCCCTTGGGAACAGAAGAGATGAGTGGGAGAACCTCTCTCTGCTCGTCCCCAGCTCCCAGCAGAGGCTGCTGCCAGAGGGGAGAAAGTTGTGGGTGATGGAGGAGCTGCCCGGAGGAGTGGGGAGCTGAGTAGTAGGAAAATCCACCAGCACAGGGACAAACTCCAGCTGCAGCAGCAGGACATGTTGCTTGAGTTGAGAATCAAAACTGCTGGGCAATGGCTTTTCCTGGGTGGAAAACAAGATCCTCAGCCCGACTCTGTTTGTTTCACTGCTCAGCATGAACAACCAGCACAAAAGTATCTCAAAGGCAGGATGGCCAAATGCAGAAAGGGTGTGAGTTTTCCCCATCAGACAGGATTTCACTTGGTCATCCAGAGATAAATGGGATCATCCAACCTCCCAGTCAGCCTGGATTGAAAACTTGCCCAGGATGTGACAATGAACAATAACCCACAGATTCCTTGGAAAACACATCTGAGACACAGCCCAGCCCCATCCTGATCCCAGTTGTCCAAGGCGACACAGCCCCCAACGCCACAAGGGGCGTGAATGGGGGATGTCAGCCTGGCGGGGTAACTCCAGCCCGCCTTGGAGCGAAGGGCTGGCTGCCCAAAGCTGCTCCCAGCAGACGTAGCTGGGCAGTACCGATGGGGTTAAAAGCTTCCCGGGCCCCCTTCCACCCTGGTGACAGGGCAGTGGTCCACAAACAGGTTTGGGGCTTAAATGCCTCATTAATGTAAATGGGACCTGGCTGAGGAAAGGCATCTCCCGCACATGCCAATGGAAAACCCTTTCAGTCTCTGAGCCTCCGCTTGTGCCCTGCGACAAGGTGCAGCTCTGGGGAGGCTGGGACATGGCTGGAGATTGTGGATGTTTTAATTTTACTCTTTCACCTCAGGGCAGGGTGAGCCCACTCCGTAAGTGTCAGCATGGGGAGGTTTCTCCTCCAGACACCCATGAAGGAGCTTGAAGGGCAACGGCAGCTCTGCTGCTGCCGCGCTCTCCCAGCAAAGAGCTGAGCAAGGGGCTCTGCCTGCCGCTCAGCCGCAGCCCTCGGACTGGGACCCCGGTGCCACCCCACCAGCTGCCGCTGCGCTGTCGCGCTGGAGCAACGGGCACAGCTCTCAACAGCGGCTTCCCTCTGCGTGGAGCTGCAGCCAGAGCCTCGGTGCTGCTCCCGGGGCTCCGACCGCCCCTGTGCGAAACCACCGCCTCGGCTTCAGAGTCCCGCTGCCCATCCCGGGAGACAGCGCGGCAGTGGGTGCCACACGGCCGGGGCTGGGCAGCTCCCGGGACCGACTCCCCCCGCACCAGCCCGGGCCGGGGGGGGCAGTCGAGTTTCGCGGGGCGGCCGGCAGCCCGAGCAGCCCGAGCAGCCCGAGCATCCCGAGCCGGGGCAGCACCGGAGCGGTTTCGGGCGGGCGTGAGTCAGACGGAGGCTGTCCGGGATTGCAGCAGCTGCCCTGGGCAGCGACAGGCCGTGACACGGCTCCGCCGCTAATCCCGACGCCGGCATCTCCCCGGGAACAGGGCGGACCGGGAGCGCGGGGCCGCGGCCGCTTCCCGACGCCTCCGCCGGCACGGGCGGGGGCTCCGGCAGCGGGGCCGGGCCCGCGGCGCTGGTCCCGGCTGGGAGCCCCGGGGAGAGCCAGGGTCGGGCTGAGCGCGGCCGGTGCCCGACGAGGGGCAGGAGAGAAGAAATGCCAGGCCAGGCCGGGCCATCCCACCCAACAAACCGGGCTGCCCTCCCGTGCAGGCGGAGCCTGCAGCTGCCGCTTGCTACAGGCACGGGGTGCCGGGTGCCGGGCAGCTCCCAAAATGAGCTGGTCTGCAGCCCTCACAGAGCGCTCGGTGCTTTCTGAAGCAAGAGCTTCAGTTATCCAACCGCACTGCTCCTGGAGAGCTTTTCTCTCGGGACTGATGCTTTCTGGCAGCAAGGGCGCCCCAGTCGCTTGGGGGATTTTATGAAATCTCTTTCTCCATCGGTCCCACTTCTTCCCAAAAGCAATGGCTCTTCTACATCCCACTAATCCCACTCCTGAGCACATGAAGGGGCATCTCACTTACCCCACTCACTACACTCATCCTTCTCCAGAGCACTAGGGGCTCAGGACACCCCAGCTCCGGGGAGCTGGGGGTGGCATCGGTGACAGTGGCTGTGATGGTGGCAGTGGGCAGGAACTCTGCGGGCTGTCCCCGCGGCACAGGGCGGAATGTTGCGGGCATAGGGGGGAATGCCGCACGGTGGGTTCCTGCAGTGGCCAGCCTTGCTGTGCTGGAGCTCTTCCCTTCAGCCCAGCCATGGGCTCAGGGTGCTGACCTGGAGCCATGCCTGCTCCCAGCCCAGTTGCAACACAGCCCAAGGTATAAACAGGGAAATGCACCCGCCCTTGGTGCCATGGACAGCATGTTCCCGATGGTTTGTCCTCTCTTGTATCATCACCCGTGCTTGGGCACTTTCCTGTGACACTTCTGCACTGCCTTGTCTCTCTCAGTCTTACACTCCTGCCTCAGTTTCCCTTCCAGAAGGAGCTGGGCAGAAGCCACATCCCCTGGGTGGGGGGTCTGAGCCTCCAGGCACCCCCGGGCTCCCAGGCAGGCTGCCAGCCTACGCCACTCCCCACGTGCTGCCCGGATGGCATTTTCCCTCTGGCAGCCTCAACATCAGTCGACATTCCCAAAAGCAGTGGGACGTGCAGCACAGGAGGGGACACTCAACAGCAAAGCTCTGTCAGGCCAAGTGGCACAAAGCGGTGTCACCTTGACCTGTCTCCTACCCAGGAGAGCAAACCGCTGGGGTCTGCCAACACAAGTCCAGCCCACCCTGAGCGCTGATACGGGCTTACTCCTGCCTCCTTCCACTCCCATACTTTGCCAAAACATCTTTCTAGAGAGAGAGAAACATGTGTTGCCCGCCAGATTTGTTCACCTGCAAATTAAAACGTGCCACAGTCCCCATGGAGATGCGGTCACCATGAAGTGTGGCTGCATGCAGGTGCTGGCCAGAGCCACAGTGAATCACCCTGTTTTCACAACACCTCTTGCTGCAGCACCTTCCTCACTCCTGCTTTAAGACCTTCTCACCCAAGTTTACATAATGAATCATGAAAGGTGCAACCTGTTCCCCTGGCTAATCACAGAGGGTAATCAGCCCCACACTTGTAAAAAGTAATTGGTCACAAAATATTTTACATTTTCCACGGAACATGGGAGAGGGCCATAAAGCTACAGCCCACGGGGCTCTTTAAGGTGCTCTGTCCCCGCTGGCACCATACTGGCATTCCCTGGCCTGTGCCTGTCACAGTGGCATCCCCAGGGCCGGACGCTACCTGCAGCTACTGCATCTTTAGGTGCTGGAGTCATGGCAGGCTGATTATTTCTTCCAGGAAATTTCTACAACAGAAAAAACAAATAAGTACAACTAATTCCCTGTCACACCAATTAGTTACGGAGCGGGTCTGGGAAATGACAAACGGCACCTGGGGCAGGCAGCCTGCCGCGGTCCTGCGCCCAGAGCCACCCAGTTTCACCCACCCAGGGGAATGTGGCCTGGACGGGACCAGTCGAGATTCAGTGACTGATGTCACCAATGCTCAGGCTGAAGGAACTGCACCTGAGCTGGGTTTTGCCCCATCCCTCCCATCCCAGAGACAACAGCTTGGCTCACAGCGCTGCAGAGAGTGGTGGTACCCGTGCCCTGGCAACGCAGACCTGGCACGGACCGACCCTCTCCCTCCCGCTCTGCAGCCAGGCCGTGGCCGCCAGCTGCCCATGCTGTGCCAGGATCCAGCCCGGGGGCCGCTTCCCTCCCCTCTGCTGCTGCTTGTAAAACAAAACCAGTCTCGGTTTTACTGCCTGATCTTTGTAACGCAAACAGAGGTCAGTTAAAAAGGTTTTATACGTCGCAGTTACCGGTGTAGTTTGGCTGGTGAGATGCTCACTGTCATTTGACTGTGATTTTACTGGTCACAAATAAATTACTCTGTTTAGTGACAGCATGTCGCTGAAAGTGTACCTGATAAATCCAGCAATTAACATGCGGAATGAGCCTGTTCCTACGCTGAATGGGGACGGGTTCTGGGCAGAGCGGAGCAGAGGCAGGGTCCCCATGCTGGGGCCGCAGCGATAGCAGCGGGACGGGTGCTCCTCCCTTGCAGCGCGGCTGCTGCAACCCCAGAGCCGTCTGACTGGAAGCCAGGACCCAGACGTGACTAATATTTAGCACGTACATCCCATAGCTCCTGTTAATGGCAATCTAATGAGTGGGTGTGCTGGCGGTGCCTGTGTCAGCCATGGGCCATGGCCACGCGCCTGGCACCCGGCCGGGAGAGGGGCTGCCCCGGAGGGACTGCGGCAGTGGCCAGGTGGGTAACCTGGGGCTGGGAAGTGCCGGGACTGCTCCTGCTCCTGGAGCCCCAAGAGCCTTTCCAAACACTGGTGAAATCCCTGAGCACTGGGGAGTGTCCAGGGGTGTGCCAGCCACCACCGTGGCTGTGCCGGGCTGGGACCCCCCTGGGACCTCATCCCACACCGAGCCAGAAGGCCAAAGGTAATGCAGATTTACACAGAACCAGATATAAATGAACCATATACTCTTTTTCCAGTGACCTGAACCCAGTTCTCCCAATGAAGTTGTAATTTTGGGGTCATTTCCTCCCTTCAGAGCTGCCCTTGGGTCTCACCACTGGGATCCAGCACAAGCACCTCTGCTCTTCATCTTTATATACAGGCCTAAAAACCAGACCAGAAACCTTTCCAGCTTTCTTTGTGTCCACTCCAGCCGCCATCAAAATATTTAACTTTTACCAGCTAAATGTAGGACCAGTTGGTATTTTCAAACCACTACAGGTTAGTCCCATAGTGCCATTTTCTGGGCTATATTTCCCCGTGTCTCTGGTTTCTCAGCTGTATTTAGCTGCTGTCAGTGGTACCTCGTGCCAGCACAACACCTCACCTTGGAACACAATGCCTGGGGTGCACAAGAGCTTCCCATGGGTTTTTGCAGCTGTATTTTTAGCGGGAGGGTTTTTGCTTATGAAATAAACTTTCTGGTGAAGTGAGAGACAACGGAAAGTCAAGCCGAATTCAAGGTCATTTGACCTCGCTGGCTTCTCAGCTGATGTCTCAAAGCACTGAACAAAAGCAGCTTGCTCTATTTTCAGCGGTAGAGCTGCCAGGGCTGGTACCAGACATTGTTCTCCGGGGAAATAAGTAGCAAGAGAAGGGCAATTATTCTGACAGGACAGAGGTTAGAAACTGGGTAAGACCTGGTGCTCCCCATCAAACTCGTTTGTTCCAGCTTCACTTGGAAATGCTGTTTAAACACAACCCCGCGTTCCACTCCTGACATAATGGTAGGAGGTACGCTCGTGCAATTTAAAAATAAAAATCCTTTTTGTTCCCAAACAACGGAACATGGGGACATTTGGGAGAGTCTGACCAAGTCCTGACTGAACAAGAACCTGTGATTGCTTTCCCTAGCAAGAGGTGATCATTACCTTTTACAATGCTTCGCTGCTGCACGGTGATTTATAGTTCCAAGGAGGTTTATACATGTTTACTGTTCTGTTGTGAGGAGTTCACGTCTCCCACAATCAATCAAGATGCTCAAGCCCAGCACTGTGGTACAAACACAGGTTAGAGGTAACCTGTGTTTGTACCATAGTGCTGGGCTCAGGGATCCCATCCCACGGCGTGCTGTGTGCTGGTCTCTGCGTAGCAAAACGTGGAAAATAAATGGGGGAGGGGGGGGCATCTCTCCAACCCCCTCGAGGGATTAATTGTGTGATCAACATAAGTAAGACTGAGATGAAGTCACAAAATGCACAAGTGCATGTAAGCCCCGTGAAAATCACAGTCAATGGGGCTGTGAGGGTGCTTGGGGGGGCACACGGCCCTGGCCTACCCACTCGCCCTCCACCCCTCAAAGCAAATAGAGGACCTGCTTTGTCTTTTAATTTCACGGTCATTTTATGGAAGCGGAGCTCATTTCTCCCAGCAAGAGATCATCACCTTCCAGACTCAGCTGCTGGTGCTGCCAAAGCAGAGCTCTCGCCCTTCTATTTACGCATCAACGTCTGCAGCTCGCACTGGGGAGATGTGCAGTGTATGAAACACACCCAGGGAAGATGCTCAGCAGCAGGCTTGACAGTAAACAGAGCTGCTCAGGGGTCTGGTGTTAGGAAATAAATACGTTAGAAGATCTTACGCCTCTTTAAAAAAAACCAAAATTAAAAAATATATTTTTTTAAGTGTTATAAAATTGTTTCCGGATGCTGGTGCAGTTCAGCTGCAGTTATTTCATCTCGTCAAAGGCCTCTCAGGGGGGCGGCTGGCACGCAGAATGCCAAAGCAGCGAGGTGATGTCCTGGCACCCATCAGGGTCAGAGCAGCGGCCACAGCCCCTGGTCCTGCTCTGAAACTCTCCCTGCACCTTCCAAGCCACTTGCCCACATCCCAGCTCTGACCCAAGCGCTCCCTCCCCTACGCCTGCCATGCTAATGGGTCTTTTCCTTCTTTTTTTGGGGAAAAAAAATGGACAGGGGCTCATCTTTCAGCAGCAGGATGGAGGCACAAATTCCTCGGCACCTCGTGAAGCTGGAGCGGGGAGATTTGTAGATCCGTGCCGCCGGTGGCCTCGGCAGGACCAGGGTGGGAGCAGCAGCGGCGGCTGCGACTTGCTAGGGGAAAAATGAAATCGCTGCGTGAGAATTAAAGCAAGATTTCCACGAAGCCTGGACCAGCCCCGAGCGACTCCGGCCGAAGAGAGGGAGGGTTTTAGATGCACCGTCCGGCAGTGACAAGGGGCGGGATGGGGCGGGACCGGGGCGGGGGAGGCGGCGGGGCCGGGCGGCTCTCGGCGGGGAGCGCTGCGGGAGCCGAGCGGGAGGCAGGTACGAGCCGAGCGGGGGGCTCCGGGGAGCGGGGCTGGCCGGTGCCCCCGGCCCCGAGCGCCCACCGGAGGGATGCCCTCGGGCGAACGCCAACCCATCCTTCCGGTGGGAGCTCGGGACCGGCGGGACCGGCGCTGGCTCCCGGCTGAGCGCGGGGGATGCTCCCTCTCCGGGACACCGGCCTTACTGCACAGTAAGAGACCTGCGATCGAGGGGGGAGCTGCTGGAGGGGCACTTCTTTGCTCCTCTTCCAGGATTCATGTCGTTCATTGCACAAGCAACGTGCTGCGTTAACTCCCAGCAACGTGAGCTCTGTGGCACGTGGGGAGTGAGGCTTGTCATCGTCCTAGGAGAGGGGGACACCACGGGAAACACAGGGTTAGGTGGGCAGGGGAAGAAGGAATGAAGCGTCTTACCTATGAAAAAAAGAGTGAGGCAACTGGTATCTAGAATTCCAGACTCTTTGAGTGCTGCACGAGTGCGTGTAAGGATAGAGAGCTGGAGATGCCTTCGCAGACCAGGGCATCCAGGCAGGGGAAGAAGGGATGGAGCGTCTAACATACAGAACAAAAAGCCAGGCAAATGCTATCTCCACTTCCAGACTGTCAACTGAGAAACTGAGCGCTGCACGTGTGCCTGTTGGGATTAGAGAGCCGGAGGTGCTGGCACAAACCCGGGCAGCCGAGCTGGCTGCCGCGTGCGGTGGCTGCTCTCTCTTCACACCCAACAGCACAGCAGAGTCTGATGGGCTCCCAGTGAGCCCAGAGTCAGGAAGAGGTTTCATTGCTCACTGACACTTTTCTTTTTCAAACGGCCAGCCTCTAAACTTGTGATGTGATAAAAAATACTCCCTCTAATTAGAAAAAATACCGATAGAGAGAACAAACATCTTCTGTAGGAGAACAAGGTCTTTTCCTCAGGCTCTGGAAAGGATGGCAGATGAGCAGCTGCTGATCAAAGAGGAACGACTGTTGTGTGTCCCAGTAGAGAAGGTCCTGAGTAATTGCAGTATCAGGCCTGGCAGTGCTGGAGTGGGTTTGCAGCTAAGGTGCCACCCTGGAGCTTCCAGGAGTGTGCTCAGTTTTGCTTATGTCTTTATTTCCTTTAAGTGGCAATTGCCCCAGGAAAACCACAGAGGAGGTTCAGCACAGTCGTTTCGTAACGTGGGAGTCTGATCTCACCCGTGAGGTGGAGGAGTTTCACCCGGGGTGATGCAGGGCTGGACTCCCGGCTGCTGGGGGGAGGTGAGGACGCTTCCTTGGCAGCACAAAGCGAACCACATTAGAATCAGAAGCAGGTTGCTTTTAGGGTTACTGTGGTCATCATGGGGATGCGGGTAGTGGCAGGAGAGGGGCATGTGGCACCCTGTGCACCACAGGGCTCCTGTGTCCCCCAGGCCTGCTCCTGACAGTTGTTGGGGATGACGCCAGAGTGCTGACAAGGGGCAGCCCGGAGCAGAGTGTGGCAGTGGGGAGGTGGAGAGGGAAGCAGCAGCAGATCCCCAGAACCACCCACACAGGAGACAAAGTTGGCTTCTGCCTGCACATTAGAGACCAGTTCTGCAGACAGAGCAGCATGACAATGAAAACTTCAGAGGAGAAAGAGGAGCTGGGGAGCTCACGGGTGCGTGATCCCCTTCCCTAAGAGGGGTCTTGGAAGTGCAACATAACCATGGTGCTGCCCCGAGTGCCCCTTAGCAGCCAGAGCCAGGCTGCATGTCCATCATGGGGGCAGCGCCTTTGGAGCCTCCAGCCCTGACCTCCTTGTCTCCTGTCCCATCACAGCCTCCACTCCCTGCCTCTGGGGGTGGTTTTGGGAGGGAGTGACTGTTTTCCATATACCGATGAAGGATAGGTCTTGTTGTCCTTCATATGTCCTTTTTCTTCTCCAGGCAAAGCCCGCTGATGGGGGAGAGCAGGACAGGCTCCAGGCTGGCACCAAAAGCAGTACCAACCCCCCCCCAGAGAGCTGCGGCACCTGAGCACTGAGCCTCTGTGCCCAGGGCAAGGAGCCCCTCATAACAGGGGCTTTGGCTTCCGACTGGGCGAGGCACCTCCCACCCACAGAGAGGCTTTCAGCAGCCAGGGCAAACAAGAAGTCTGTTTGGAAACATTCTGGGAATAAAGGTAAGAAAAGTGAGAAAAAAGGTTGAAAAAGAGTCACCCAAGTATGGTCAGGTGCAGCTTTTGCTTAATACCATTTCTTTCATCAAATGACCTGTTTAAAAGCACAGCTTATGCCTAAAGGAAGAGTAAACCCGAGTCCTTCACTCTGCTGCCATGTGAAGATGTCCCCTGCAAAGCCCGTGACTGTCTGCTGGGCTGTACTGCCAGCACTCCTTCCTTAACTTGCATTTTTTATCTGCGAATCCATGCGTTTTCATGGTGAGGTGAGGATGCTGCAGGCATCCTGCCCAAGGATGCTCTTCCAGCCGACCCCATCCCCGTTCCCATCCCCATGCCTGTGCTCCCACTGGCAGGTGCCCTATGGGGCTGTGGGACAGAGCAGTGCTTGCAAAGAACAGGTCCCATGGCTTTGACATCAGGGAAGAAGTGTTCTGGATCAGTTTAAGCCGTATTTAAGAACTAGTTTAATCTCGTTTTTCACAGTGTGGTCTGAATCTAACTTAATGTGAAAATGCTGCCCTTCAGCACAGTGTTTTTACAGTTAAAAAGGCTGGTTAAAACTGATCCGGAGCAGGTCCTCCTCTTCTAGCACAGCATCTTCTCCCTGCTACTGCCAACAAGCGTGCTGTGACTCTGCAGAGAGCACTCGTGGGTAGGTGGCTAAATGGAAACAAATTCAAGGTGAAGAACAAGCGCGTCGATGGCTTCTGCAAAGGTGTGAACAAAGATAAAGCTGCGTCAAATTAGCCATTCAGCATTGTTAACTCGACTCAGTCTTGAAAGCAGGGCTTGTACCCCATGGGTGCTGCTCCACTAGTACACAGGTCTCAACATTGCCATCGGGAAATGAAGAAAAAGGCAACATTCAGCCTCAGGAAACAATATAAAAAGAAATAATAACTTCCTCGAGCAATGTCAGGTTGGGGAGCAGCCCACAGAGGTCCAGGGACCCACCGTGGCAGGTCAGGCTCTGGGCAGGAGCCCCCGGTCCGAGCGGGCAGGGCGAGCAGCGGCTGCAGGGCACGTGGTCCATCGGGTCCAGCAGGGCTGGGGCTTGCCCAGGGCAGTGTAGGTGTGGTTTACATTTTAATCTAATCTAAATCTTTTATTGGATTTCTTAAAAGGCAGAAAATATTTACTAGTTTGCCTGGCTAGTCTCTCTGGCTCTCGGTGTACCCAGACGATACCGTTGTGCAAAGCAGAGACCAGTCCCGAGGCTGCGCCTGAGCAGGGTTTGTGTCCAGTCCCGGCAGCAGAAGGCTGGGGCAGAACGGCTGCCAGCCTGTCACAGCTTCCTTTGGCCAGGGGGGATTCAGCAGAGGCTGAGCTCGCTGCTCCTGCTTCCATTCTAGTCCTGCCCAAAAGCCAGCAAGCACCCGGTGCAACGTGGGCTCCCGTGAACAAACCCTTCTGCAGGCAGCTGGGGGGAACCTCTGGGGCACGAGTTCACAGACAACGAGCTGAGGATGTGCTGGGTTGGGGGTCCTGGAGGTCTGTGAGATCCAGGAGGTCTGGGAGGTCTGGGAAGTCCAGGAGGTCCAACTCTCAGGACACCAGAGTAGAGCCTGCCCTCAGCTCCTGGAGGAAGAAGCAGGGGTTTCTCCTTTCCAAAGCACTCTCCCATCGAGCCCTCGCTGAGTTAGGCCACGTCTAATGCCACATGTAATGGGGTGTGCAGTAAAAATCATCACCTCTCTGCATCATGCAGTGAGACATCATAAAATCTACTTGGTTTATGCTTTTACCAAACTCCGTATGTACTCCTCAGGAGATTTTGGAGATCTGACCAATAAATCAAAGAACTTTTATTTTGTTTCTGGAAGGACACAGCTGCTCCCGCTCCCCGAGAGGCTGGTGCTGAGCTGTCAGCTCCCCTGTGCCTTTGGCATTCTGTCTGCAGGTAACTCGTGCTAACCCAGCTGCTGCACTGCCGAGTACTGCTCACTGTGGAGCTACTGCTCTACGATTTCAGCACTCTGTCTTCCAGGATGCTGAGCTGTGCGGAGCATTAATCTTTAATTTTGTTCTCCTACAGTTTAAATCTGAAAAATGTTCTAAGCAGCTGACTCGGGTTTGTTTTGAAATCCTGCCTCGGGATATTAAGATTTAGTAACACAAATTCTCACCTTAAAATAGCAGCACAAAATGTTCTATTTACTCCCAATATGAATGTAAAATATGCAGCATCCCTCACATGAGCAGTGTGAGCATACCGATAGTATCTGAGAGACAGGAATTCGGTGAAAAACCCAAACAGTTGTCCTTCCTCGGGTGGGCAGCATTCCCTGTCCTGGGAAAGGTGCTGCTGGGCACCAGGCCTCTTCTCCTGTCTGCCCCCATAGCCTGGTGCACTGAAGGACTTTCTACTGCTAAGAAAAATTACCTTAAGCCCTGCATTAGCTTGGACTCCAAACGCTGTTGGGCTGAATTCTACCCAAAACCAGCTCGAGTGCGCACTGCTCGGTCTGGCTAGTGTTGGCAGAGCTTTCAGCCGACGTTACAGACCAGTTTGCACACAGAACACCAGCTCCCTCAAAGGTTACCTGGTCAGTTATTGCAACACCCAGAGAGCCTGGGGGCCAGTACTGGGTAGGTCGTACAGGCAGAGCTGTGGCCAGCAGGTCCCAGCCACTGAAATCTTGTGGGGACCCCAGAATCATGGAATCATTTGGGTTGGAAAAGACCTGTGAGATCAACAAGTCCAACCATTCCCCCAGCACTGCCAGGGCACCACTGCCCCCTGTCCCTCAGCACCACAGCTCCACGGCTTGGAAACCCCTCCAGGGATCACGGGGACTCCACCCCTGCCCTGGGCAGCCTGGGACAGCCCTGGGCAACCCTGGAGGGGAAGAAATTGTTCCTCAGCTCCAACCTAACCCCCCCCCGGAACAACTTATCCTGCTTCAGCAGAGGGTCGGGCTAGATGATCTTTTGAGGTCCCTTCCAGCCCCTAACATTCTGTGTGATTCTGTTTCCTGAGGCTGTTTCGCCTGGTCCCGTCACTTGTTACCTGGGAGAAGGGGACATGCCAAAAACATTCACTGCTTCTGGACCTGCAAAGCACAGATCTTCCCCTTGTCCCCTCTCAAGGAGCTGAGGAGCCATTTCACTGCAGAACATTTGCTCTGAATTTCTCCTGGGTTTCAAAACCACAGTCGTGCTATCACATAGCTGCTCCAGTTCTGCTCTGCTGACAAAACCAGTGTACGTGGTGGGACACAACGCCCCCCCTCTCAACGTGGCTGTTCTGATGCCGTTTCCTCTGCTTGCAGGCAGCAGCATGAACCTGAAGAAGTATTTTGTTCGGGCGCTGCACCGCCTGCAGAAGGGCCCCGGCTACACCTACAAGGAGCTGCTGGTCTGGTACTGCGACAACACCAACACCCACGGCCCCAAGCGCATCATCAAAGAGGGGCCGAAGAAGAAACTGATCTGGTTCTTCCTAACACTGCTCTTTGCATCTCTGGTCTTCTGGCAGTGGGGTATCCTCATCAACACCTACCTCTCCTATAACGTCACGTCATCTCTCTCCATTGGCTTTAAGACCATGAAGTTCCCAGCGGTCACAGTCTGCAATGCCAACCCTTTCAAGTAAGTTGTTCTTCACCTGATGTGCCCAGTTGTGCTTTGACACCCTCCACTATACTGTGAGTGCAAGGTCCTGTGGACCTGTTCCTGTCTCAGATTTCACATTAGGAGCATCAGTGGACTCGCCAAGTGGCACTAAAACCAAAGAAAAGAGGGAAACACGATGAAAAATGGCTCAGGTCCAGAGGAGGGCTCATGTGCTGCGAGTCCGCCTGCGCCTCCCGACTGTATCGGTTAATCTAACGACGGCTGCTGCCTCCCTGCAAACTTCCCTTGGCTCAGGGAAAAGTCAAAGTTCAACTCACTCGTCACAACAAAAATCAGTCTCTTAATCTTCCCCCACAATTCCTTTGTAACTGATTTTTGTTAGAATTGCTTTAAGTTTATGCCCAAGCAATGCCATAGCCCAAGGGCAGGTGCTCTCAACCAGCACGCAGGAGTTCCTTTGGGGTAGGTTTTTCTCTCTGCTTGCTGGAGATGTTTTGTGTAAACTGCAGTGAGTTACTGACACGCAACCAGTTGGTTCTGCACCAGGCAGTTCATCACCATCGCCCTCTGTTTACCCTGCCGCTGGCTTCCCACCTGCCTGCCGCGATGCCCCTGTCCGAGCTGGCCGTGCTCTGCACAGAGGCTCCCGTCCTTCTCCAGTAAATCTTCAGGCAGTGAGCCAAGGTCTCCAGGAAGTTCTAAGCCAGCAGAGCAGCAGAGAAGCTGCTGCATGTCCCCATTGCCTTGACACCACCTGGTAACTGTCTTTTGTCCTGCAGATACTCAGAGGTGAAGCATCTGCTGAAAGACCTGGATAGGCTCATCGAAGCAGCACTGGAGAGGATCCTGCAGCCCACGCCGGGGAACAGCAGCGAGCCCTCCCCACCACTCAACCTGAGGCTCTGGCACCAGATACCCCTGGTCCTCATCGATGAGCACGACAAAGACAACCCCATCATCCTGGACATCTTTGAGAGCAACCTGACTGTGGGGGGCAAACCAACCCCTGTGGGCAATGAAACTGCTGCAGGCAACCAAACCACTGTGGGCAACGAAACCTCTGTGGGCAACGAAACCTCTGTGGGCAACGAAACCGCTGTGGGCAATGAAACTGCTGTGGGCAACCAGACTGCTGGGGGCAATGAAACTGCTGCAGGCAACCAAACAGCTGTGGGCAACCAAACAGTTGCTCCATCTGCCCCATCCAATGTGACATCAGAAGAAAAGAAGTACAAGCTGGCGGTGAAGCTGGTGAGAGGCGCCCCGTGGGAAGCAGCTGGGGAGGGCGAGGGGCAGCAGCACTGGGTGCCTCGGCAGGGATGCAGCACGGAGAGCGGCATCTCCTCCCCACCAGCTGCCCGTGGCCGCTCTGCCTCAGGGCACTGGTCCGGCTGCAGCAGGGCCAGGGGCTGCCCATGCCAGCAGCACCCTGGGTACAGGGCAGTTTGCAAGCTGTGGTGTGTTATTGGGATGCTACAGAGCTGTCTGCTGGTTCTGCTGAAGAAGGCAGCACAGGGGGACTGTAAGGTATTTTAGAATTTCAGAGGGGTTCTGGTCCCCTGCAGACACCTGTCTGAAGCCACGGGATTTCTGCTTATGGGGCCTGCAGCAGAACTTTCTGGCTCTGACAGCTCCTGACAGGAGGTTTGAGCCAGGGGGGTCGGGCTCTGCTCCCAAGGAACAAGGGACAGGACAAGAGGAACCGGCCTCAAGTTGTCCCAGGGGAGGTTTAGGTTGGAGCTGAGGAGCAATTTCTTCCCCTCCAGGGTTGTCCAGGGCTGTCCCAGGCTGCCCAGGGCAGGGGTGGAGTCCCTGTGATCCCTGGAGGGGTTTCCAAGCCGTGGAGCTGTGGTGCTGAGGGCCAGGGGGCAGTGGTGCCCTGGCAGTGCTGGGGGATGGTTGGACCCAATGAGCTGGAAGGGCTCTTCCAAGCAAAACGATTCTGTGAGTCTATGAGTCTCATTCCCCAGGAGCAGCAGGCAGGGCTGGCATCACGCTGGGCACAGGGGGAGAGGGGACACACTGTGAAACGTGGTATGTCCTGGCCATGGGCTGGGCTCAGCCCTGCCTGCCCTGTGTCCCCAGTGCAGCCACCAGGGCTCCGACAACTGCACCTACAGGAACTTCACCAGCGCGGCGCAGGCGGTGACCGAGTGGTACATCCTGCAGTCCACCAGCATCCTCTCCAAAGTGCCGCTGCAGGAGAGGATCAGGATGGGCTACCAGGCAGAGGACATGATCCTGGCGTGTCTCTACGGGGCCGAACCCTGCAACTACAAGTAGGTGCAGAACCAGCTCCGGCCCTTTTCTGTTTCCTCGGGAGCGGTACAGGATGCTAGGGGCGTGACAGGCTTTCTCTTTTCACTTTTTAAGGTGTGTATCAGTTAATAAAGTGATTTCTGCTGGTCCTTAACTCTAACAGCATTTCCCAGGGGGTTCCTGGGTGTCACCATGGCTGAAATGGGTTATTATGGGACAGTGCTGGTTGCTGTTGAGTTGCGTTTTAGTTTTGGACGGGCCATTTTGCTCATGATGCAGCAAGACTAACAGCACCCCTGGGACCTTCCCAGTGACAACCAGCTGCAGCCGGGTGCTGTGTCCGTGTACCCCCAGCACGGCAGTGCAGCCCCACTTACAGCTCCCCTTTTTGATACACAAGGCTGCAAGAAATGCATTGTAGCCGTCGGAGTTTCTTATGAACGCCAAATTCAAATATCCACTTTGAGGGATGTGAGCGCAGAGCAGCAGCCCGGGCTGGAAGGGCTCCTGGCCCTGTGCAAAGAGGGCAGCAGAGAATTATTATCAAAGAAAGAGATACAACACCAGCCAAAACCTGTTACTGTTGCTCAGATCAAGCAATTATTTCTCTCTTCTGTGTGACAGACAGTACCCGTCCATTCCTACGCAGCATCATCCCCAGGGGCTGTGTCTCAGCACACAGCAGCACCTTGCTTTGAATTCTTTTCAGCAGCAGATCGATTGAAATGGCATCAGCTGAAATTTCTATGCAGGCGTTCAACAAACAAGCAATTTAAAGTGAATCCCAGATGTAGCTGCCAAGCACCAGTATCACCCATGCATCATTTTATATCCCTTTAATCCTCCCCAGAGTCACAGGTTTATGTGCGTGATTCTTCCAGGAATTTCACCCAGATCTATCACCCAGACCACGGTAACTGCTACATCTTTAACTGGGGCATGGACGAGGAGGCTTTGAATTCTTCCAACCCTGGAGCTGAGTTTGGTAAGAGAGGAAGGAGCTAAAGGAGCAGAAGTGCTGGGAGTTCCTCCATCTCTCTGCGGCTGTTTCCATCACATAGATCAGGTTTATGATTCCTGTGTCTCTGGAGCACTGCAACAGGGAGAAATGAATGGCTTTTCAGGAGGGGATAAGCCCCCCAAAGGGAAATGTGCCCCATAAAATCTAATACTGTGACTACAGATGTTCCTCTGTAGAAGCGTAACCTCTGGATAGCCAAAATCTGAGGCAGAGTCTAAACATCCACTCAGATATTTCCGTCCTGTGCATTCACCATCATGTGTATTTATGCACACGCAAGGCTGTCGTGACAGCCAGACCCCAGCTCTTCCCCCAGGGATGGAGATTTGTGTGCACAGTGAAAAGAAAATAGACCCTATTTTTCCCCCAATTCTTGCGGTTTAATACAATTGCTGTTCTGAGTCTCTTCCGGTGTGTCCCAGGGCTGAAGCTAATTCTGGACATCAGCCAGCAAGACTATATCCCCTACCTGTCCTCCGCGGCCGGGGCCAGGCTCATGCTGCATCAACAGAAGAGCTTCCCCTTCCTGAAGGACCAGGGCATCTACGCGATGGCCGGGACAGAAACCTCCATCGGGGTGCTGGTGGTATGTGTGGCAGAAACCTCCATCGGGGTGCTGGTGGTATGTGTGGCAGAGACCTCCATGGGGTGCTGGTGGTATGTGTGGCAGAGACCTCCATGGGGTGCTGGTGGTATGTGTGGCAGAGACCTCCATGGGGTGCTGGTGGTATGTGTGGCAGAAGCCTCCATGGGGTGCTGGTGGTATGTGTGGCATTCCTCCGGGCGGCTTGGCTGAGAATAATGTTATCTGATGGGACTGCAACCAAGTTTGCTTTCAGTCTTGGCTGAACTGGCTCAAACCAAAAGAGTCAGGGTATACGCTGGCTGTGGGCTGGAACAGTTTATGGAGACTTTTATGTAACTGTCCTGGCAAAGTGCTTTATTGAAGCCAAAATAGTGAGCTCAAGTCATTGTTCCCTCTTCCTTTAGCACAGCAGAAGGTGCCTTGCTAAAACACGCTGCTCTTGAACAGCCTCACCTGCCTTGATCCGCCCTGGGCAACGGGGCATCTCCTTCAGCTCTGCCACCCACCAGCCTTTGCGGACTTTAGGCAGTTGGCACAAAGTGCAGGAATTAGAGAGTGTCTAGAAAAGGGGCGCCAGGGAGCTGGGGAGGAGTGAGGATGCCACTGCCCTGCTGCTTTCCTTCCAGGACGAGCTGGAGCGGATGGGCTACCCCTACAGCGACTGCACCAACAACGGCTCCGATGTCCCCGTCAGAAACCTCTACAGCCAGTACAACACTTCCTATTCCATCCAGGTAAAACAGGTCTTTAACCCAAACAACTGTGCAGGAAAAATCATCAGAGCAGTTAAATCTTTGACCAACGTGCGGGAGTACCGGAGCATCAGCAGTGATAAAGTAGAAAACCCAAGCACAGAAACCTCCTGTTCTGGTAATAAATCCACTCCTGAGTCTGAACGCACAGTAGCCCTGGGTCTGGAAACAGACTCAGCAGATCTGGTGGGAGTAACTGTGGGTTACAGGAGAGGCACCCAAGGAAGCAGGTATTAAACGCGCATCAGCAGTTCAGGGATGTGGCTTTGGCAGCCAGCACTCTTTGGCCTAACCTTCTGGTTTTATTCCCACACCAAACCAGCTTGCGTGGCCAGGAAAGGCCATCAGCAGTGATGGTTCCCTCAGCCAGGTTTGAGTTTTGTTTCGCTTTGAGAGGATTGAAATGCTCGTTTCCCCCCAGCGAGGTGCTAGGTTGCAGACAAAAAGGCAACTGTTTTCACTTCACAGAGGAGTGCAGTTTAATGCGGGTCCTTTCCTCGCACCCGGCCACCCTCGGCTCCCCGCAGCGAGCCGTTGCCACCACCCCGTGCAGCAAAGGGGAGCAGGGTGTGCCTGGGCCCCTCTGCCCCCCGGGTCCTGCGGATTCCCTGCTGTGGCTCCGCGGGCAGCCCGGCTGCCCACCTCCCGGCCCTGCTCAGGGCGGGTGGCAGCACCACGGGGACCGATGCTCTGCAGCCACCACCGCAGCTCCTGGAAGCTGCAGAGCACTTGTGCTCCTGTGACAGCTCCCCCGGCTCCTGCCGTGTCATCGGGACAACTACTTTCCATTCCAGCTGTCAGAGCATCCTGTTTGCCCCTACGATCTCCATGCTTGGCTGAAATCTTTTCATTACAGGCAGAGCGGCCGGCCAGGGGCAGACCCTGGTCATTGCCCGTGTCTGCCAGGAGAGCTTCTCTAGAGTCAGGGGGTCTTTGAGCAGCCACCGCGGCTGCGTTTGCTGTAACCGGGACAGCCAAGAGGCTGCTGGTGCCCTGGGAGGGTGAAAGCTGTCTGGAGAGCTTTGTGCGACGGGTTTTACCCGCGGCACAGCTCTCATGTGCGAAGCAGCTCCTGTTCTGTGCGCACAAGTCATTTATCCCTGCTAGGAGAGGAGTATACAGGAGGGATTCCTCTCCTGAACACCCCTTTTGAATCCCTTTCTCTTTAAAGGGGTTAAGTCATCCGCCCCCTGGAACGTGCCTGCTCGTTTTGTGTAGGAAACGAAGCCAGACCTTTGCCTTTTCCTCACTTCGCAAGTGGGATGAGAAAGTTGAGTGTTTGTAAACCTTGAATCTGTAGAAAAATCAAGTATAAGCCTTAAGTGCTGGTTAATTTGTAACAGGCTGTGACACAGGGGAGAAGCTTTTCTGGAGGGTGAGATCTGCAATACAGAAAACATCAAAACCATTTTGGGGGTTATTTACGAAAGCCTGACGAATACAACCCGGACAAGTGAGAGAGCTTTGGTCTAGCAGGGGATTTGATAGCTCTGCCTTTATATAACAATTGGACCACTTTACTCTGCTTTTTAAGATGCTTGTATAATGTTTAAGCAAACACTTGAAATGATTGCATTATTACTTAAACGTTGCTAAATGCTGACTGGGGTTCTCCGTCCGGGTAATCTGCATCACTGCAGGGAGCTCGGCAAAACCAGCCCCTCCATCGCTCCCTGACTGCACAGAGCTCTGGAAGCCCTTCAGCTCCCACAGAAATTCTCTGGTCATTCTACTTAGCTGGAGCTGTTAAATTTAATTATCTTTTCATAGACTTTGTTATTGCTTCGTGCACCGTTTCATCCAGAACCCTGCTGCAGCCTGGGTTTATTAACTTCATGCGTCGCTGAGCTGGTGGCAGAGCTGCAGCCCAGCTTGCAGGCTGCTGAGCCCGCGGCCACAGTCCTTTCAAGGAGGGAAGCAGATGCACAGATAAGATAGTTCAGGTTTCTAAAGCCTACTCTTTATGTCCAAGTATTTTTAGAGTCCTGGCTTTGCAGTGGAAGCCAGCCCCCCTGTATCAGGATGCCGTGTGAATCCTGGAGACACCAGCAGGGTCTCTGAGTGTACAGAGCATTTCAGTTCCTCTTTGGAAACTCCGTATGACTTCCATCACGCCTTAAAACGGTCAAGAAACGAGCAGTTTGTTGTGCGACTGGGAGCAGGCACCGAATTCCCTCCTGCTCCCGCGAGGTACTTACCCCCGGGCAGCTCATGACCAGGAGGGGTCTTAAAATCTGCAGGAGCAGCAATAAAAGTGCACGATAAAAATAACAACAGCATAGCTCCAGCGCAGCCCTGCCCACGGCAGCTCATCCACCTGCCTTGTCTCGCCGGCGTGAGCTGTGCCGGGCTCCCGGGGCGATGGGGATGCTCGGTGCACGTGCAGGGCTGGGCTCCGGCAGCACCTGCTCCCTCCGCAGCTTCAGCCTCCTCTGGCACAGCCCCCAGATCATCTGGTGCAAGCGAAAGAGAGAAGATACCCCGGAGCGGAGCTGTTCTGGCAGCCAGCGCAGACTCGGTGCTGCGGGGATGGTCAGGGGATGGTCAGGGGGGGTCTAAGCAGCTCTTTTGCCCTTTCTCCAGGCTTGCCTGCGCTCGTGTTTCCAAAGTCACATGACTGAGATCTGTGGATGTGGTCACTATATGGTCCCTCTACCCGGAGGGGTAAATTACTGCAACAACGAAGATAACCCGGGCTGGGGTAAGAACGTGCACCAAGCTGACTGCAGAGCCTGGCCAGGGTGCCGGCGGGCAGGGCGGCGGCAGGAGGATCGCTGCTGGACACGCAGGGGGTGAACGGCTTTGCCGCTGGAACGTCTGCCCGTGGCCATTGCGGTCGGTGCGGGGGACAAGGGGTGAAATCTTAGTCCTGGCCCTGGGCTGAGGGGCCTCAGTTTCTGCACTGCCCCGGGGTGACGGCTGCGTCCAGCCGGAAAGGCAACGGGAGCCTCTGGGTGCCAAAGGGAATGGAAAAGGGGCAACCACGCTCCAGGTCCCCGTGCCTGAGGAGTTCAGGTCTTGAGACCTGGGCCAAGCCACTGCCACCGGGCAGGGTGACTCCATAGGAACCGTCTGCAGAAAATGAAAATCTATTTTTGATTCATGATTAAACTGTCTGACCACGCTGCCCAAGCTTCCCTGGGAAGGGAAGGTTTGGAGGGGAGGCAGGAAACCTGAGCGGCAGGCTCGTGCCCAGGTATTTGCTTCATCCAATGAAACTGATACAGTCCAGCAAGCGGGGTCCTCCTCTAAACAGATGCTTTGATTTTCTGTTTTTGCCAAACAGCATATTGCTACTCGTCCCTGAGATCCAGCATAAGGCACAGGCAGATTTGTATTGACTCTTGTAAGGAAACGTGCAAGTAAGTACCTCGGCCCTTTCTGGAGCTGTAAAGGTGGAGGGGACCCTGCGTTTCATCTCATGACCTTTTAGAAACAGCAGCAAATCGCGTGGGTCTGGTTTTCTGCCTGAGAGCTGAAGTTCCAGTGACTTCAGAGAAGGGGAAACACCCGTGCTAACGCTGTCCCTTCCTCTCTCCAGCGACACGCAGTACAAGATGACCATCTCCATGGCAGACTGGCCGTCCGAGGCTTCGGAGGTAGCCCCAGTTTCTTGTTTTGAAACATTCATTAGTAATTCCCTGTTCTTAGCCAGATGAATCACCTGGTATTCTCAGAGCTAATGTCCAGGTAGCAAGTACCTCTTTGCTAAATTACACATTTTCAGCATGCAAACAAACACTAGTGCCAGGGCATGAGGCAGGACAGGGGACCCCCATGGCAGCCTCTCCTCCCTGGGGTTCCTGCACCCAGTCCTGCAGCTCCCACGAGCTCTGCCCTGGCAGGTGCCCACAGATGATGCTTCCCCTCCATTCTGAAAAAAGCTTGTTTTCCTAGGACTGGATTTTCCATATTCTGTCTTATGAAAGGGATATGTCAACAAATGTGACTCTGGACAGGTAAGTGAAAGGAACAAGCACCTTATCTTCACTATCGCGCCCGTTAACATTAGATTAACGTGAACCTTGGGTGCTGGGCCAGAGCACACGTGTGCTAATGCAAAGGGAGGACGAGATTTGGTGTATGTTTGCCTGGAAAGTACATAAAGCAAACCTGAAAGGCGCTTGATGTGTATCCTGTTCTCCCCACGGTGGAGACAAACTGGGTCAGAGGAACTTGGGTGTCTGGTGAAGCTAAAATCAGCGTTAAGGGCAGTGCCTCCCATCAGCTGCACGCGGGAGTCCAGGAGCTCTGAAGCTGTGAAAGGCTGGGGTCCAGCTCCTGGGTCATAGTGGTTGTCCCTTCATACTGACACCTCTGAACCCGCCAGCAGCAGGTGGGGGATGCACCAAAACCAGGTTAACTGCTGAGTGGGACGCCCACTGCCTGGCTCTGCACTGAGCTGCTCTTTGTCCCTTACAGAAACGGGATCATCAAGCTGAACATTTACTTTCAGGAGTACAACTACCGTACCATCTCAGAGTCTGCGGCCACGACGGTGGGTGCCCAACCCTGCCCTCCAGCCTGGGGTCGGCCAGGGACTGGGGTCCCCTGCCCCTGCTCACTCTGCTCTTCTCCCCGCAGATCGTTTGGCTGCTGTCAAGCCTGGGAGGCCAATTCGGGTTCTGGATGGGGGGCTCGGTGCTGTGCCTCATCGAGTTCGGGGAGATCATCATCGACTCGCTGTGGATCACCATTATCAACGTCATCGGCTGGTGCAAAGGCCTGAAGCAGAAGCGGGCGCAGACGCGGTACCCGGACGCGCCCCCGACGGTGTCGGAGCTGGTGGAGGCTCACACCAACCTGGGCTTCCAGCACGAGGACGTGGGTGCCCTCCCCAGGGACGAGGCGCTGCCCCCCGAGCCCGGTACCCCCCCGCCCAACTACGACTCGCTGCGCGTGCAGCCCCTCAACACCCTCGGGCCCGACAGCGACGCAGAAACCGAGTGAGCAGCGCGTCCCGTCGCCTCCCTACGGCCACCGCCGTGCTCGGCCTGGCCCTTGCTGAGCTGTCTTCTGCTCTCTAGGAAAATCAGCAAGGAACTCACAAGCCCTGGCTCTGCTCCCCTCCCTGACTGCTCGCTGGGAAGGAGCTCTAATAATAAACCCTGTAACAAACCTGAGCCCGTGTCAGGCTCTGCCTTTAGCATCACAGAGTCACAGAGTGGTTTGGGTTGCAGGGGACCTTTCAAGGTCACCTGGTCCAAGCCCCCTGCAGGGACAGGGCCATCTGCAGCTAGAGCAGGGTGCTCAGAGCCCCGGGCAACCTCCCCTGCAATGGTGCCAGGGATGGGGCAGCCACCACCTCTCTGGGCAGCCTGGCACAGGATCTCACCACCCCCAGCACCAACAATTTCTCCTCCTCTCTGGTCTGAATCTCCCCCTTTTAGTTTACAACCGTCACCCTTGTCTTGTCCCTGCTCAAAAGTCCTTCCCCCTCTTTCTGGTGGCCACCTCTAAGCACTGAGAGGCCACAGAAAGGTCTCCGGGCTGAGGTGCCAGGGAGAGGCCGGGCCACGCTGACACTGGTGCATGGCTGTGGCCGGCTGGGTGCTGAGACACGGCACAGGGCCTGCTGCAGCCAGGCTGCACCGGGGCTCAGACCCCTGGGGTGGCACCCACGCTACTTTTGCCTTCTGAGGTCACAGCATTTCTACCCCCGAACCACCACAGTGGAAATGGAGTGCAAGAAACCGTCTGCTGGCTCCTGGGGCCCGTGGGTGCTCCGTCCGCGCTCGCTGCCCGGGGGTGGGCAAGGCCGGGAGCGCAGGTGGGCAGGGCTGTTACAGAGAAACACTGCAGCCTCCAGAAAGCTCCTGGTGCAGGGAGGAAGTGCCAGGCCCTTGAGCAGAACCACTCCGGGCAATAAACAAACAAACTAATTTAAAAGTTGTCTTTGAGTTTCCTGTTGGCAGCGGGCGCAGCGGGGCCCTGGCGCGAGGCTGGTGGCAGCGCCTGGCGCTGCGCTCACAGCCCTGCCCGGAGGGCAGCCGAGGGGCTGGTGGTCCCCGCAGGGCTGGGAGGAGTGGGGCACTGAGCTCACACAGCTCCCAGGGGGTCCCAGTCCCAGCTCCCACTGGGAACCTGCCTCCCTGAAGTGCTTTTGCAAAAATTCCACAAGGAAAGACGATGATGGGGCTTTGGTTCCCACCGTGCCCAGAAAGCGCTGCAGCGGGAAGTGCTGCACTGGGGCAGGCGTGGAGCAGCCCTTCCTGGCCTCTCCAGGGCAGCCAGCACCTTCCTGCTCCTCGCTCCTCCAGCCCCAGCTGGGAGCCTGCCCGGGCCATTTGCCCTGTGAAATGCAGCAGCAGCAGGAGAGGAAGGGCCTCAGCCATCCTCGCCTGCCCCTGACAGGGTGGGAGAGGCAGAAATGGCAAGATGCACCCCTCTCACGCCACGGGGCCACGGGAACAGCGTGTTCTCTGGCAGGACAGGGCCAGTTTACTGTTCCAGTCACCGCTGGTTTATAGAGGGCGTCTGACAACTCATAAAAGTGGGAAGTGTCTCAGATGCTTGGCTTAGGCTCTGCACCAGCTCGGCTCTCTCCCCGGACGGATGGGTTGCAGACACAAGGCACATGTAGGAAGGGCTTTTGCACAGCCAGGGAAAGACTCAGCTGAGCATGGCCTGGGACTGGGAGCAGAGCTCACCAGGAGAAAGGCGTCACACACTGCAGCCGAACGAGCCACCTGAGAAGGCCCAACTCCAGATGGTAGCAAATTTCCAGTTCATGTGGGGATTTCTTAATAGACTTCTCTGAAATGAGAGTCGAACCGTAGAAAGGTAGGGGTTGGAAGGGACCTCTGGAGATGATCAAGTCCAACCCCCTGCCAGAGCAGGGTCACCCAGGGCAGCCCACACAGGAACAGAGCCAGGTGGGGCTGGGGCTGGAAAGTCTCCAGAGGAGACTCCACAACCTCCTGGGCAGCCTGGGCCAGGCTCTGGCACTCTCACAGGGAAGGTTTTCTTCATGTGGAGGTGGAGCTTCCTGTGTCTCACCTTGCCAGCCCCCTCTACTTGACACCCACCCCTCAGAGATTTGTAAACATCCATCAGATCCCCTCTCAGGCTGCTCTTCTCCAGGCTAATCAGCCCCAGCGCTCTCAGTCTTTCCTGACAAGAGAGGTGTTCAGTCCCTTCAGCATCTTTGTAGCTCTCCACTGGACTCTCTCCAGTATTTCCCTGTCCCTCTTGACCTGGGGAGCCCAGAACTGAACACAATACCCCAGATGTGGTCTCACCAGTGCTGAGTAGATGGGGAGAACCTCCAAGCAAACATCTAACTGAAGTAAACATGGAGTAAACACCTAGCTGGAGTAACTAACTGGAGTAAACATCTAACTGAAAAGCTTGCTGAGGAAAAAAACCCAAAACATTCCAGAACACACACGTTACTTCCTGCTCTGAAATTTTGTAGGTGCCAAAGTTCAAAAAAACCCAAAACTGTTCATAAAACACCTCTGCTCTCCTCACCTACTCAAGCTGCAGTTTTGGCAGTAAAACATCACCAAAGCCCAGCTGAGAACACCAAAAACACACTCAAAAGCCCACACCGCTAGTAAATACAGAATCACAGAATCATTAAGGTTGGAAACGACCGTCAGGATCATCAAGTTATCAGGAGCACTAAACCACGTGCTGAAGTGCCACATCTACATGCTTTCTGCAGCCTCCGGGGATGGTGATTCCACCCCCTCCCAGGGCAGCCTGTCCCACAGAAGCCTGTGTCGGCCCGTTACGTGTGCTACAAAGCACGGGGAAGACGGTGGTGTGACAAAACCAGGCACAGGACTGCCCAGATGAGAGGCAGCCAAGCACAGTCACCCCGGGGAGAACACATTGGGCTAACAAGCCCCAAGAAGAGGACAAGAATGGACAGTTGCCCAAAAGACTGAGGCTACTAGAGGACAAAATAAAAATAAATACAAAAACCTTTCTGCAAAGACAGCAGAAAGATTTGTGGATGGGGCTAAAGAGAGATTAGAGCAGCCTGAACCAAGTCATGGAGAGAAGAGGCAAAGACATGGACACCGGGAAATAATTATTCCCCCATGGCATCTGGTGGTAGAACTGCAGAGGCAGACACAGATCGGGGAAAAAGCTGTTTTTTCCCCTCCAAATCAGAAGAGTTTGGATGCCAGTTTTACCCAGCAGTCTCCCACAGCTGGAAGCCCAGTTCTGGGACCTCACTGTTTCTGTCCAGTTCCTCCTAAGCAAGCAGGCTTAGGCTGCACAGCTTGTCCTACAAAGCTCTATAAACCAAGCTTTAATAAATTTTACGAGAAAGCAACACTTTCATTAAATTTCTTCTAAGCTTCATAGCTTTCAGTAGAATACATTGATCACCCAAGGAGCATCCTACGGAACCGGTTTTCCTCTCAGGGTCGAGCTTGGTCGTGCCTCATCTGCTAATTGACGAGTCTGTCTTTGTGACTTTGCGAATAATGACAGACTTGAGCAACGACGATTGCCTGCAGGTAGAGGAGCTTCCAATCAGCCGATCTTTGTTGCACCTACCCCATAATTTGAGATTCAGGAGTGATTAAATTTTCTGAAAAAGCCAGTCATCTCACCGCCACGAAGCACGGACTCTCCGGCAACCGCAGAACATTTCTAGGCAGAAGCCAGCACGGCGCTGCCCACTCAAGGTCAACCAGATAGTTTTGGGTGAGTTTGGCTGCAGGACATCTTTCCTTCCTTCTAAAGACGGAACAAAAGAAGAAGCTTTTCCTAGACAAAGACATTTATTAAAAGTTACTTAGAAATCAATTCCCCTAATCCCGAGATGCTTTCACTGCCCTTGCGAAGGGAGCAGTCCATCCCTTGGGGGGTGTCCAGCAGCGGGGCCGCCAGCGCTAACACTCCAGGCCCCTCATCGCCGCGACGCTGCTGGCCATCCGGCGGGGCACGCTCTTGGCAGCCTGGCGGTAGTCCTCTGCCCTGGCCTTCAGCAGCCTAACCATGTTCTGCAGCGTCCGCGACGGCTGAAGGCCAAGGGCATCCATCACGTTTATGAGATAATCTGCAAGATGAAGGATAAACAAGCATCTGAGGAGGGAACAGACTCCGTGCAAATGAGTTACCCTTCATTCTTCATGACAGCTGGAGCTCTGTCACTGCGAGCTCAAATCCACAGAGAACAGCAGTGTTTGGGATACAATGCAACTGACTGGTGCAATTTTTGGCTCCCTGTCCACTAGTTCAGACAACCAGCTGTTTGTACAGAGGACTGAGATAGATTTCTGCCCCGTTTCAGTATCTGCAGAGGACACCGTCGGGGTGGTCAGTCCCCACAGTCACAGACACAGGATCACAATCACACTTTCAAGACAAAGAGCTTGCAACAAAGCTGTGAAGCTCTGCAGAGGCAAACGGCTGTCAGGCAGGAGGGAGCTCCAGCTCGCTGGGTCAGTCAGCTGGGGAATCCAGGATGGCAGGGAGGTCATGCAACCAGCCTCTAACCCATGATTTACAGCAAAGAATGGACTAACTGGTCCATGTAGTGGTCTTGAGGTGACACTTTCATCGTCTTCAGATAAGAAAACCCACCTCCATATCCTGCAGAAACACCTTCCCCAACACTTTCCATCAGTCCTCCCTCAGTCACTGCACGGTACGGCAGAAATGAACACCTTGTGCCAACAATCCCCCACTTGGCTGCTGAAAATTTCTCACAGTGGAAGTAATTTAGTCCCCCAGAACCTTCAGAGCAGCAGGTAGTAAGAGAACCACAGCAGAGGAGCTGGCCCCATAGGTTCCATAAAAGAAGATGCTGGTCAAGTCCTCCACAACTTTTAGAAGGCCTTTAGCTGGGCTGACCTTCCCTACTTCAGCTATCAAGCTGTCCCCTTCGGAATCCACTGGAGCCCTTCCCACCACGCTCGGCACAGCGCCTCCCCTCTATGGCACAGGCTGGTGGCACACGGCACTCCACCAGAGGGGAAAGAGCAGTGCCACGCTTCGCAGCGCTGCCCACGGAAAACATCGCATACAGAGCTTTCTTGCTGAGACTGGCTTGCATGGGAATCCTCCCAGTTCAGAAGGACTCGACTTCCACGGCGAGAGACAGAAAGCAGTGCAGAAGCAGGAGTACCTACCGGCACACCACCCTGCCCTCGGCGGGACGTGCCCCCGAACGCTTCTCAAGAGAAGCTCCTCACCATTCCCCCACCCCAGGTACCAGATCAACACGCTCAGGGTTAAAGGAGAGGCCAGAGCTGCAGTTTCCTTTTACCCACTGCAGGGACAGAGCGGCCCGCGTGCCGCAGCAACGGCCCGACGCGTGCGCCCAGCTTACCGATGTCGGTGGCCAGCTGCTTTGTGGAGTGCACGGTGAGCTCGGGAATCTGCAGGATGACTTCGCAGTAAGTCTGCATGGTGGCTCTGGCGATGGAGCCCAGCCAGTAGTCAGCCATGTTGTCCAGCTCGGGTAACTCCTCTCCTGCACAGAAAACCCTCCTTGGCTCCCGGCAGCGGCACTCACCTGCACTGCTGGGTTTGTAACAAAACCTGACCCAGAAATGGGTCACCGTTCCTTCAACAGGACACGAAGGGATTCAGAGTTTACCAGCTGGTTCTGGAGTAGTCAAAGCAGTCATGTATCCTCCCTGGCACGATCCAACAGCCGACCTTAGCTCAAGACCCCAAATACTCCTCTTCCCTCAGTTACTTCTCCAGAGAAGTCAATACTGAAGCTCTGACTGGTGACCAGGCTGGGGTCAGAGGCACTGCCTGGCACATTCTATATGATCACCTTCCTAGAGTGGTTTCCAAGCTACTGCAATGCTGAGGATTCACAAGGGTTTTTTCAAGCCCTCCAGGCATTTTGTGTTCATCTGCATTTTGAAAATTAACGCGCTACTAAACATGTAAGTGCTTTAAGATGACTAAGTAAGGCAAAAACCTGAACTGAAGAGCACATTCTCAGAAGGCTACAGAAAATAAATACCAAGCTCTTGGTATAAACAGCAAGCTCCACACTTCCCTGACTGTCAGTGGGAATAAACACTGAGAAGGGATCCACTGCAGCAAAGCAGGGTGCCCTGCCAGCCTGCTGGCAAGCACGAGCTAGCTCCTGTTGTTCGCAGCAGCAGGACTGATGACACAACAGCCACCTGAAGAATCAGCGAGAGCCAGAACACAGCTCGCTGCAAGAAATTAAGGAATGAAACACAGAAAGAACTCCTCGCTGAGTTCTGGGGAGAAGGTTTTGAAGAGTCCTATGGGCCAAAGTTGTCTCAGCCAGCAGCCACCCACAGCACCCCCTGCACTTCCCTCAGCACGGGGGGGTTCATCGTCCTGGCTGGTATCACAAATCACCCAGCTGGAAGTAGCAGTGGAGCTCTAATGGTTTTACAGCTGGATGAAAAAGGAATGTAAGTGAAGGGGTCAGCGCTTCAGAAGTGTGTCTCAGTGAGTAAGAACCTGACTGTGGACACTGGAACATGTGGTCAGACCCTCGAGAAAAGAAATTCCCAGAAACATTCAAAATAAGACAGGCAGCAGAGCAGATTCTGACTGCTGGCTCCTAGCCTGTGTCACAGACAGGCACAGGTTGGCGTGCCACACAGGGTGTAACAGGAGTTTCCTGGATTTACTGAGAAAAGAGGCTGAGGAAAGAGTTGTTTACAAGGGAACAGCATTACCATCATGCTTGAAAATGAATAATCTGTTCCTGAAGAAAGGAGTTCAGGGGCTCCTCTTTTTCTAGCAATGAACTAAGGCGCTGTGGTTCTGATGAAGGCCAGGGAGGGCTGGGTATTTTATACCACAAATAAGTTTTCCCTAGGGAAAACCCTCTCCAGATTTCCCTAGGGTCTAGAGCTGGAAAGCTCCACATGAGGTTTTTTTTCCCTCTAGAGTGGAAAGCTCCACATAACAGCTCCTGGGATCAGGGTGCCCAGTTTAGCTGCTGCCCGTGGCCAAGAACAGGAGCTTACAGGAGCGGGTCGGCCAACCTCAGAGCTCACCCCTTCTAACCTTGCTCGTGGGCTGCCTCTTTGCCTATTCCCTGCTGCGTGCTCCTGCCAGCTCTGCTGCGCAGCAAACCTCTCGGGAGGTTGATTTAAATCGCTGTAACGTATCTTTGAAAGACACTAGGCCAGAAAAAGGAAGAGGGGAAAAAAAAAAAAAAGCAAATACCTTTCTGTGGGATTAATGAATGGAAAGGGCCCTACCGGGGCAGCAGCACAAGGAGACGGCAGGAGTGCAAAGCCAGCACCAGACTCCCCCCCACTTCAGCGAGCTGTCTGATGGCCCAAGCCACTGCGTGAGCTGCTCTCCAAGGGACAGGCAGTGAGGAGCAGAAGCCACACAGCTGACCTGAGAAGTCTTTCAGGCTGGTGGTTCAGTGTTCCCTTCAGAGCCTGGAAACGACCCCACTCCCTGCACCAAGGATATGAAATCCTGGTCCAGCTCGGAAACACACTTCAGACCAGGCACCATGCCACAGTTTTAAGGGACACTAAACTTAAATGGACCAAGCTAAAGCTTCTGGTTCTGAAAAAGTTTTACTCATTATTTGAAGGCTCCTCCTGTGCATCGCCAGGAGACTCTTGGAAGAAGCATGATGACTAGACAAGAGGAAATGGATCTCAAAGAGCTTTGTTCCTCTAAGACCTCACACCCATCAAATGTCAAAATGTGAAAGTTTTCCCCCAAATGCTTCAAGTTTTTGGTTTCACCTACCTTGTTCTGGGGGGTAAGGCAACTTTCCAGCATGTAATGCCAGTTCTAAAGCAGAATCCTCTTGAGTGACAAATGGCTCAAGGTGGAGAGGAAGCGACATAATATATTGCCCAATCTAGAATAAAAGCACAAAGAGCTGAGTCACTGAACAAATGTGAAGCAAGTACTTTGCTAGAGAAAAAAGTCACCTGCAGTAAACCACACCTGAAAGCAGAAAGCCAAGCTTGACAGCAACTCACTAACCTACATCTGCTCCTTGTGCTCTCAACATTCTTTTGCTACTCCACAACTTCACAGGGATTTCATAAAAGCTACAGAGGATGGCAGAACCCAGCTGGTGAGGGCTGGACCACTGACAGCATCCACTGGCATCACAGAACAACTTTAACAAAAAGCTGGGGAAACACTGAAGATATTCCCCCCACACTGGGCCCCCAGTAATGTGCACACTCTTACGTTGCTGATATATTCCAGAGGAGTCAGGCTGAAGTTTGGCAGGTCTTCTGTCAGGGTCTCACCAATGCCACCAGAACTCCAACCCTGTGAGGCAAAAAGTGCAGGATGAATCCACAGCTTTCTGGATCATGAGATCTGCCGGTATTTTAGCAAGGGGGCACCCAGTCACACAAACTGTGACTACCCAAGGGCTTCTACAAAGCAGAACACAGATGGTGAGAAAACTGTTTCCCTTGTCCTCCCTCAGGCCCCATACAGCCCCTGGCCACGCAGCTCCCTGTGGGAAATACACGCTACACAGGCTAGAGAAGAGCCATCTCAAACAAACAGCAGAGCCTGCAAACACAGCTGTCTGTTGCGAACGCTGCGGGTGAAGGGAGGTAAACTTTTCCATTGAGTGGAGCTCATTGAAGAAATGTGATACCAGAGGGAAACATTCTGAAAAGGAGAAAGGTAAGCAATGCTGGGCTGTCCTCCACCCTGAGGGAACCCAGGGGTAAACCAGGCCAGCTCACCTCAGCTCGATGTGCCCATTACCCACCTCCATCTTCGGAACGAGTAAGAGTTGCTGCTTGATGCGAAGGAAAACAGAGTCAAAAGCCAAGTGGTGTGCCAGCTGGTTGAGGCGGCTCAGGGCAGATCGTGACGAAGACAAGAGGTTGTGGTTACTTGTACCTTTTTCCTAACGAGACAGAAAAATGTTTACATACAGAAATCATTAAACTGACCACGCAGAGGGTACGTTAACATTCTTAAAGAGCCTTTATTAGGCCATCCTAATACAAAAGAGCTTTCCTTTGCAATGGCACAGCTTGTTCTTCCTTTGGAGTGCCCAATTCCAACCAGTTATTCGAGACAGAAACTGCACGCTGGTCCCCGAGACGTGGAACAAAGAATCAGCACCACATTCCACTCATGATGGGCACCACTGCAGGCTGGATACTGAGAAACCTGCAGCGAAGATGGCAAAAATGCCTTCTCCTCAAAGAGCACAGCTAACTCATTCCCTGCATGGAATTAAGCAGAAGTTTTACCTGAGGGCTACCTATGGAACTTGACTACTTAGCAAAGGTTTAAAGTCAAACATTTGACACTGAAAGCAGAGCTGCGTAAGCTGCAAGTAAATTAAGTGCAAAAGAAATCAAAATGTTCTGAGGAAATGATAGAACTCATAACCTTGACTTTGCTGCTACATGTGACCGACAACGGCAAACATAACTTAGATCACAAGATGATAACTAGAGCCATTCTACCCTGGTCACAGATGCATGCATGGATGGTCCTGCAGAATTATATTCTGGAACAGATAGGGCAGCAGAGCATAAGTGGCAAAGAAAGTCCTGATAAGCCAGTATGTGGGACCCAGAATTTGAGATGGCTCCAACACAACCTTCCCTGTGTGTTCTGTGACAAAAATCTCCCCCACCTGAACTGATAAGGTCATGTTCACAAAACACAGCCAGGATCTGGGGAGAGATGGAATGAGCCCAGGCTTCCTGGGTTCAGACACTCCATCTCTCAGCAGATCAATCGGTGTCTCTGTGGAAGACCTGGAGCACAGCCTGTCAAAAGACCGCAGCTCCAGATGAAAGGTAAGCGGGCTGTAGGAGGAATCCAGGTCTCAGCTACCAAACGTGGGCCCAACAGCATCCTGTGGTAGAGGGAGGCTTTCCCAGGCACCAAAGGTACCTTCAGAGTGTAAAGGGTTTCCATAAGGCTGGCATACTCGGAGGGATTCTCCTTCAGAAGATAATTGTACTCCTGCCAGGGATTCTTCAGGGAGCTCTTCTTTTCTGCAGAACTGGTATCCTGAAAGCCAGAAAAATTGCAAGGGCTGTAGGAGTCCGAGAGATACTTCCCAGCAGTTGATAAAATCCTGAAAACAAGTACACAAAAAGTCACTTCATGTTACGTCAAGGGAGAGAGTATTCATTGGTGGCAGACACTAATTACAGCCACCTCTCACATCTACTGTGCAGCTCAAAGCCTGCAAAATTACCTAGAAGAAAAAGAGAGGATTGTTCTCTCAGAAGGTCTAACAAATAGAGAACAAACCCAGGCTCCTGCACACTGCAGGCTGCTGTGTCCTACACAACACTGGGCACTCAAGCCCAACGAGAGCACTTCAATGTGCAGGAGGCTGAACAGGGCACCGCTGACAAGCAACAAAAGATCTGCGGCTGCCTGTGCTTGGTGCTCCTCAGGTTACAAGGAATCGATCAGTTAAGGCACACCTAAATCCACTTCAGCAAATGATTCATGTCACAAGGCAGGGGGTGAGAATCTTGCCCATTTGATCTGGTGGAAAATTCCTTCCTGACCCCATCCCAGCAAGTCCATTTGATGGGTATCCAAGAAAAGGGATCCCTGTGAGTGTCTCAGGGCACACGGCTGAGCGGAACAGTCTGTGACCCATCTCCGACCCTTCAAAAGATGGGGAGGGGCAGCAGGGGGAAATCACAGCGGCTCTGCCTGCCCTCCACGGTCTACGCAACAGAAGCACCTTGAGGTTTGTTTCCTTCCAACTCGGTACCTGAGCTGACAGCTCATGAATTAAGCTCAGCAGTGCTTACTTGTTGGCCAGCTGCTGCTCAAAGTCTCCGCACTGACGAAGGAGCTCACCACAGGTAGTAATTATCCTGGGAAAGAACAAAACAAAAACACACGTTGTGAGATTTGAGGCAGATAATGCCAGATCCCCCCCAGACAGCCCATCTCAGACACGCAGCACGTCATGAACTGCCAACACCGAGCCGCAGCCCACAGGGGACACATCTGTTGAGAGCTAATTTGGCTATTAACTCTGCATCCCTTAGATAACACACTCGGGGTTTTTTTTTTTGCCCAGCAGCCTCCTCCATGGGCTACTTCTTGTCATCATGGCTAAGGCCAGCTCAGTGTCACTGGGAAAAATTCTAAGAGGTGCTGGTATTTCAGGTGCCACGACATGCAGCCTTGCTCCAGACAGGGTGGGGAGCCTCACAGCACTTACTGTGCCAGCAGCAACTCAAAACCCAGTCCCTCACACCAATGATCCCAGCAGCACCGCAGCGAAGTGAGCACAGCCCTGCTTTCTGCACTCAGAACTCGTGTAAACCAACCCCAAGTAATTCCCTCTCAACTTTGACACAAAAATCAGTTCTGGGCCAGGCAAAAAAAAATCCCCTTTACCGGACAGAGTGTTGGAATGCAGTCCAGTCCTCCTGGAAAAGGGAATCTGATAGGACATCATCCAGTTTACATTTCTTTCGTATAGACTGCAGTGTACTTGTAAAGTCGGATGAATACCTGAAATGAGAAGTGGAGAAGAGATAAGAACCAGCATAAGAGAATAGGTTGGAGAGCAGCATTTTTGCTACCACCACACTAACCACATCTCCTAGGAAAGACCAGAAAAAAGCTACTGCTACTCCAGCATTACTTGGCCCTTACTCCAGGAACAGTGACAATAATCTCATGAATTTGTTTTCTCAGCTACTCCCCAGATGAGAACATGGATAAAAAAGAGAACATTTTGTTTTCCACACCCCCCACTTTTTTTTTTACCTGATGCCCATAAGCTGGAGCCATGCACACTGCTACGTAATCGCCCTGCTACGTAAAGCGGGTGAGCTCAGGGAAGTGTGCTTCCCTCTTCCCACAGAGCAGCCAGGTAACACCTTGGTTTATACTTTGGGAGCAGCTCCTCGATACCAGGAAAGTACAGGGAGATAATCAGCACTGGAACACTATCTACATGGGCTGCCAGTGATACTGCCAGACAAGAACTTACCGTGAGCCTCACTCGCTCACTCAGGCAGCTCGCTGTTACAGGTAGATCCTGACCATGTGGCCACTTGTCCCACTGAGTACATATCTCCCCATTGAGATCTACTTTCATCACCCTAAATTGTCTTTGTCTTGCTCTGTTTTGGGAAACGTTTTCCCCTGCAAAAGTATTTACTAAAAATGAAAATTCATCTCAACCAGAACAGAAAGCATCTGAGAAAAGTCTCTGATTTATCCATCTAAGGCTTCCATTTTCCCCCCAAGAAACAGTCACTGCCTGAATGAAGCAGCAGGATGGGCTATCAGATGATTCATAGTACAGCTACAGATACTGTCTGCTCTCAGACATTCTTCATAAACTACAAAGCCCTTGGCCACAAACTGATACTTGCTACTCCCTTAGGACAAAGCAGCGGGGGAACTCAAAGCACCAAAAGCACCTTACTTGGTGAACAGAGCTTTCAGGGCCTTCAGGAGCCCACATGCTCCCAGTCCATCCGTGAGCTTAATGCAGTTGTCGATGGCTCCAGAAGCCAGAATGAAGAGTTTGTTGACTGAATGGTTCAGTTCCTGGACACAGTCAATCACTTCCCCATGCTCCTAAATAAAAACAACAAAGTTGAGCCTGACTCTTCTTCCAGTGAGTGTCCAGCACTGAAGAAAAGACACCTCGTGTAAGATGTCGCTGTTATCTCCAAACCTGGGCAGCACTGACAGGAGACCAACGCCAGTTGCTTCCACTCTCCTGCACTGTGACTGTAACAAAAGCCAGGCTGCCAGCTCCTGTGTCTACCAGGTCTTCAAGGAAAACCACCTCTGCCAACAACTGAATCTTCTACAAAAATGACTTTCCTCCCCCAGATCCTGTTCTTAACAAATTCCATCAAACCTGAAGCAGGTTTTTGGTGGATAGTATTATTTTGGCAAAGTCTCCAGCAGATCCACACAGTGCTGGTTACTGGGTGAAGGAGGAGAAGAGAGGTACCTCTGTCCTGACTGGGCTGCTGAATTTAACTTTATGTCTTAAACAAAATTCACTTAACAGTAAAAAATATACTGCAAGCAGGAAGTATTACCAAAGAATGAGAGGAGGAAAGAGAGCAAAAACTACAACAAAGACCCTTGTATTTAGTCGAAGCTTCAAGCCTCCCCCTGTGCCACTGAACAAAGTGCTACATTACCAAGGGCATGGTGCTCATCTGAATCAGGAGGTTTTCTTCTTCCAGGTCTCCATACTCAAGCTGATAGGGCTTGTATGGGCCATTTACTGCTTCCACCAGCTCCATCACTTTTACCAGGTTCTGCTCCTCTGCAAAGAATCAGATGTTTAGTCTACAAATAGGTGAACAGGTTTCTAAAAGCCCTGCTTCAAGCAACTTGCTGTAGTTCTTCAGTTAGAGCATGCTGCCTACACAGTCTTGGAATGCTGCCAGCAGCTTTAAATCACAACTACAAAGACTTTTTTTTCACTTTTTCAAAACCAAGGTTATCATCTCTACCTGCTTCCTAAACCCAAGATGTTCTACCTCAACAAGGGCCTCAATAAAATCATCACTCCCTGCTCCAAAACAGCCTGGGTGACAAAAACCTATTAAACATTCCAACCTACAGCAGAAGTGTTGAAGCCATCTGAGAAATCAAACGCGTTACTGCCACAACTTCAAACAGGCACAGTCATAACACAGCAGAAAGCCTGGTTCATACTTAAAATAGCTGACACGAACTCCATTCACCTAGCACCAGTTCTTCACAGTGTTCATCAGCCAGCACTGAACGGGGCCCAGGAACTCAGCACTGCAGTGCCATGGTGGGGAGCAGGGAGCCACACACCCAAAATACACCAGCTCGGAATGTTATCACGAAGCTTTGCCACACTCAAACTGGCAGCAAACCATGATTACTTTGAATCATGGATATAAGAAAAAACATTACCACCCTAAGGACAGCCAAGTGATGGAGCAGGTTGTCCAGAGCCTGCTCTAGCTCCATTCTTGGACGTTTCCAAGATCAGACTGGACAATACTCTGAGTAACACGGTCTGACCTCATAGCGGACCTTGCTTGGAGCAGGAGGTTGGACTGGACCATCTCCTGAGGTCCCTTCCAACCTGAATTATCCTGTGAATCATAACTGAACCCTCCCCTCACATACACATACATAGGAACTGGTTTGACTCTTCTGCTGACTCACTTGGCCTTCCCATTCTTGAGATACTTCTCTTTCCAAACATCTTACTTCACAAGAAGAGACATGGAAATAAGGAGTTCAGCTGGGCTTTTTTAACACACTCAGGTAACAGTTCAGCAGCTGGCTCCCTGTTACATCACCTTCTAGAATGTGACACTGTTTTTCCAAGTCCTTCCTAATCATTTTGATTACAAACCACAAATTAAGCTAAGCCAGTGACAAAAAATGACTGACAAGAGCACGCTATCACAAAGCCAACAAGGCGAAACGCAGCGACAGCCATACGCCCTGAAATCACGATTCACACGATCAAGTAAGAATCTGAGCTTAAATAGCTCAAGACAATGTAATGAGGAACCAAACACAGGAAACACAGCTTAAGGAATGCTCCATTAGCTTTAATTTAGGATTTTCCCATACCTGGTCTTTGAAGGGGCCTTACCAGATTCATAAAGAACTATAAATAGCCAACAGTTCAAGTCAGGCATAAACCTGTGTAAACACAGCACCTCCCTACTTTGTGGTTTGTGGGAATTATTCATCAAGTCATGACCAAAATGAGATGACAAACATCCCAGGGTAAGGAAAGCACAGGTTCGAATCAACACCGAAGATGCTGCTAAAGGCAGAAACTGCCAACGGCTCAGAAAAAATATTTGGCCCCGCATTTTCGCTTGATTAAAACATAAACCAGCAGACAACAGAAAAACTACAAAATAAACCATAAGCATCTGACAGATGCAGCTTCCACGCAGCTTTTCTCTTGTTTAGTACAGTGTGACTTAATTCCAGGAAACACCTCAGCTTTTATGCTTTGTGATCTTTCACAATGGGTGTCACAGGCAGCAGCTTCCCCAGAGACATTTCCTCATCCGTTAGACCGAAGAAACAGTAGTGCTTGTAAAGGGAAAAGTGCTAGATGTTGTTTACCCGAGGCAGCAAACCTGCTCAGAACAGCTCTGCTTCTGTAATCTCAGCCAGAACTGTGTCAATATCCGTAGTGTCAGATATATGGCTGGGAGATACACAAAGGTGCAAATGCCATCTGGTCAATCCTCCAGCAGAGACAATCCCTCCCTCCACGTAAATCCGAACTAAATCCCACAGTGGAACTTTACACAGGCGTGGACAGAAGAGAATGACACCGTTCAGCACGAGAGCCTTACTCAGGTTTGGCAGCATGGCCACTTCCAGCCCCTTTGAGAAGTGGATGGTGGCGTCGTAGAGCTCCAGCAGCTTACTCAGCTTGGTCTCTTGGCCCGTCCTCTCCAGGGCAGTGCTGAGGCAGACAGGGATGGAAGGCACCAACGCTCCCAGAGTTTGAATCAACAAGACAGTCACTATTTCATGGGGGTTCTTGAAAACCTGTGTGAGCAGAAAAGATACTAGCAAAAGCATGTTGCCTCAGAGGAGCAGGCCGGGCAGCAGAAAGCAGCAGATGGCTTCCAGAGAGAGCCCCACCATGTACAGACCACGTGTCCCTGCCTCAGCAAAGACAGTGGCAGACTGGCCCACTCCAGACCCGTCTGTCTGGGGGCTGACAGCTTCTTCAGCCCTCCCAAGCACATGCTGCTTCCCTCCTGGCAGAAGCAGCACCCCTCTCCAGGGGCAGTCGTGCCAACCGCAGTCCCCCTTACACCCCTGCCACAGAGACCTGGGCTCCTCAAACAGAGGGACAGAAGAGGCCGAACAGACAGGGCTGCAAATGCTGTCTGCTCTAACCAGGGAGTAAAGAGTTGGGAGAGAAAGGAGCAGCAGCCCCAACTGCTTCTTTCTCTTGAAGGATTAATATAAAATTACCCATTGGTGAGAGACAGTGCTACACAGATCAAGATGACATTTTGTGCCCTAAGAGATCACAGCGTCCTCAGATGACATGAGCTCCCAGACAAAAGGGAACAAAAACAAATTTGAAAAAACCTCACAAGAGGTAAAAACACCAAAAGAGGTCTGCTAAGAGTGTGAGAACCTCGCTGACCTAGCACGCAGGACAGCCCGATGACAAAAATCTAGGTCAATACATAGTTACTGCTGCAACCTGCTCTGAACACAGCAAGCAAGGAACCAGGACAGGTGAGAACCTGAATTCAGCAGGACACAGGCACTACAGCAACCCAAAAAAGCATGTGGCAGAAAAGGGCATCTGAAAAAGAGCACAGTCTGGTTGCACAGGGGTGTTGGGAAAACACCCACGTGTATCAGTAAAATGTGAAGAGATAGGACTGTACCTCCAGACAAACTACTGCTCAGATAAGCAGGCGTCAGTACTGGAGAGGCTAAAAAGACTGTCACCAGCTGAGAACTTTTATTTACATGCACCACGCTCAACTCCACTGGTGTAAGATGTGCTACAACCTTTTACTGTGACTTTCCTGACAGCTATTCTCGCTCATTTGCTTTCAAAGTTGGGCTCAGCACAAAGAATTCTTCAGAAAGCAGAAGCAGCACAAGAGATTGAGTGACACGAGCTTTGCCCCACGTGCCATCTCTCTCCCACAATCCTCAGTTCAAAGAGTATCTGCTAAAATGTAAACTGACATCTGACCTGTAATTCACATCGAATCATTAGGCAGAAAAAATACATTTCAAGGAAGCCCTGAGCTCCTCTGCAGCACAGACCCAGAGCTTGCACCAGGCTTCATAACATGAAGATAAGAATCTCTTACCCTTCATGGATGAAAAACCTGTTACAGGCTCAACAATATGAACTTATTTCTTCATTTCACTACAGGACAATAACTTTTCTGGTTCCCGCATTACTCTTGGCAGAAAAAAAGCAAGCACACAGACTGCGAGGGGTGACAACAGAAGCTCTCAGCTATCTTACACAGAGCGACATGAATCAGTCCAGCATGACCTTGAGGGCTTCCTCCAGGCCAAGGGATAAATCAATGCAGGCATTTCAAATGTCTCGCAACAGAACACATTTGCAACACCAACAAATTAGATTTAACTTAAGATAGAGATGAAAGTGATAGAGCAGCTTTAATGTCAATAACACAGCAACCTTGCTGTTGGTAGAGTATCAGAAATCAAATCTTGTCTGCGAGAGCCGGACAAGAAACAGAAAGCAGGCTGCAAGCCCTGCCTTGCATTAATGAGGCACAAAGCACGAGCACCAACGGGCTGTCCTGAGCACTGGGAGGATGCAGAGGGTTTGCTCAGTCCCGTCCCCGCGCCAGGACGGTCCCGCACCTGCGCTGCCCACTGCAGTTGGGAGTGCCAGGTCCCCAGGAGCGTGTCGTACAGCTCGCTCAGCTGGCGGTTCAGGCTCAAGTCGCTCTGGCACAGGTCCTGCCACGCTGCCACCAGCTGCACCTGCAGGGGTAAAAATAACCATTCTAAGAGGAGAGCCGCCAGCCCGCAGACCCAGCTTGTGTAATTCCAAACCGAGAACTTCCCGTGCAAAGCCCTTCTGCTGCACCACACTGCCCGCCCTGGCGCCTCTCTCCGGACTTCAGCCTAACGCTTTGCTACAGCTCAGCACCGCAGAAGGAAAAGACTTTCAGCACGAAGCTTGAGGCTTGTTAGTTGATTTGAAGATTTAATTAACATTGGTATTTTACTCATAAAACGAGACGGTAACCGATCCCCCCACATCATAGCTGAAATACTTGGCAAGCCCCAGCCTTGAACTTAATCCTCCAAAGTCACAGTCATGAGAGAGCTGCGAGGATCGGGTTATGGCTACAGAACTGTCTGGAATTCCAACTTTTAATCTTACCTGAAAAGAGTTTACAGAAGCCAGCAGCTGGCAGGCTGCTGACATAGCCACATCCAAGGGAAGCAAAGCAGAGCTACAAGGCACAGAGAAATGAAGCAGAACGCAGATATCTTATGTCTGCTGCGGGAAGGGACACAAAGCCCCGACTGGAGGATTACATGGGGAGTAAGCAAAGCTGCTAAGAGCCAGAAAGAGAAGTCAGAGAATGAAAGTCCGTCCTCCTATGGCCAGGAAAGGTGAAACACGTGAGGTACCAGCTCCCCCTGCAGTCCAAGCCAAGCAAGAATTCCAGGTTTTATTCCTCCATGTTAAAATGTTATCCAAATGCTTACCTTGTGACATTTATAATAATAGGCGAGAAGCTGGGGCATCCGATCGATTTCGGTGAAGACTTTAACAAACGTTTTTGCCTGATCTAAACAAAAGAAAACAACAGGCAGTTAACTGTTAGCCTCAAAGCTGAGGGTGAGACATTAGTCTAAGCAAGACAATTCTTCTTCTAAGGGCCTGTGCACAATGGCCTATGCAGAAGGACACACTGTCACCTTTTGTTCACTTATCTCCTCAAGCAGGAGCAGAGCCACCTCAAACCCACAGACAAAAGAACAAGCAGCAGGCACAAGGACTGCATTTTTCTTAACCAGCAAAGGTATCTAGTACTAAAGACACAAGCCCAGAGTGTTTCCTAGGAGGAAACCATTAGTCTGCAGACACAAGCTGGTATCTACAAACCTAGCACACACCTCACACGGGCCTCAGCCATGCTCTCACCACTGCCCAGACCGGCAGCGCTGGCCAGAGCACTGAGCTGACCAAGGGCTCAGCCAGCTCGCACAAAAACCTTTGAAAGCCCAGCTCCTCACAAGCCTGTTTTATGCTCTACGGGCATGACCCTGGTCCTGTCCCCAGAAGGCATCTGGGCTTAGAGAAACTAGTAATGAGATCTTGCTTTTCAAACAGGACCCTGAAGCTGGAAAGCTAGGAAACCTGAAGTGCCCTTCAGCTGTGAAGTCACCAAGCACAGACTCTCTGGGGATATGTTTGCAGACTTGTATCACATTTAGAGGAGCTGGACCTCTGGAAAAAACCTGACTTGATGGTAAACAGAGCAGCTCTCTTCACTGGGAGAAAAGGCCCTGTCTCCACGATGAGAGAGATTCTCCATCTGCCCAGGGGAGAGTTTGAAAGAGAACGCAAACAGCGCTTGACGTGAATTCTTCTGAATGCCCAGGGAAAGCTGACCTGCAGCCAGTAGCTTTCTTGCACCTGTGTTTTCTTTGGTGGAGAACTCACAGAGCAAATGAATATTCGATTCGCTTTCATCCTAAACACAGAGAATGTTCCAAAACATCATCCTTTGTCTTGGCTTTGTCTGTAAAGGGTAATGCACTGGAACATGGCACACGACCTCCTGTGAAGGTGATGAGCACAGTCCAAGTGAAAAAGAAGCTGTGCAAAGGAGAAAAGGCAGAAGAGGAACAGGAGAGAGATTTATGCAGAGGATTAAGCACCTCTGTGAGAAGCACAGCACACAGAGCCTCTTCCCTGCTCTGCTCCCTCCGGCTGCCCACAGTCCTTAAGGGGATGAGAACTCCAGAGCGCTGGGCAGCAGCAGAACCACAGCCCAGATCCTCACTGGGACACTAAGGTGCACACAGATGAGGCAACAACCATAACAAGTGTTTTTCAGAAGTGCTGCGACAGTAGGAGAGGAAAGGAGGAGCCCAAAGAACAGTGCAAAAAGTCAAATTTTCTACAGGAGAGTTTATGAAACAGCTTTTAGAAGGTCGCATGGAGTCAGAACGTTTCATTCTGGGTTACAACACCAAGTGGTAATAGGAACGCCCAGCAGCACCAGGGTAACACAAAACCAGAGGCCTTCTGCTTACTTGAGCAGCACTTCTCACCTGCAGAGCATCCACAGTGTAACTGAACTACGACAGCAGGGCAGCCTGGCCTTAGCACCTCCATTTCACACACCCACACAGCCTACAAAACCAGCTCCTACAAAACCAGCTTCCCTGTTTCCCACAGCGGCCACCCCTACAGCAAACTGTAGGAAAATCAAAGATGCACGGGACTGCAGGCAGCTGTGGAGCGCGTAACGCTTCACGGCATCTGGCTCCACCAAAGCACAGAACCCAGCGCCAGGAGCCACCCGCACAAACTCCCCACCCAAAGAGCATTTCCCTTCTGCAAGCACTAAGCTCTGCACCGACAGCAAGCGACACCAAGAGGTACTGACCTACAGACTGGGAGTTAAAAGCAGCCACAATCTGAGGGCTGGCCATGGCCTCCAGCCGGTTCTTCAGAGCCTCGAGATGCACGCACTTCTCGGAGTAATCCGGCGTGTCCACCAGCATGGCCAGGCTGCTCTGCATGCTCGTTAGCTTGGCCGAAATCACGGACACATCCTGCCACCAGCGAAAGGATCCCCGTTACCCAACATGACCTCGGAAAGCATTGACGCCTGGCTCGTCACAACACTTTACACACAGGCACGTGGTTTAGAGTCACTCCAAAGACCTACTTTTAAATGCAGCTTCCCTGGAAAGCTGAAAGCACAATGACCTGGAAGAGCAATGGGGTATCTACCTGTGTTTTAAGAGTCTCTTCAATGTCTGCACTTAACGTGCTCCATTTGTCCGCTTCCTGGAGCGACTCAGCAGCCAACTGCATTCTAGATTTCACTCGGTCAATCTCCACCAGGACCTGAAGAAAAACAACACATAATATTGCCCATTGAAGTAAAAGATGACAGGTGACTGCCACAGATGGTTATATTATGTGAGATATTTTCTGCTTGGATTTTAAAAGCTGAGTGAAAAGGTGCTGCTGCAAGGAGAAAGGAGTTGGCTGAAAGAGCTAGAGATGTTAAATCAGCTTCCAAAGCCAAACAACAAAAGGTTGGTTTGAATTCTGGATTTGCACTTTTAGTGTCCACTTTGCCTACAAAATGCTACACACCCCAGCAAGCAACAGGCAGACGTCAGTGTCCCCAGCCAGGTAACAGCAACTCTGAACTGAAATGTGACTGGCTTTTCTGAAAGAAACGCAGGTTGCACAGGTCTGTGCCACGCACAATCTTCTGCTATTAATGTCAAAAGAAGTGGGTTTGTCTCTCTCAAGTTCCCAACATTGTTTAAGATGAACAAGCCTGGAAACCAGAATTTCACAAGTTGCTGATAAACCCAAAGACAGACAAGGACCCACCTGCATCGACTGAGCTGTGTCTTCCTCAAATTTCTTGATATCTTCTTTAACGAGGATCATTTGCTCCTTCAGGAACGTTGCCTCCTGTTTCAAGACTTCCACCTCCCGCAGGACTCTGGGCATGTTCTGGAGAGCCTGGTGGCTTGTTTCTGCAGAAAGACCAAGCGGTACAGTGAGGAGGGTCTGGGGGCCCTTGCAGGAAAGGGGAAGTTTTTCAACGATCTTACAGAATCTTCTATACTTAAAAGCTCCCGACAAAACAGCTAAGCAAAGAAAAACAAACAACAAAACTTTAGCTATATCTGTAAAATTTAGACAGGTACTTTAACACAGATTAGTTCCCCCCTCCGCCCCCCATTTTTTTTTTCATTTGATAACGTGGCTGTTTAATTATAGGAGGTCTAGGTCGAGGGTAAACTGGACCAATAGAATCATAAATCATTTAGGTTGGAAAAGACTTAAGCTCATTGAGTCCAACCATCCCCCAGCACTGCCAGGGCACCACTGCCCCCCGTCCCTCAGCACCACAGCTCCACGGCTTGGAAACCCCTCCAGGGATCACGGGGACTCCACCCCTGCCCTGGGCAGCCTGGGACAGCCCTGGGCAACCCTGGAGGGGAAGAAATTGTTCCTCAGCTCCAACCTAAACCTGCCCTGGCCGGGGCAGCCGTTTCGCAGTGTCCAGAACAGACCCGTCTGGACACGGAGGTTGCAGGAGCACCGCGGGACAGCGGGAGGGAACCAAATGAAGAACAAACCCCGCTCGGGATCCAGCCCGACACGTTCACGGGTCAGCCGAGGGGCAGCCCGGGGATCCCCGCCCGGCCGAGCCCCGCCGGCCTCCTCACCCTCCACGGCGTTGTTGACCTCCTGGATGAAGAGCTGCAGCTTCATCACCAGGGTAGCTGCGTGGGCGTCCACCTTGCCGGGGGCCTCCTGCTGCACGGCGCGGAAGGCCCCGTTCACCCAGCTCTTCACCTCGAACTCATCCGACAGGAACCTGGAGAAGTCCATCTCCCCGCGGGGACCCACCGGACACGGGGACCCACGGGACGCGGGCACCCACCGGAGGCTGCAGCGGCGGCCCCGCCGCGCTCCCGGAAACGCGCAGCCAGGCCCCTCCCGGCCACCGTACCCGCCGCGGCCCCTCCCTCCCGCCGGGCGGGTCCCGGCGCCGGTGGCTGCGGCCCGGCCCGCCCCTCGGAAGGGAGGGTCAGGCTGCCCCCGGAGCGGCCCTGCCGCCGGCTGAAGGGCGGGGGAGCCGAGCCCCTGGCAGGGGCTGTGGCCAGGAAGGAGCGGGCGGTCCCGGCCAGGCAGGCACGCACCGACCAAGCAGCGGAGCGGCCGGGGCCGGGGGCAGGGCTCGTGGAAGCCCCTCCGGGACCCCGCTGCACACGGGGCAGGGCGGGGGGGGCTCCCCGCACCTCCGGGAAGCGCCAGCCGCCCTCCCCCCGGCACCGAGCGGTGACATGGCTCGGTTCCCCGCCCGCGCAGGGGATTAGCCCGAGCCCACGGGCAGAGCGGGGGCCATGCGGCCGCTGAAGGCACGCAGGGAACAACCCCCCCGGGCCCGTCCCGACGCTGCAGAGCCCGGAGGGAGGAGCCGGTGCCTGACACGCTGCGGGGACAGGGGATGGACCGGCCGGTGCCGCCCCGCAGCTGCTCCCGGCAGCCTGGCCCCGCACCGCTCTTCCCCGGCTCCCAGCACTGCAGCACACAGGCCCCAGCGCGAACGGGGCAGGCACGTCCCCGGAACACATCCTGCCCTGGCTCCAAGCCGGGTGCTGTGAGAGCTGATTGTTGGTGTAGGCTTGCTTTTTGTCGTGTTGGTTGGTTGGGTTTTTTTAATCCATAAAGAAAAAGTAATGGGAAAAAGGGGAAATTGGCCCAGAAAGCAGCAGGAAACACATGTATGGAAGAAGCATGAAGGGTCCCAGGGCTCTGCAGCGGTCTCCTGTAAAGCAGGGCCAGCTGCAGAGCCAGGCTGGGGCAGGGCAGCCAGTTTACACTCCTCTGCCAGACACCCGCACAGAGATCGAGAGGAAGGAGGAGATGGCAGATGCCAAGGAGAGGAGCCATTACACAGAGCCCAGACGAGCACTGCTGGGACAGTCCCTCCCCAGCCCCTGCAAAGGCAACCACGCAGCGTCCCAGCCCAGTGAACTTCAGCTCCTGCCCCAGAGCTCTGCCTCGGGGAAGTCAGTCACCTCTCCCACCTCACTGAAGGGCTGCACACCTTGTGTGAATGCCAGTTTGTACCTCAGGCGGATGGGATCCTGTGAGAAAGGAACAGAGAGAGGGGCATGGCATGGTTGCAGCTCCCTGGGCCTCTCAGTCTTGCCCCTCACAGCCTCACTGCAGCAAATCAGGGGAGTAGCGCTCAGCTAGGTAGAGCCAAACCAGAAACTGCACAGAACAGCACCTGGATCTTCACAATTATAGAATCATAGAATGCTAGGGGTTGGAAAAGACCTGTAGAGATTGAGTCCAGCACTCTGCCAGAGCAGGGGCACCCAGGGCAGGCCACACAGGAACAGATCCAGGCAGGTCTGGAAAGTCTCCAGAGAAGGAGACTCCACAACCTCTCCGGGCAGCCCATTCCAGGCTCCATCACCCTCTAAGTGAAGAAGTTTTTCCTCATGTTGAGGTGGAACTTCCTGTGTTCCAGTTTGTGCTCATTCCCCCTTGTCCTATCACAGGGCACAACTGTCCCCTTCTGCTCGACACCCACCCTGCAGAGATTTCTAAACAGTAATAAGATTTCCTCTCAAGTTTCTCCAGACTAAACATACCCAGGGCTGTCTTTCCTCACAAGAGAGATGCTCCTGTCCCTTCATCATCCTCATACCCTCCCCTGGACTCTCTCTAGTACTCTCCTGTCCCTCTTGAACTGGGGAGCCCAGCACTGGATACAATACTCCAGATGTGGTCTCCCTAGGACACAACTGGGAGCCCTGTGCAAGCCACTGCCAACGGACCTTGTGCGGGTTGGCGAGCAGCAGGACCTGGGACACCACGGCGGGCGGGAGGAGGGGGCTGAAGGCAGGCAGCTCCGAACCAGATGCTGGCTGTAACTTTATTTTCATGCTCTGAAAGAGAAAACAAAAGGAATGCTGAAGAAGGGGCTGGTGTTACTGCCAAGCCACAGAGGTGGTTAAACGTACATCAGCCAGCTTTCGTCATTTAATGCAAACCGTGCCTTTCCACAGCCTGCCTCTGAAGGCAGATCTGCCTAAACAGACAATTCTGTGCTGCACGCACAGAGGTGGAACGAGCACCTTACCCAGGAGGCTGAGGCAGCAGGGCTGGAGCCCTGTCTGGCTGTCATGAGGCCAGGGATATCCTCTGTGAAACAGGCACTGGCACCACAGGCACCACCACACACCAGGTTCACCCTTCAGAGACCGCCAGCCCCACGATTTCCCACCAGCGAGGCAAATCCAAAGCAAGAAATGGTGAACCTTCTCCTCAGGACGTTTCTGAGGAGCCTCACTCTCTGCTACTCGTCACAGGCTTCTCACCTTGGGAACTGCGGCCTGGAATGCTATGTCCTTAATGGGTTGAGGTGATGTGCTCAGCATGGAAAGAACCATCACCAGCACACCTGGCCGGCCAGGGGCTGGGTCTCTGGAGAAGTGGAGCATAGCCTTGAAACCATTCCTGTCGTACACAGTAAGTGGACAGATACTGCCTGCCGGAGACAAATTGAGAGGGAGAAAGGAAGCCTGGATTCCCTTTCCTTCTGAGGGCACAGCAGCCAAGATGGGATAAGGAACAGCAAAAGAAGACACACATACAAACTTTTCTTTCCTCCAGCAAACTCTCAGACCAAGCAGCACAGAGGCCCTGCCCATGATTTACATTTCACCTCTACAGCAGAGAAAGGAACCTGAATGTCTCAACTGGAGACTTAGCAGCTCAGGTTTCAAGAGCCAGCACCCGGTGCCATGTCCCCAGAAAGCAGCAGGGGGAGAGAAGAGCTCTGCTTCAGGAAGGGAACGACTCCCACCCATAGATACCTTCTAAGCCTCTGGAAAAGCACTGCCTGGAGCTTGATTAAAGGTGCAAAGGGCAAACAGTTGAGAAGCACATCACAGAGGTTAGCCAGAGCAGGAGACTGACTGCTCAGCACGGAGGACAGCAGCATTTCCACAGTAGGGTCCCTAACGCTTGCTCAAATTCTCAGATACATCGAGTCCTTCACAGAGCAGTCATTGCTTTTCTCCAGCCGACCCACGCAGCATGAAGCTACTTTGGCTTGCTCCCCTGCAAAGAGCTCTAGCAAGCCTTTAGTAAGCAGAGCTGGGGCACAGAAATCATTGCACTTACTCGGTGTAATTGAAATTAAAGGGACAAAAAGGTTTTCTAGAGAAGCATCATAGGGAGCTGGATGCAAAGAGGCAGCAGGCTTCAGCTCGTAGCCTAGGCTGGAGAGTGAGGCATCTGCCACTGAGCTATTTGGAAGATCTGGAAAGGGCAATTTCATTGGTGGTAAATCCCTGGAAAGAAAAGCATGTAGAAAGCTTATATTAACTGGGGAGACTGCATGGTACATACCACCTTCTGCCACATCCATTTCTGCTCCCAGTCCCTCACCACTTTTGGGTATAAAGTACAAGCTCACACTCTCAGAGTTCTTGAGTAGTTTGAAAACTGTCCCTGTCTCACAAGGAAGAAGCTGCTGTTTCAGCATCCATAAAGGCAGGCTTTGATTTCTGTTAGGATTGTGACCCCTTGTTTCAGGGCTTTGGAAGCCTACTCTCCCCATGCACAGACTCTCTGCAGCTCTCGTCATTAAGATTAAATTGTAGCTCAGAGTCAATACAAGAAGCTGGGAAACTCCAGTAAACTTTTGGCTTGTATCGTGGCAGACTGGATAAGTGTATGGTACTGGTCAACTGCTCAGAAGATCTGGGGATGATTCATTTAGTTCACAAACCATTTGGCTTCCACCGAATGGCTGGAAACTACTTTGTCACAGCCTGAAGAAAGCTGGGGAAAGTATTTTTTTGAGTCACCAGTTTTTATAATAAGACCTGTCTGTATGGTTTTTGCTCCTCTAGCTCAAGATCACCTTGTTACTAAGCCATGGGGTTTGTGTCCCCAGGTTTCTGACCGTTGGAAGGCGCTGCTGTACAATTACAGAGTGCCATTAACAGGGGCATAACTGCTGCTCAGGAGCCAGTGCACAGTGGGTAACCTGCCATCGTAACTGGTTGTAGCTGAAAGGTTTTGCTAAAACTCTGCTGTAAAACAAAACTTATCATCTCCAGAGACAGAGTTATTTTTCAGAGTTTGCTTACATGGGTAATGTCTTGGTTGTGGATGGTGGAGAAAGATGATCAACCAGGCCCTGAAACTCTTTCTTCTCTGAAGAGCTGTCTTCCCAGCCCTCCTGCAGTCCCAGCATCTGGACAGCACTTACAATCTCCCCATATCCATTGTGTACAGCAGGCTGAAAAATAAGGCACTTCTGATTCGTGCTGTAGAGCATCAGCACAAACCAGACCTCTTCCACTGAAAAGAACCTCATTTTTAATAACACTACTCATAATTTTTTCTACTTTAAGTATCTGGTTGCAGACTGCAACTGAGAAATTTCTTGCAGAGCAATAGGATTCGTTTCCCTTCAGAGCAGAGTGGTGTAAAACAGGCTGCCAGAGAAAGCTAGATCAAGACTCACATCTGGGTTTTGTCCCTTGTACATTGTGGACTAAAGTATCCGAGGATCACTCACCTCTGCTAACCCAAAATCAGGTGATGGTTTCTGTACAACAGGAGAGTCACTGAGACCTAAGAAAGATGCCAAAATGCCACAGATCAGTTACAGAAAACAAGGGTTTTCCAAAGGTTCTGCTTTACTACAGTCTAACACCATTACAGAAACCACAGTCTTGAAAACTTATGACTCTTCCCCTGGCTAACAGGGTCTCCTTTCTCTTAGGACCAACATGAAAGACAAAGTTTAAGGCCACAGCCCCTGGTAACAAGGGTAACGCTGCACCGAGTAGCATGTACAAACCTAAGGACTCCAGCTCCTCATCCAGCAGACAGGTGGAGGTGGTGCTGCTGTGGCGGGAGGCGGTGGTCTCCTCTGCACATTGCTCTGTTGGAGACTGGGATGGCATCTCCAGTTCAGAGAACTCAATCAGCGTGTAGCTCTTCATGCGCCTCGGGGCTGGCCGGCACGCTTTGGAAATAGCAGAAAGAGTCAAAGAGAAACCTCCTGAGTGAAAGGAATGGTGGGGTTATGGGTGCAGGTCTGCCCGAAAGGGCTCACAGGTGAAGAACTTCAGGAATACCTTCTGTCAAGCACAGGTAAAAGCTAAGGGTGGTTCCGTAACAGCTTTCCTGTGTTACAGGATTTTCTCCACATTTATTCTCAGAGGGCACTTCCCTTCCAAAGCCCCAAGCCCCGCTGACAGCCGACGCGCAGGGGCAGAGCTGCTGTGCAGCGCTGCAGGATGGTCCTTACCTGGTGCCCCGGCGGAGCTGGCACCCCAGCCTCCTCCACCACCGTGGGCATGGCCGGCTGCAGCCTGCCTGTAGCGTCCGAGGCCCTGCGCCAGCTTGTCACTGGCCTGCAGTATCTCACCTGGGAAACAGGAGAGGAACGACACATTAACCTTCTAACACAAGGGGCAGTTCCAAGTCTAGTGGGGAAATCTGCCCTAAGCTCCCAACTTGTTTTTCATTCCATTTTCTGAAGTGCAGCATCTTGCACACACATCTGCTGATTTCAGGCCTCTCTCCTTTATCAGGAGCACTCTGAAATTTGATGCTGTCTCTGCAGCACTCGGGTTCCTGCCACCTCTCATGCACTTTGTCATCCTCCACAAGCTCTCCCAGTGTACTGCAGTCTGCAATCCAGGGCTCCCCAGCTGAGGAGCCCTGGCATTCCCGGGTGTGAATGAAACGTCTGAGCCCTTACGGTTGCTGTTTAAGATGTCTATTCAGAAGACATCACTTCAGGCAGGTTTCCAAGGCAGATGGGCAAGACTGTGAAATGCAATCCCCTGGGAAGGGCTAAATTTCACAGTTGTGGAATTCACATTTTGGTCACACGACCCTCCTCAATATATTACTTCAGAAATTAAAAAAGTATTCTCCCTTCCACATTAAAAGACAGGGAGAACATCAGTCTCTGCAGAGAAAAAGCCTCAAAAGCCTTCAGTTCTCCCAACAACAGAACTCCACAAACTCTGAAAACCACCTCAGCTGGAAGAAACTGGATTCACTGTTGAACTTTGGGCTCCGAGTGAACATCTATTGTTTCCTTGGAGAGAAGTGGGAGGAGACAGACCACTTCCCATGGGCAGCCTTTAAAGGTGAACGCAGAAGGCTTTGCCAGCAGGGTAGCCAGTGCCTAAGCATTGCCCATCTCAGAGGAAGGACATACCCCACTTGCCAAAGCAAAAGTAGAGGAAATGAACTGCAAAGAAAGCCAAGGACAGAGCTGGCTCTCACCTAGAGCCTCGTCGTCATCAACTGCCTCACTGGCAAGGCGAAAGAGCAGTGGCCTGAGCTTCTCACAGCGGTGAAACAGAGTCTGCGGAAGGAAACGTTTCCCATCATTGCTCAGGAGACCCCAGACACTCTCACACTCCTCTGGCTCTCTGGTCACCTCTAGGTGAGGCTACCTCTAGAAGAGGAAGATGCACCTTCTGCCCAGGTCCAGACAAAGGGTACCAACGCTGCACGTTGCTGCACTCTTAACAACCCACAGTGGCCTGGGAGTGCAGCCACTGGAACCAGGAGGCTTTGCTGGTACCTCCTCACCATCACACCCTCTCTATGCACACAGGTGTAAGAGAGAGCAGTGTAAAATTACTCAGTTTAAAAGAAAAAGTATCCAGGCGTGAACAGATCGATCATAGTCCTCACAGGGAAGTATTATGACCTTCAGACAACGTGAAGCCACCTACAACTCTCTCCTTGGTGTTTCGGGAAGGGAGGAGGCACGGGCAGCCACTTGTGCAGTCTAAAAGGAAAGCCTTCCCTAAAGGGACCTAACTCCAAACTCTGCCACCACACCATGCCACAGGAGAAGTTCTTACCTACAAAAAAATCAGTTGCCTGAAGTTTTTTCTTTTTAATCTGAGAGTCTGGCAGGCATGCCAGTGGAGTTCCAGGTGTCTGGAGGCCATACAGCTATTCTGGCAGCCCTGTTAGTGACACCAAACATTTCCTGAACTCACTGATACTCATGAGCAGCTGCAGACCGGTGAACTCCGGTGGGCAGAAAAAGGGGAATCCCAGAAACCATAGCACAAGCTGAAGAACTGGCAGCTCTGAGCTTCTCTGGCCAGATCTCACCACACCCACCCAACCATGCTGGGGCTCAAGGGGATTCCCACGCGTTATGCCATGGCTGGAGGAAGAACCATTTCCCCATGAACCACCACCAGAACAGCAGCTGACCGGGACAGATGCTCAAACCAGCACAACAGGAGATGGTTCCATTCCAGTCTCCGTTACACTGACGGGAGGGACTGTTACTCAGCAAATATGTTGGAAACTTTTTGTGCCATGGTAAAGCTGTTTCCCTGTCAGGAGCTGAGAGCATCCTGCTGCCCTTGGAATCCTGCTGCCTTTGGAATCCTGCTGCCCTGGACCTTCCCAGACACAGCTGGACTAAAGAACCTCTTATGCAGGAAAAAAAGCATTTACCTCTAGGGTCTCCTGGTCAGATTTGGACAATTCTTGTCTCTGGTAGTTTTCCAGCAATTCATCCATACGTTTAACATTCTCAGAAACCTCACTGATGGTGTCCACTCTTCTGGACACTTTAGCTGACTTTTCTTGTTCCTTTGATAAAAAATGAAATAAAAGCAAATGATGATTTGGGCTATAAAGTCAGGGTTTGGCTGGGGCACTCTGGATCACACTTGCTGGGGAGTTGCTTCCTCCTGATATCTTATTGCAGGTAGAGTTGGCACAAGGCAGGGCAGGTACGGACTCACCCCCCCAGTTCCAGTGTCTGTGCTACACCACACCAGCCTGTCACCCC
>JANVCC010000141.1:215565-229320 GCA_025345505.1 Todiramphus chloris collaris | reverse complement strand
CCCCCAGTTCCAGTGTCTGTGCTACACCACACCAGCCTGTCACCCCCTCCTGCCCTTCTCAGGGTACCCTGGCCAGGGTGCTGGTGCACACAGAACCCATTTCACCACAGGCACAAGTAAGGCTTCAAAATTGGAGTCAGAGGCTTCTGCCACACAGAACAGTGCTCCCCAAATGACTGCAGGGAGGTCATTAAACCAAATCAAATCTCCTCTTTCTGCAGGGCAGTGTGGTGTCCTTTCAGATGGAAAATGAAAACACACACCAGACATGTGTGCACGCAGACACACACACACAAACACACACACACACACACACACTGTGTGCAGAAAAGAGTCAGTTCTGGGCAGAAGTGGCTTTTTCCCACCTAGGAACTGAGCTTCTTTTTGGAAACTTTCTGTGACTACTGTGGCACTGCTGCCAGGGCCCCAGTAACGTGGCAGTGTCCCACCACACCGCTCCTGGTGGTCACATCCCCTCTTCCTGGCAATGGTGTATTTTAGGGAAACAAGACAAAACAATCTCACCCTGTAACTTCAGAATAACAGCTCTTGAAAACCATCCCTCCTCTGGGGCAGCACCAGGGAGGTCAGGTGTAAGAGGGGCCCCTGCCAAATCACCCAGTTCCCTCCCACCTGCCCTGGCTGCAACCGCAGCCGCCGACCGAGGAGCTCCTCACCTCTTTGATCATGCTCTTGATCAGGCGGTTGGCAGCCTGCAGGTCTTCGGAGTGGCTGCTCTTCAAAAGCCTCGCTAAGAGCTGTTGAGGGGAGAGCACAGGACAGGGGTGAGCAGCAGCCCACGGGCACTACGCTGCAGCACACATCGTGGGGGGGCAGACGCTGAGTCACACTGTCGGAATAGTTTCTGTTATCCTGGAAATACGGGGGACTCGTGCCCTGTAATCTAATTCAGATTAATTTGCTGCCTCCTGCAGCTGCCTGCACTCACTGTGTGCTTGGGAGCAGGAACTCTCTGGCCCTGCGGAACTTCTGCAAGACCTGGAGAAACCCTCCCTCGGGAGAGTTTAATGGAAACTGATTTTTCCTTAAAAAAGTTTCACTTTTTACTCTGCAAAAAATTCTGACAAAGCATCAAAGAATTCTCCAGCCCTTGTACAGCAAGAAGTGTGAGCATTACTCTGAAGATATTCTGTCTGAAACAGCACAAGCTGCCAAAATGTAACTGAGCCTGTTTTCTCATTAGTACCGATCAGAGTGGGTGTTGGCATGAGAACCTGAGAGTTTACCTTGGATTTCTCTTCATCTGTGTCAAAAATAGAATTCTGAGGTCTTGGAGAAGGAGGAGGTAAAATTTTGTCTTCTGGTAGTTTGGGGTCTTCTTTTACAATCCCTGGAATGGGTAACAATGTTAGTTCAGTGATGCCTGAGCTGTTAAAACACCACTGCTCCAAAGCGCACTGGGTTCTGCACCTCTTGCCTTCAGCCCTCCCCAGACCTTTCAGAATGAGATGGAGAAGGAAGGAGTTACCTCAGCACACACCCAGACAGAAAACTTCCCATTCTTCCTTGAATTAAGCACAGGCCAAGTGAGATTTTTCACAACAGAAAATAAAATGTGGGTGTGCTGAGCTTCCTGTGGGAATTGTTACAATGCTCCCGCTGCAAGAGCACTGGGAGCATCCCAGTACTGACCTCCCACAATCCATCCCGCTGAAAACGCAGCGCACCAAACATTACCTCAGATATCAAGATGGGACCGGACAAACTTCTGGATTGCAATACCATTAAAGAATATTAATTATGATGGAATGGATGAAAAATCCAGCTCAGGATCTCCCTGAACCCATCCCTCATAATCCTGGGTGAGTATGCCAGGGCAAAGACCGCTTTGAGTTTGTCCTGCCCCTCCTCCCCGTGCACAGTGGTGAGCACTGTGTGAACAGAGGCCACGGGGCCAGCCTGAGCTGTAAATCTCTAATTTAAACAGCTACATGCATCCTCCAGTCCCCAGACAGCCTTGGAAGTGTGCCCTTTGTCCTTTTCTCCTTACACACAATGTTTTGTGAAAAAAGATAAGTCACAAATTAAAGAGGAGAGATATCTGTGGGCTGAAACCATCTGACTTGGAAGGCTAAAGAGGAAACTGAAATAACAGAACTAAACCTTGTTTCTTCAGCATCTGATAAGCATCCCGGATTTTAACTTCCTGAGGAAACCAGACTGTCCAACTGAATATCACTTCTGTGACTCTTGACTTGACTTTTTCTGAAGACCAGGTTCCATAGTACTGAAAGCAAAACAAAACAGAAAGTAAAGTGAGACAAAAAAGATCAAAACCAAAGAAACAGTGCCAGATATGGCCTCTGGGTCTAGCCCCAAGTTACTTGCACACAGACACCAAGTAGAAAACGGTTTCCTAACATTTTGTTCAGTGTGGTCAACCGTCAGCCTAGCAGTGTATGGAATGCTGTGTGTAGATGTGGCTGTGCATGTGAGGAATGCTGTTAACTGTAGGATAATTATATGAATATTGTACATAAAAAAAATATATATTACGTGACAATCCCAATGAAACCATTTCCAAACTTCTCTGATCATTTATTGAATCCAAAACCAAAAGTAGGTTGGTTTATATTAGTGAAAACAGTTCTGTGCTTGACTTTAAATACTTCCCTCAACTGCCTGCAAAGCAAACAGCAGCAGGGGCCTCAGCCAGACCCCGGGAAATGAAAACTGAACAAAATGAGAAATGAAAGTTACTGTCTCTTTTTCAGCATCTGGACACTTTCTCTGATTTCTCTCATTATTGCCCACGAGCACTTGTTGTAATGGATTATAAAAACATCACGAAGAATCACTGAAGCCACAGACAAACCCCCGCACCCCAAGGCATTTCAGACTCAAAAGCCTCTGTAGTGATACCGTCTTTAAGCTTTGTTGTTTCACTGAACTATCTTTACCAAGCCTGGGACTGAGAGCAGAGGTTTTGCTGTTCTGAACTCAGCTCCTTGCACCTCTGCTGTCGAGGTGATGTCATGGAAAGTGAAGCCCGTACGAGTGGTAAATGTGTGCAGGACCCACGGAAAAGGGCAATCCGTTTCTGAGCTGCTGAGAAGGGTACTTCAGAAAGTCCCAGTCCTGCTCTTTGATGCTGAGAGAAGCGAGGTGTGAAGGTCACACAGCCTCTGATAGAATGGGTCTCCATTTTTCATCATGAGGGGCAGTGCCAGGGGACTCAGCGCTGCCCCCCCAACTCCCAGCTCAGCTTCTCAAACTCCACTGCCCGTTTCTGGTGGCCGCTCTTCCCCAGTGGTCACTCAGAGGCAAAGTGCCTCAGCAGGGAGAGGAGAGAATCCACCGAACCAATACACTGTGAGCCAGGGAAGCTGAGCAGCAGGAAGGGACCGTGCAGCTCCCACCCTGGCACTGCCCCGAGCACCTCCAGCCTCGCCGGGCGATGGGGGAGCGAGGGCTGTGCCGGGGGCTGCATGGGAGCTGCACCACAAGTCCAGTCCACACTGCCACTGCCTAAGCTGGTCCTGCCCCGTGACCAGGACACAGACCCAGGCTAACCTCTGGCAGGAGAAAGGAAGAAGGAAGCAGCCCGAGCACTAAAGTTTGAGGACAGAAAACACAGGAGAGTCTCTGGGCAGCTCCTGGCATCTGTCCTCTGCCACTTCCCCAGCTGAAGTATGTAACTCTCTGAGAGGCAAAAGGGACACAGGCCGAGGGGTCACAGGAACAATTTCAAGCTCCTCTGGAGTTCCTGACTGTCCCAGTGGGGTTGGGAGAACCCACAAGGAAAAAGGTTTTCCCAGAAAGAGCCCCTGGCTTGCATCTTTTCCAGGGGGAGGCACAGAACAAATTCTGCTCTGCATCTGTGTGAGATCAATTCAAAGGTTTCAGATCTGACACAAAATAAACAGTGTGTCCCACCTGCAACGCCCAGTGTAACCAGGACCACCTACCTTAGGGGAGAGCACTTTAATCAGCTGATTCAGAAACCTGAATTTTGCCATTTCGTTGTGAAATCTCTCACCACAGTTGTTCACACAGGTCTCCAGCACCTGCAGAACACAAAGCGGTACCGAGCACACTGCGCACACGAGTCTTGGGGAATTTTCAAAGGTAACTGTCACTACAGCACGAGAGCTCAGAACTGCCCAGCACTGCATTCACAAGTACAAGGCACAGAGAAAGTCGTGCAGGAAGAACATGTATTTTTCCTTCACCCAGCCTTCTCAAGCAGCATGTTTAAGACTGCTCTGTTCTCCCCATCACCAATAACTTCTGGGCCACTGTCCCCACGGCGGGACCGCAGGTCAAACAGCGAGAGCTGCAGACTGCTCCAACACCTCAGCGGAGCGACGTGGGAAGGAACAACTGCAGCTACTCCCCCTGTTATACCCTGGCTTCTGGATTCCTTGTGCAACGAAAGTTAAAAGGGAGAGACATCTAAGAGAAAAAGAAATGGAGAGACATATAAAAGAACAGGAAGAGGCCACTACGCTGACTCTGTCCCCAAACTCTATCTCCAAGTTAGTGCTGCCTCTCTGCAAGCAGATGAAAGCACTTACTGTGAGAGCATGGAGAGCTTCCATCTCCTGGGGGGACTGTATTTTATGTGCCAGCAGCCTCAGTGCAAGCGATGGGCTGGGGAGTAGCAGAAGCAAGTCAGACAACACAGAAGTTCCCAAGAAAAACTGGTTTTGCCCTGCAGAGGAGACCAGCTGCTGGGTTCGCAACCCACTGCATGACCCACACCCTTGCTCTGGCTGAGCGCTGCCCTGGGGCACACACACACATGAGGGGCAGGAGAGGAATGGAAGCAGCTTGTGCGACCCCCGTGCTGCCCTCCAGCCGCCCGTCCTAGGGGAGGGAGCCAGCTGGGAGAGACTGGGGCTCTCCCTGGGCAAGGGCTGCAAGCGCTGCGCTCCAGTCACCCAAGCTCTGATGCAGAGCCTGAACCAGCAAACCAGCCTCCTGCCTGCTCCTGGGCACACACACTGCTGGGTGCCAGGCTACAGTTTCTGAAAAGCAAGCTATGGGCTCTAAAGCAAGTGATGATCACTAAGCTTTGACAGGTCATTTGCTTAATTAGTTCCTGCTTTGTCCCAGAGGCCAGACTGTCAGCTGGGAGGTGGGGAAGTCCCAGCAGAGATCTCCCCCTCTCTGGTACCTATCCCATGGCAGGTACCCTTGGCCAGTCTCAGCTCACCCAGGGCTTCCTGCAGACCCGGCAGCAGGTACCCTTGGCCAGTCTCAGCTCACCCAGGGCTTCCTGCAGACCGGGCAGCAGGTACCCTTGGCCAGTCTCCCAAGAGGCTGGTGAAGCCCAGCAGGCAGGACCTGCTGCCTCACGGATTGCAGCACTGGATGTCAGAGCCCAGTCCTCAATATCAACCTCACCACATTGGCCTCTTTGCAACTTATTTCCACTCCCAGGACCAGTAGAGCCCAGCTAGCACCCCCAGCTGCCTCTCCAGGCTCCCCACACCACAGCTTACTGGTCCCATTCCCCCCACAGCCACGAGAGCAGCTCAAAGCGAGACACAGCCTAGAGCAAACACAAAGAGCTGTCTGTCTGCCTTACCCTTCTATGTCGGTGTTCACCCGGTCACAGAACTGCTGGATGCATTCCCAGTTCTCCTCGGGGACGCTCGGGTCAGTGGCTTTATCTTACACGGGAAAAAAAGTAATCAATAAACGAAGAAAAGCCGTCCCGGGGGCGAGAGGGGTGCAAGCGAGTGGCGCAGGGCAGGGAGCGGCTCAGGTGTCCACTGCTACCAGCTCCTTTGGGGCTTTTGGTAAAGCAGGGAGAAATGGAAGACACAGGATGAGCAGGAAACAGCTGCCACGAAACTCTGCCTGAAACCACAGCCCTGAGTACACGCTCCTCAAGACGGCAAGTCAGGCACGCTCGGAGGTGTTGAAAGCAGCGGCAGCAGGACGTTGCTTTTAGCTCAGAGCACGAGAAACTGTTAAAAAGCAGTTACAGGCAGCTCTGCCTGGACTGGAGTGCAGAGCTCGCCGTGCTGGAACACGGGCACAGCTCACCCATCTGCAACGAGCACCCATCCCACAGCACAGCTGAATCAGGGAAAACAGTTTGGTTTGGGCTTTATCGGCCTGAACAGCTTGGGCAGGACTGGGGCTGGACAGGAGACGGGGAACAGGAGAGATGTAGCAGGTTAAGGCAGCACCATGAACATCCCCCTAAAGGGGCTCTGTGGAGGAGATGGACCCTTCCCCGTAGAGCCGAAGCTGCTCTGGTGCCCACCTGGTTGGGGCCAGCGACAAAGCCACCCCCGGCCCCCAGCCCCACTCACTGAGCCACAGTTCCAGTTCCCCGGTGCCGGCCATGGACACGCGTTCCGCTCCGCCCTGCTGCCACGAGGAAGCAGATCCACCCACCGCGCTCCTTCCGTGGCCGCTCGCCCGTGGGCTTCCTGCCCGAGATCTGGGGGTGTGGAAGCGTTGGCCACGGCGTGGGTGGGCTCGGTAAAACACCCCCCACGCCCCTCCGGCTGCTCCTCCCCTCGCGGGTGTGCGGAGTGAGCATGCATCGCAGGGAACGGAATCAAAAGTCACCACGGTAATTTAATAATTAAAAGGTCATGATCCAAAAAGAGGAAAAAAAACCATCCCAATCTCCTGGTCGGGGATATTTTTAGCGGAACTACGCGCGTGACAGTGCACAGGGAGGAGGGTGCCCCTTGCCAAGCAGCTCGCTCAGCCCAGGGCAGCAGATACAACATACAGATTATGTATTATATATTTTTACTCATAAATATACCCTTCCCGTGGTGTTTGCTGGGGCCTGTGTAGTCACAGCTGCAGGTACCTTGATCATGAGGCCCTCTCCAAAGAGACCCATCGCTTGAGAGGAAGCATGCTGGCATCAGACACAGCACTGCTTTCTGTCCATGTGTTCTGAACTTACACGCTGATAAATGTCTCTTTCTCCCAAGCCAGAAACCAGGCTATTTGCACAAGATGAAAGCAGAAGGATGGACCTAAATCTTCCTCGGTTCCTCTCCCAGACAAAGTGTCTCATGCTTAGTGCAGATACCCACAGACCTGGAAACATCATGGTGACACCTGCCTGGTCTAAAGCCCAGGTCATCTGATTAAAGGTAATCATGCCGAGATCAAAACATACAGGTCCAGGGCAACGACATGTGCTGCCTACACCACCCGAGCCTGCGGGCTGGCTGCCGGTGGCACTTCTGCCTCCTGTTAGCTAGAGAGTGCTTTATGTATTCGTCCACACACTTCTTTGGGGCCCAAAGTCACCATCATCTCAGCAACGCTTGGTCCGTGCTGAAAACACAAAAGAAGTCAGTGTACCAACGGAAACTTACACTTTTCAGCACATGCTTATGCATCATCATGACGGAAACGATAAGATTAGAGGATAAGATGAATGGTAAGATGATAATAGGGCAGGGGTTTGTTGGAGATGTCAAAACAACGGTTTGGGGTTTTCTCTCCTGAAGTACAATGCTAAGGATGGCCAAACTGGCCCCAGCAGGACTGACCCCAGAGCATAACCCAGGATTAGCCTTTGCGGAACTTCTGTAAAACTTGGGTTTGAACTTTGTAGCAGCAGATTGGACATAAAATCCCAGTTTTGCCCAAAACCTACAACCTGGCCAACGCTCGTTACAGCTGGTCCAGAGGTTTTTCTAACTTCAGCTTTGTGACCAGCGGATTTATGCTTTGACAACTCGCCCCTCTCGGGAGCGTTCAGAACAGCTCTTTCTTCCAGAGTTGCTGTAGATCGATACAGTTGCTCACAACACACACCGATGTGTGTTCTTGCCAGATGTCCAAACCCCAGTACCTTGCTCTCAGAGAGCTGTTAAAAACAAGGTGCCAGTCTCAGAAGTTTTATTTTTTACCTGCTGCCCGCTGAGAGCCAAGCGAAGGAGCTGCATCAGGCTGCTGTACTTAGTCTCCTTGGTCTGCTTCTGGAGGCTTCTCAGGTCTTTGTTCAACTCCTCCACGGTCAAAACAGCCGCCTGCCTTGTCAAGAGCCTTTAGGAAAGAAGATGTCTTTAAAATCTGGGAATGTAAAAAACACAGGATTCCTGCCCAGAAATGACTGTATTCCTGCTCGCACCGTGGCTTCGTTAGCGCCGTGCTGCCACACAGACTGCGCGGTGCCTGGTGCTTCACAGGATACAGAAGTGACAATTCTTCCTCGAGCTCACTGATGGCAGCTTTCCTTCAGCTCTTTTCATCGAGAGCTGCCTTTCAACTAAAGCCACTGAATTTCTCACCTGTTATTAGCTCCAGCACATTCCAAAGTAGAGCAGATTAAATGAGAACTATGAGCGTGTCCAACATCCACAGAGCAGCCAAGAGCAATGCTCTGGGGTGGGCAGGTGGCTCTGAACAGACCTGGGCAGAGACACTTACCCTAAGACTAGTTTTCCTATTTCATCTGCTTCTCCAGAAATATTTCGTAGCTGCTCTCGGGACACGGAGGGCCTGACCCATAGGTAAGAATAATCACACGACACCAGATTCTTCAGGAGGCTTATGTGACCCTGGAGAAAGAAAGCAAAGCTGGAATGGCTAAGGGTTAAGCTCTGCAGGAAGCAAACTTACTCAGTCTGGGCTTCACAAATTGCTGGAGGGTCTAGACATGTCCATGCCCGAACCGCTCGGAGGAAACATGATGCACTGACATTTAGGTGGCCGAGTTTTTCACACCCACAGCCACCTGGGGCAAGCAGGGGATGGGAGCAGCTGAAGGGCCGTGGCTGTGACTGGCTGCAGAGCCACGTGCAGGCTGACTCAGAGCCAGCCCGGGGAAGTGGCTCACCACGTCCCTCTGCCGCCGTCACGAGTCACCGTCCCGCTGCCACAGCGAAGCCTTCGCGCTGCAACAGTCGGGTCCCTTCCTGCCCCTACAAAGAGGCTTTATTCTTCACGATGAATCCCCCAGATCCTACAGCAGCAGTCCAGGGACAGGCTGGGAAACAGCTGGGCTCACCTGCCACCAGGCACTGGGAAGAGCCACGACATCTTCCGTCCCCTCTACAGCTGGCACTCTGCTACGTAACTGGGACCAGGACTCCCAACACACAAATCCCACCAGTTGAACCACTGAGAGTTTCATCTGCTTCCACAAAGAGGTTGCTTTGGTTTTGCTTGGAAAGCCAGAGCAGCTGCAAAGCAGAAGCACCTTATGCTGCCCAGTCAGCACAAGACCTTCCCCACCACCAGCAGCCACACCCTGGGCTCCAGGAGGAGACGTGCACCTTGGACAACGTCACCACTGATCCAGACAAAACCACAGCTGAACTGATCCAGCACTGCTGACAGTCCTGCTCAGTGGGAACCAGAGAGGTCTTCCAGGGAACCTCCTCCAATCTCATGAAGCACTTCCACGGCAGGGACAGGGACACTTCCCCATCCTCTCTCTGTGGAGGGAGCTCTGCCGGCTCGGCAAAGTATGGATGAGCTCATGACCTGCAAAGGCCACCCAGGTTTCTGCCATGTCCATTGCTGCAGGTCAGCCAGTTGAGTCATCAGGTCCCAGCAGCATGCACACAACCCCTGGAGCCCTGAGCTGCCTGTGGAGCTTCAAAGCTCAGATCAAAGCAGCACCCAGGACTCAGGTGAGTCGTGATCCAGGCACCCCACAAAGCCTCAGGCCCCAGAACGGTGACGCAGTGCCACTGCTGCCCATACTTTTCTCATCAGGAGGACTCGCTCTATGTACTCCTTTTCTAGAACCTCTTGATCCACTTGTTGATCCTCATAGACATGCTCCACCAGCAACTGCAACTCTCTAATTAGCTTCTGCCGCAGCCCTTCGTTCTCAATGTGTCGGGTGAGGTGAATCCTGTGACACAGAATAAGACTAGTTTTGGACTGGCTTTGTGTTAGACCGGATCTAATCATCTCGACCTCACAATATTTACCACTGTAACTGTAGAACTGTTAGAAAAGCAACACCCAGCCCCAGACAGATATTCTACAGCAAAGCCTTTAGCTCTAACACCCCACAGCAAACAGAAGAAGCTGTAACCCCAGCAGCACACGGGTGTACTCACAGAGGTGCCTCCTGGAAGTGTTGCCTCTTTTTAGATGCTATTTTGGATCTAAACTTAAGACCTTACATCCTCCCAGCTACACAGCACCCGCCCAAGGCATTTGCTGTGCAGCCGGTGCCCAAGCACAGGGCAGGAGAGGAGGCAGGGACGGGGCGAGTAGAGACTCGACCCTTGCTGCAGCACAGTGAAAAAGCCACTGCTGTGCTGGGACCGTGCTTGATCCAATAAGCAGACTCTCCGGACAAAGGCACGCGCTAGGAGCAAACCCCCGCTGAGGTCAGATTACCGCGCGTTAAAGCCCCCGCCAGCTGCTGTACCTGTTGAATTCCGGGAGCTTTTCCAGATCCAGGAGGGCAGAATGAGTTGTAATTCTGCCAATTTCAAACTGCGAGATCAGCTCCTCCAAAGTCCTCCCCATCTGCTTCTCTGCAAAATAACCCAAGGAAGGAGTGAGACAGCCCCGCTGCCCCGCAGAGAGCGACCCCCACAGCCAGCCCCAGCAGAGGGGACACAGCAGAGCCGCTGGTCGCAGTGCTGACAGGGCACACTCCAGCCAACAGCAGGGAACCCGCACGGGAAGCTGCCCTCTCCCCTGCAGCAGGCTCTGCTAACTACTGGCAAGGAAGTGGGCACTGGGACACTCTGCTTGGCTCGTCACTGGAGCAGCCCTCACATCCCTCAGCCAAAAAGCTGCAACGCTCAGCTAGGAGGCTCCACTGCCCAGGAAAGGATTCATTCCAAGGCAGAGTTCCCAAAACACAGGTTAATTTGTGATCACCACAGAGCAAGGATAACAAAAGGAGTCACCAACTCAACTTCTCATGGTCCTTCAGGTTAAACGAGAAGTGTGGGAGATGTAGCACATGGCACTGCAATTACTAACCACAGAACACAAGTTTTCCCAAGAGTTCACAGGCAGTTTCTTCACTTTGTTGTACAGGTGGGAACCCATCAGCACCAGACTCAATTTAAACAGCTGCAGAGAGGCAGAAAGACTCCCACCACCCCAGCACACCACCCAGTCCTTCACAGAGCTCTGCAGAAGCTCCAGTGGCATTTCAGTGTCAGGCAGGTTGTCCAACACCCATTTCCTGGCCCCTTCAAACACTATCGAGGTTCTCAGCTATTAAAACAGGGGTCAGCATCAGGAAGTGTCCCAGCACATCCCGAGCCTGGTGCTGTTACCTGTGAATCCAGAGCCACAGTTGGTGATGATGTCCAGCAGGGCCTCTGGCAAGTAGCCATCCTGAGCAAAGCGCTCCAGAAAGATGTCCCCCTGCCTTTTGGACAGCTTGCCACCATCTTTGTTCAGGAGCAGCGGGAGGTGACCAAACTGAGGGGGATCCCAGCCAAAGGCTTTGTAGAGAAGGAGGTGCTTGGACGTCGAAGTCAGCCACTCAGTTCCACGCAGAACGTGGCTGATGCCCATGTAATGGTCGTCCACCACGTTTGCCAGGTGGTAAGTGGGGAAGCCGTCCCCCTTGAGAATCACCGGGTCGCCCTCCATGTCAGCCACTTCGTGCTTGTTCCAGCCGTAGACCAGGTCCTGAAAGGGTTCTACCCCCTTCTCCAGCCGGAACCGGACGACCCAGTCAAGGCCCTGTGACAGCTTCTCAGCCACTTCCGTGGCCGTCAGGTGCCGACACCGGTTGTCGTACCTTTGAGAAAGGAGAACGAAGGTCTCAGTTCAAGGCAGGCCAATCCCATCAGACACCTTCACATTCTCAAAATTCTAAACTGATCCCCAAATTTTAGGTGTAACCTGCCCACTATGTGTCCAGTCAAACCACCTCATCTCTGGAGGAGTCCCCTAAGCCTCCAAGGGTCATGCTGGCTCCTCCCTCGATGGGCAGGGAGGTGACAACCACACACATCGTCCTGTTTTCTCAGGCGTGCAGCACAAGGAACCAGCCAGGGGAGAGGGAAAACCCACCGTGGGGTCTGCTGGCTCCGCAAGGCCTCCTTCTTCAGCAGGTCCAGGCGCTGGGGCGTGCAGAAGCAGCGGTACGCTGCACCGCGCTCCAACAGCACGTCGCTGGCTCTCCTGTAAAGGTCGAGTCTGTGGGACTGCTGGTAGGGCCCGAAGGAACCACCACGGCGAGGACTCTCATCCGGGGGGATCCCTGAAAGATCAGTAGGATGGGACTTAAAATCCCCGTGAAAAGGCAGAGGGAAACCCACCATTGGAGCACGCGGGACCAAGATGAGACAGCAAAATCCCACAGAGCATCCCATGGTGGTTTCTGCTCCGGGGCAGCCAGCTAACGGCATCTGTTGAGCACAGGAGTCAGAGTCCCCCGGACTCCCAAGATAAACAGCAGGCAACATCATCAGAATATAGAGGGTGTGTGAGGCAACGAGCAGAAAAAGCCACCAGAACCTAGTGAAGAGCTGAGCAGCTGTGACACACGAGCGAGAGCAGCCAGGGCACCACAGAGGAGCCTACACCCTTTTACAGTAAGGGACACTCACACCACAGACAGAGATCTTGGCCAGTTATTTTACCCACTCCACAGTTACTACTCCAGAGCAAAGTGCCAGTCCCTTAAAGCCAACCCACCATCAATGGCAGCATCTCTGGGACCCAGCTCTGACTTCACCTGTGAAAAAATGGCACATTCTGCCACTTCACAAATGGGCATCGCACTCTGTCGGGCAACACAGAAGCCAAGCCTAAGCCATTATTTCTGCTATAAAACATACTTCCAGCAGGACTTTCCTGACACCCAGCTGTAGAAACAACTACATTTCAAGTAATTAATCATCTCAAATGCAGCACAGCTCACAGTCACACACACACTCTCAATTTGGGTACACTTGACCTAGAAAGAAGGGAATCCTTCAGTAAGGAATAAATGGAAGACGTCTGCACACACCTGCCCAATCCAGCATATCTTCTATTCCTTCTGCAGCTCCAGGAACCACTCGATTTTGATCTGTGTCCTCCACTCTCAAAATAAAGGTGCCTTGGTGCTTTTTGGCAAAAATGTAATTGTACAAAGCAGTGCGAAGGCCACCCAAATGCAGAAAACCTGGTGTTACAGGGAAATTACAGGAGATCAGCATGATTACAGCCCAACAGAGATTTTTAAATATGAGCTGGAAGGGCAACGCTACTGGTAACTGGTAACAGAAGGCTAACTGGGGGGCAGGGAGCTGTGCCACACAGGCACCTACTGGCTCTGGGGGCCCTTGCTATGGAAATGAATTATTGGTAATGGCCTTCCAAGCACACGTTTCCTGATGTGATCTGGAAACCACTTAGAACCATAGAGGGATAGAATGTTTGGGGTTGGAAGGACCTTTAAAGGCCATTGAGTCCAACCCCCCTGCAGGGAGCAGGGCCATCTGCAACTAGAGCAGGGTGCTCAGAGCTCTGGCCAATCTCACTTGGAATAGCTTAATCTCACCTCCCCTTGTCCTGTCCCTACAGGCCCTGCTCAAAAGTCTGTCCCCATCTTTCTGACAGGCCCCTTGAAGTCCTGCAAGGCCCCGAGAAGGTCTCCCTGGAGCCTTCTCCTCTGCAGGCTGAACCCCCCCAGCTCTGCCAGCCTGGCTCCCAGCAGAGGGGTTCCAGCCCTCCCAGCATTGCTGGGGCTCCTCTGGCCCTGCTCCACCAGGTCCCTGTCTCTGCTGTGCTGAGCACTCCCGAGCTGGCCCCAGCACTGCAGGGGGGTCTCTCTCTCTGCCCAGAGCCCTGGGAGCAGAGGGGCAGGATCCCCCC
>JANVCC010000141.1:163634-210565 GCA_025345505.1 Todiramphus chloris collaris | reverse complement strand
GCTGGGCAGAGATCTGGCAGCGGGGAGACACATGGCTGGCAGGGGCTGGGGCCTTGCAGGACGCTGCTTGTGCTGGTGCCAGGCGCAGGCCAGCATTTCACACAAGAAATGGTGAACAGCAGAAGTGTCTCATGGTCGTTAGCTTGAACGCAGTCTGAATTAATTGTATCTGAAAAGTAACTAATTTTTGTTGGCATAGAAGAATTTGATCTCCAAAACCTGCCTTTAAAATGGTCACCAAGAGAGCAGTTCCCTCGGCTGCCCCAGCACTGAAGGGAACGTGAGTGTTGAGTATTCCTCTCACTGTCCCTGCACAGGGAGTGCAGTCCAGGGAGTGAGGCTTGGTGTGGTGACAGTGCTGCAGTGTGCTGGGGCTGGGAAAGGATTTTCAGCTCAGGGTGTTACCGGCCCTGTACCTTCCTCAAAATAAATTTGACTACAAATTAAATAGTGCATCACTGGACTGCGACCTTCACGAAACGTGTTTTTGTTTTCCTGAAACTTATCACAGTTCACTGTAAGTTCCATCGTTGTTTTAAGGTACTCAGCAGTTTACAAGCTGTGAGCATCTTTTGGGTTTTTAAGTTGCTGCTGCTCTGATCTGTGCTGGTTTCTTGCTGTGCTGTGGGTTATTACAGATGTGGAGGGTTTCTGACGTTCACTGGATGGAACACTTGGCTGTTAAAACTGCCTTGCCAAATGTCAGTGATGGGGTCCAGCATGGGCAGGATTACAGTGGGACTTGGGATTCTAAAATATTTTAGATATACATTTATGTAGATGTATGTTCCAGGAGGGCTGTTACCCTTTGCATTATGTTGCGGTTTTATTTGTTTATACAATTTCTTTAGGCTGTCACAGAAAGTGCTCAGTTAACTTTGAAAATTAACCATTTTCTGTGTGATAAATGACTGTGAATAGTCCTCAGAAGCCTCCTGAGTGCTACGGGGATATGGGTCAAGGGTGCAGCTGGAAGCAGATCAAAGAGCTCTGTTGTGTTTCCATAAATTCTAATTTCTGCTTTTCTGTTGTAGCAACACAGAAAAGTATTGGATAAAGGAAAACCCGATGATGTGATGCCTTCTGTTAAAGGTGTTCAGGTAGGTAAATGAGTACTTCAGATACTGCCATAAACAGGGGAGAGAGAGACATTTTTTGTGGTACGAGACCCTCCTTTGCTGGTTCAATCCTTCTTTGCTGTCTTAGTAGAAAACTGGAAATTTGGATCATCCTCATCCTTAAACAGTTAAGAGGATGTAGCTTTTGCTGTTCAGGTCCTTCACTGTGACTTACCGTGTTGCTCTTTGCAGGAGCGCCTGCCAACAGTGCCGTTATCTGGCATGTACAACAAGTCCGGGGGGAAAGTAAGATTGACCTTTAAACTTGAGCAAGACCAGCTATGGATTGGTACAAAAGGTGAGCAACTCTCAAGCTCGGAGGCGAATAATTGGTAGTTGGGCTGTAAGTGAATTGGGTGACCTAGAAATAGCTTCTGGTGTGACTAAGTTGTGTTTAGGGAATAATGTTGGCATTGTAATGCTTCGGAAGTGAGGTGTGCTCCCTCTCTAACGCCTCTCTCCCGCGTCATTGAATTTTCCTTGGTGGTTTACTTTTGTTCTTGGAAAGCTTGCGTTCAGTTGTGCCCTTAGACTCGCATTCCAGGCTGCTGTTCACAGCTCCAGATGTAAATACAGTGTTTGGCATTTCTAGCATATCTCAAAAGCTCTTCATAAACATTGGTTTGATGCCAGCACCGCACGGAGGCTCAGGGACTTGGCTAAGGCTGGGCAGGGAGCCTTGGGAGCAGGAGGAGAGCAGGCAGTGCTGTCTTCCCCACGTTATCTGGCCTTCTGACCAAAATTAGCTTGGTGTCTTGTTTCCGTGGTGTACAGCTGCAGAAACTCGGGCATCTGTTCTGTGCAGGGGAGTCAGTTATGGTCTTGAGCAGTGCCAGGAGGAGCTGGAACCACTGTGGTGATAACGTGTGGTGCTGAGGACATCTCAGATAAGCCCCTGCCTCCCAGAGTAGCTGTGCTCCTTTAGTTTGACCAGGATGGGGCAATATTCCAGTGATGAGCAAGAGGACTAGAAGCATTGGCTCACTGTCCCAGCAAAGTAACCTAACTGGATGGCAATGTTAGTTTTAGCTGCATCCCCAGCTGCTGCATTAGTTCCGGAGTCAGCAGCAATCTCGGAAGTTTTTGCCCTTTCCTTGTAGGACAGACTTGACTGAAGATTTTTCTGGCTTTAAAACCTCTGTTGGTACCAGTGGCAGTGATTTTTCTCCTGGGCTAAGTGACAGAGCGAGGCGTTGGAGTTTTTCCCTCTGTAGGTAGGGCAGGCAGATCTTTTTGTTACTGATGATGTGTTCTAATTTCATGCTTAATAGCTGGGTAATTAATCCTCTTCCTTATCTTCTAGACTGAGTTCAAAGTTTAGTGTTTCTGAAATGTTCTGGATTAGTGTTCACTGAGCTGTGAAATTTGATTCTTCCTGTAGTCACCTGTCTTTCATGTAACCTGTTTCCCTGCTTCCCAAGGTGAGCAGCAGCTTGCTCCAGGGAGCAGGTGTTAATTGCTGGCTGTTGTTGGGAAAAGCTCCTTCCTGCTCCAGGAAATTCGTGGTGGACGCCAGCGCGGCAGGGCTGGGATAAACCCAGCTGGTGTCAGCATGGTTTTCCCTTGCTGCTCCTGGGAAGTTGAAACTGGTTCTTCCCCACAGCCTCCCCGTGCTTCGCAGATCACTCTGCAGGTCTGCACTCCCGGGTTAGGTACAGGCAGAGGTTTCCCAGTTGCCTGTGTCAATTTTTGTAGAGGCATGGATCATGTGGATTTGTCTGTTGCTGAGATGCTGTGTGAAGGGTCGTTGATTTGTGGGATGCTAAACAAGTGCAAGTAAGATTTTAATGAATGAACGTTGCCAAGTCTGAGTGGGATAGTTTGGAGTCGGCTTAGTTACAGTCTTCACATCACTGAGTTTATCTCCCTGTGTCCCTTTTCCAGGCAGGTGCTTTTTCTCTGGATCGCAGAAATTAGATGTACGTAAGGAACTCGCAGTTCAGTTTCTCCTTTGTAGAGTGTTTTTGGGTTTCTGTATGTTAAATCCCTTTAGGCTGGGACTGAAAGGAGGGATCCTGGAGTTAAGTCTTCAGAAAGACATGAAGACAGAACTGAGAAAGAAAGGTCCAGCATGAGCCATAACCTTTGTCATTCTTGGTGGTTACCCCTGGCCAGCTGATATTACTCTGTCATGTCATTGCAGTCTTCTTCTATTCCAGTTTCTCTTTTTGTTTCTTTCCCTGCTTAGTCACTAATGTTTCCTTCCCTGTGCTTTTACAGTAACAGATGAACACTGCCTCAGGGTAAAACCAGGACTGGGCTTTCAAAGAGTGAGTTAGTTAGTTAGTTAGTTAGCCTGTCTTCATTTGGCTTCTCCAGCCTTGTCATTTCTGCAGAGCTCAGTGGCACCCTTGGTAGAGAGCCCTGAATGTTCTCCCACCTGGAGCAGCTTTCAGTGTGGCAAGTAATCCCGCTGGTCCCAGTGGAGTTCCTTGTGGGGAAACATTAAATACAGCCAGGGGTTTCCCCTCACTTCTTCACGTTAGACCCAAATCCAGTCTCCTGAAGTACTAAATGTGGTGTAGAGACACAAAATATGAGGACCTGTGTGATCCTGTCCTGGATTCCTTTAAACGATTAGCATGCCCGCTGTGGGGGTGTGGTGGTGTGGAAGGCCAGATGCTCAGCACAGCCCATCTGGGGAGGAGGCTGCTGACCTGAGGAGCTTTTGGAAGTGATGGAGGTGGTATTTGAAATGAATATGAAACACTGCTTCCTCCTGTGTCAGAAATAATGCTTTCATCAATTTTAATGTAGAGAGAACAGAAAAGTTACCCATGGGGTCCATTAAAAATGTGGTGAGTGAACCTATTGAAGGACACGAGGACTACCACATGATGGTAAGTGACATCTCTGCTTCAGTATATCCAGTCTGGTCACTCCACACAGATACACACACATGAGGCTTTAGAAACAGAGCAGGCTGGAGGTGGGTGGTGGGAGCTGGGGGTGTGGACCTGGTCTGCTGTCACTGTGTGGAGGTTTGGGTGACGTGTTGGGCATCTGCTCCCTAGTGGAAATCCGGGCTGGTTTCACACAAACAATAGTGCTTGAGCATTGTTTTATATCTGCTGTCTCGTGACGCTGTTGGAACAGTGCGGTACTCACAACACAGCTCACAATTTCTTAATGCTAGTGAGATTTTCCTTTATACAGTTTGGTTCTAGTTCCTGTTGTATTTACACAGACAACAGGCCTTGCTGGAGGGTAAAAAAGAAAATGGATTGATACTGTAATATTTATTCCTGTATTTTTTATGAAAAGCTCATGTTGGCTCTAGAAAAGTAGCACATTTAAGAAGAGAGCTGTGCTGATTCTGCTGAATTTTTGGCCATTTCTTTTAATTTACTGGTTATTGGGGTTTTATTTACTGGTTTAATTTACTGGTTACTAGGGTTTTATTTACTGGTTTAATTTACTGGTTACTGGGTGTTTTGGAGGTCTTGCTTTCCAAAGTACAGCAGCTACCTTCTAATGTTGAAGTAATATCCTTAGATAAGTCTGTTTCCTCCTTAGTGGGCAATGTTATAGCTCCAAACGACTGTCTGCAGGAGGGTGCTGATCTAGGCTTTGTCCAAATGCTTGACTTTTGATCACCCGTGTAAGGAAATGTCCTCTTCAGAACATGCTACAAGAAAGCCTTCCCCTGAAGCAGGGACAGGGGGCATCGGAGCGCCCCGGGCCTCCTCTCCCGCGTGCGCTGACACACGTTGGGAATGGGACATTTTGTCTAAATCTAAAATTGTACGACTGTGAAAACCATGGCGATTGTTTTACTTGGTTGCTGTTTGGCTTCTCAGCTCTGTGCGTTCTGGGCATTTCTGTGGGGACTGAGAGTTAACGCTGCAGGTTCTGTCTCTCGGGATAATTTCCTCATGTCCTCCAAACTGCCTGAGCTTCTTCCTTGCTGCTCTGACACCGTAACAGGACGGAGCTCATCGTTTTGCTGCGCGCTTTGCAGCCCTCGTCTCCCCGAGGAAAGCTTTGTCCCTTGCTAGCCAAATAACCGCAGCGGGCAGCGGGCGCTCGGAGGAGGCCGGAGGGTCCCAGCCCCATCTGGCGTGCGGTGGCTGAGCTGTGTCTGTGGCCGGCGGGACCTGTTCCGTGTCCCCTTTGTAAACGTTGTCGTTTTTAACTTTGCAGGCGTTTCAGCTGGGCCCAACAGAAGCGTCTTACTACTGGGTCTATTGGGTACCCACTCAATACGTTGATGCAATCAAAGACACGGTGCTGGGGAAGTGGCAGTATTTTTGAAAGCACGCTCACCTCTGGCACAGGAAAATGACACAAAGCTAAGGACACTGCTGGGAGAGGCCTCCAACGTCCCTGGATGTGATAGTCCTGGAACTTATTAATAAAATCCGATAAACGAGGCATTGATGGAAGCCAGAGGTGATGTTCTTTCACCATTAGTTTACTTTTAACTTAAAAATTTCACCATCCCTTTTCTGCAATCAGCTTCGACCATATTTAAAGCAATTACGATGGAAATCAATAAATCTTAATTCACAAAATATTGTGTGTAATACACTTAAATCTGCTGAGAGTTGATCTTCCAATTTAGTTTTAAAAAAAGAAAATACTACACTGTATTATTGAGGATTTTTTACATGGTTTGAACAAAACCAAATATTTTCATAATCTTTCAGTTACAAGCGTTAGACTTCATTTAGTTACTTGGTTGTGACTGAGAATTTCAGAAACAGTTTTTTAAAAATAAACTTTAAACAGTATGCAAAACGGATGTTCAGTAAGCCATATTCTGCTGGCCCTTTGATTTCAGCTTTGATTCTTTGGTAGCAAAACTAATTCTTAAGTTTTTGTTTGTTTGTTTGTTTGGACTCAGAGATGCCCATTTTTTGTTGTTGTTTTGGTTTGGGTTGTTTGGTTTTTTCGTTTCCTTTTCTTGCCTTTTTTCCCCCATACTGGAAGGCCTGTGCAGCACGCTGGGAGCTGGTGAGCACCGCTGTGGCATTTCAGCCCCAGTGCTGCTCGCTCTCCTATTTCAAGCCCTGCTGCTGGTTCCCCTGCTGCCTGCCCAGCCTCCACTCCTGCTCTGCCTCCCGCGCCGGGGGCTGCATTTCAGGAGCATTTTCACGGTCGTACTCGGTGCGGTCCAGGATCCTCGTGCAGCTCTTGTGAGGACACTTCCCTGTGTGGCTGGACGGAGGGCTCCGGGAGCGCTGCGGCTCGCCGCCCGCAGCGGGTGGGCGAAGCGAAGCGGGGACACGGATCAACACGGGGAGAGAACCAAAGAGCCCTCCCGCCCCAGCCGGGGTGGGGGAGCGGGGAAGAGAGACACCTTTGGATGCTGCTTCGGATCCTGAGTAACTGCAGTGGTCTTCTGTGACCTGGAGTGGAAAATCGATAGCGATGCCATTCAGTGAATCTTACCAAATTTAGAATCTCTCTCCAGCAACCGATCTTTTGAAATGTAAATCACCTTTCAGCTTTTCTCTTGCTCAAGTTTACAGGAAGCTCCCGCGTCTCATCCTGTCTGACATAACACTCCTCGCCTCGGGCCTGTGACGTTCCCCGTGTCATCTCAGCGTTCACGTGCCATTTTTCTCAGGTTTTCTGAATGGGCCTTGCAGTCCCGAAGAGGTGCACACCCGTAGCTGGTGGTATTGTGCAGGCTGAATCAGCCCTGCTCAGTGTCAAACCTGTACCTAACAGATCGCTGTTCTTTTTTAACGCTGCAGGCTGGGTTCTGCTCAGTGCAAGTAGCTCGACACTTGGTGAAACTCCAGGAGAGAGCCTTGTAGGAATAGCTGATCTATAGCCCGTGTCCATTTTCTGCTCTTCCTGAAACAGCCCAGTTGAAACTCAGCAGGTGCAAATTCCCAAATGAGTATTTATTTTATTTTCCTTTTGTTTGATCTGAGAGACTGGGAAAAGCGTTCACTTTATGGCCTGTGCTACGATGCCGTGCTTACCTGTAGACTCTTGATAGCAACATAAGCAGCTTGGTTTGTATTTTCAGTCAGAACAATTCATGCAATACCAGTTTTAATGGTGTTTCATTATCCTACCTATAAACTAGTGATGTGCTTGTTACTCTTGTAGCCTGAGACCTTTCCTTCCTGTGTAAAAGCCACCAGCAGCGTGTCCTGACACGCGCGCTGAGCCGGGCGTTCTCCCCGCGGCAGTGCCACCAGCTCCCCAGCAGCCCCCTCGATGTGCCGAGCAAGCGGCCGCTGGAGCCCCGTCAGTTAACCGGAGATACCGTGACCCGTTAAACGCAGCTATCCTGCTCCTGGCTGCCAGCCCCGAGTAAGGCTCGCGTTTAAAATTCACTGCCTGGTGGAAAGTGTTTGTGCTGCGGTATAGAGAGGAAGCGGTGACGTTCCCTCCTGTCACCTGGGGTCACTTTGCACTCTCTGTCTTGTTGGTTCTGTGATTGTCAGCTCCCTCTGTGCCTCTGCTCCTGTCCCGTTTTCCTCCCCTGCTCTCCGTTGGCTCCGTGAGAGGGCACCTGTCTGACTTCCAGCTCCTGCCCGGAGCTCCTGCGGCCCTCGATGCGGTGACTGGGTGAGTACCTGCTGCAGCCAGTGCACGAGGCAAGATGGGCACCCTGGGCGCAGGGTTGTGTTTAGCACTCCTCTCTGCTCCTTCCCACGGGCACCACACTCTGCATCCTGTGCCAGTACAATCGTCATCTCAAAAGAAACTGGGTATAAAAACTGTTGGTTACAGAGCTGTTTTAAATACAGAGAAGAAAATATTATAAACTAAGAAAATGTGATAACTATTTAGGTGCTTCTTTTCAAAGTGGACTTCATTTGAAAACAGAGTTTGTTCCACTTTGGTTTATGTGCAAAGTTTGAATTAAAACGCAGGAAAGCAACACTTTTATATATAAAATGCTTTAATTGGTGTCTGTTGGCTCAATGTAGTCGGTTTCTTGGGAGTTCTTTGAAGTGAATATTCCAATTGAACTTATCAACAGCACTTTTAAGATCCTTTCTCTTCTGGAGCTTTATCATCTGGTATATCCCGATTTATCCAAGGCAGTTACTGACTCGACAGTGACTGTTAGCACCTGGGAGAGCAGCACCTCTCTAACTGGGTGCTGTCAGAGCTTGCCTGGCTCGGGAGCTGTTTGCCAGCCTCTCTCTTGACTTTGGATTTGACTCTGAGACCTGCAACCATCTCCAGGGTGGACTCGGCGTAACACAGGGTGCTGTGGAGGAGTTTGGCCATCGGCCCTCGGTAGGGCACGAGCGTTGTTGTAAAGTGCAAATAGAAGCAGTGCTTTGTGTTGGCCAGTAAAGATTGTTCTGAGGTCCAAGGTGTCATCTTCCGGAGGAAGTCTGTGGCTGCATCTGGCGATTCTTGTGCTAAAGTTCATTTCCGTTAAATTCCAGTTGAGCAGTGTCCATTGAGGGGAGGGGGCTCCCTGCTGTATGGGGGGTGATTCCCGAGGAGCGTTTCAGGGAAGGTTCCCTGGGCAGTTCAGTGCTTTGCCGGGTTCACTAGTCAGGGATGAAAGCAAGCCTGGGTTTCCAGGGAACACATCCAGGAGCGTCTCCCTGCGGGGAGGCTCCTGCTGCAGCCCTGAGCTCTCTGTGTGCTGTGCAGAGGGTGGCAGCTCCCCTGCGAGCCGTCCCTTCCCCTCCTCCATGGTGGGTTTTAATCCTTGTCCTGTGTTTAACATTCCTTCCTTCTCTGTTGGTGTGTCCCAGGTGTAAATGGTTCCTGAGTCAATATGGCCTTAGGGATGCAAAAATCTATCACTCAACCTTGGGTGGGTCTGAGCAGAGACCGGATCTGGTGTAAAAATCTTTCAGTACTCCCAAGATTTTCTCATCAAATTTGATCTTAAAGTCAATCATTCATTTCCATTGATGACACGATGAGAAATGTGTAAGATAAAGGTGCTATGCTGACAGAGGAGTGATCTAAATTCAGAGAAGTGGAGAAGGCAGCATTAACATGCAGCGTGTTGGAACTGGGAGCGGGCGCACGAGGCGCTGGACGCTGTGCGTGACACAGCCGGTGCCAGTTGCTTCCGCACACCCGGGGCCGCCGGGACGCTGCCTCCCCGCAGTGACCCTGGCAAGGGGCCGTGTCCCGGTGGCCAGCCCCGTGCTGTCCCGATGGCAGCGGCCCCTGGGGCACAGGCTCCTGGTGCCAACCAGTGGAGCAAGGTTTGTTCCCAAACTTCACGCCTTTTGTTTGCTTCTCCTTCCTCTGGATCTTGATTTTTTTCTAGTGGAACTCTTTCCATTCTATGTTTTGTTCTCCAGCCTTTCATCTCCTGACAGGATTACATCATTGGCATCTTGCGTTAATTAATGTCCCCGGCACTTGGGGGAGGCAGGAGGGGGAGCAGGGGAGCTCCAGCAACTCTTGTATGAAACGTGGCCATCTTCCCTTCTAGCCAAGGATTCGCTTTCTGTGGCTCACGGAAGTTCACTGTGTCTTACCCATGTCCTAAGCGACTCACTCTTTGGGTTTATATTTAAGAGAAGTCTTAGATGTGTGTCCACTGCAGATCAGTTTTAAATGGAGTATGTAAGTACCATGTATTATGGTATTTTTAAATAATCTATTGCCTATTTCCGGGGAGGGGGAGATGACAAATATTTAGTCTTAGATTTGCACTGCTGCATTTTTTTAAGTGTAACCTTGACTGGTTATCCTATTGTTTTATTCTGTAAGATTAGTTTTACGAATTAAAGTTTGATAATTAAGCATTTCCGCGTTTGAGTGTTTCAATGTTCTGCACGTACAAAGCTCCTTCCCACCGCGGGAACCACGGCCAGCGAGCGGTGGGCAGGAACTCTCTGCAGGGAGGCAGACTCGGGCAGGAATGTGGGGGAACCTACGGGAGATGGCATCAGCACCCTTCTCCCAGGGTGGGATTTGGAGGCACCACTGCCAGGCACCACTTCACCCAGCTGGGCTGTGAATTATGGGACAATTCTCCAGCTCTGCCCAAAGCGGGGCTATAACTTTGGGTTAGGCTCCAGCTGTCCTTGTCACGCTGCCAGGTGTAGGCAGTGTGGTGATGGCGCAGGTGCCATTTCTGTTTGCCAGCCCCCAAAAGCAGGTGCTCAGGAGCAGGCTCTTGTGCTGGGGTTGCAGCAGACTCGGCTTCTTAACGCTTAACAGCTGCTGCCCCTAGAAACTTTCTCTCCCCCCCTCAAAATAGAAAACAAATGTCTGAGATAGTTCAATAGTTTTGCCACTGAAATGAAGTTTAAAAATCTCTGATACGTGGTCTACATACTGTGCACAAATGGGCAAGTTCTCGTCCAGTTTCATCTCTGTGCGAAGTGTGAGGGGCAATGAATGTAATAACTGAGGGGTGGGGGGGGTGCTGGATCCTGCTACAAGTCCCTTCCAACACCCGGTTGTCTTTCGGGGGAAAGCACCGGCGCCCTGCTCTTTGAATGATGCTGAGGATGATCCAAAGGGAGGAAGAGCCGCTGCCCCCGCGCTCGCCTCTCGGGGATGCGGAACGCGGGGTGAAGGGTCCTTCTGCTTATGCCCGGGGCCGGGGGTCCCTGGGGCGCACTCCGCCTACCCCCCGCTGCCCGCAGCGCCGAGCGGGGCCGGGCCGGGGCAGGAGCTGGGTACGGGGCGTGGGCGGGCAGGAACCCGCATCCTGGATCCGCCCCGTCCCCGCTGACTCACGGCCCGGCCCGGCCCCGGCATGTCCGGGACATGGGCGCACCCGTCGCGCCGCTGCGCCCGGGGCTGCTCCGGGGGCTGCCGCTCCTGCTGGTCCCGCTCCTGCTGGTCCCGCTCCCGGCACAGGTACGGCCGCGGCTCGGCCCGCGGCGGGGAGATGCGGGAGCGGGGGGGATGCGGGAGGGATAAGATGCGGGGGCCGGAGCTTTGCGGGTGCCCGTTCGTGACCGTGTCCCGAGTGTGAGCACACAAGGGTGCGTGTCACGCCGCGGGTGCCAGCACCAGTGCCCGGGTGCGTGTGCCGGCACCGCACTCCGCTCCGGGCGGGAGCGAGCTGGGGCCCGTGGGTGCCGGTGCGTGGCCACACGGCAGGAGCGTCCTGTGCGGGACACTTGGTGAGTGCGGGGCTTGAGCCCCCGAGGTGGGAGCGGGGAGAGCGTGGTTTGCGGGGCTGCGGAGGGCCAGGGCAGGTGGTTGCGGGGCCCCGCAGCCGCCCCTTTCGGGTGTTGGGGGGGGGGTGTGTGTGATGCGGATCCGTGCGGCTCGCCCCGTGAGGTCCAGAGGCAGCACCCAGGGTGGAGGTTGCTCATCTCTGCTCGGCAAAGCATCTCCAGCCCTGGGCCTGGCCGGGACTGAGAGCAGGTCCCCCTGCCCTGGGAGCCCTCGGCCGCTTCCTGCCCGCGGAGCTGGTGCCCGGCAGGGTGGCCTGGGGAGCGGGATGGCAGAGTCTGCAGCCGGGGGCATTTCAGGCAGGGACAGCGATGTGCCGGGGTGGCTTTGGCAGGTGTCGGTAGCACAGCTCTAGCAAAGGGAGCGATGGATGCTGGCTGTGTTTCTGTCTGTGCCCGGCTGTCCCACTCGGTTTCTGGGGGAGCGAGCATGCCCTGAGCCTGTGGACGAGTTCTGGGCCCAGTGGCACCACTGTGGACTCCAGGCTGGTGTGATGGGAGCCTTGGGAAAGCACAGGTCCTGTGGACATCCCATGGGAACAGCAGACACACTTCTGGGCTAGGGCAGACGGGAGGCTGGCAGTCCCCAGGCACCCAGCACTCCCAGTTCTACCCGTGGTGGTATGCGGGAAGCAGGATGGGCAGCCTGGCTTTGTTCGAGTGCCCTGTCACCAAAAAACCAATAGCTGCAGAGATGGAACAAACCGCAGAGCTCCGCGGGGGGAAAGCAGAGCCGGCTGTGGGTCGGCCAGCTGGGAGGGCTCAGCAGTCTCGGTTCTGTTCCCTGGCGCAGGTGGCCACAGGGCAAGAGCTCCGTGCCCTCCCGCCTGCTTCTCCTTGCCACCCGCAGCAGGGAATGGTCCCCCTCCTCCGCCTGCCCCACTGCAGCCTCTGGACAAAGCCAGAGCTGGGAAACCGGCTCTGACCTCACTGAAAAATGAAGCAAGAAGGGCAAACAATACAACCGGTCTCGAAGCAGAGGGGATGATGTGATGTGCCTTGGGAGGGAGCTGGTGTGTGTGCTCCCAGCACGCACAGGAGGTGCAGCCAGGGGACAGGCCACCCGGCACCCCTCGAGGCTGTTGTCTGTGGTGCTGGAGCTGGAGGAAGTTCAGTGACTCAAGGGAGGATGTGTCTCCCAGTCCCATGGGTGCTGGGCTGTTGGCACCTCAGGTTCTGCTCTGCAGACAGGCACGCTCACAGGTGGGGCTCCCTCTCGGCACAGGCTGTTGGGTGGTTCCTGGTCCTGCATCTGCCCGGGTCCCCAGGCCAGGCTCTGCCTGGCTCAGGCTCCAGGAGCTGGTATGGAGCAGGGGAGAGGCATCGAGGGTGCTGCCAGGGCACAGGCATCCCAGGCCCAAGGGATGGTGTGACAGGGGCAGCAGCTTCCTCTGTCAGCTTCTGCATCACAGCCGGTGGTGAGCCCGGGCACTGCTCTGCTCCCTGGCACTGGGGACAGCCACGCCAGCACTGCCTCCGCCCGAAGCGGTCTGGGTCCCCATGCTGTTTGCTGAGCCCTGTTTGCTGACGGGGTGAGGCCGGCGTGTGTGCCGCTGGCTGAGCTGGCGCTTGCTGGACGGGTGCCGTACGCGGAAGCAGCAGCTCCTTTTCCCAGCATGAACTTGCAATTGCTCCCTCGACGTCAGGGTAGCTGAAATCTGTACCTTTGAAGGCCTGGGCGAGCAATAATTGCGTTTCTGGCATGAAAAGTCACCCAACTTGTTTGTTTCTGGAAGGAGCTGGTAGCTGGGCTGTTGGTGTCACCTCCAGGAGGGCACCTGGGAGTAGTGGCTGGGGACAGCCAGGCTGCAGCTCAGCCCAGGGGGAAGCCAGCTCGGGGGAGAGGCTGCACCAGCCCCGGGGCTGCGCCAGGGGGATGTCACTGGGACTTGCTGAGGGCACCCAGGGCTTATTGCCACGGGTGTCTAGAACACAGCACCCCCGAGCAACCGATAGCAGCTGCTGTTCTGCGCGTGGCCTGTGCCGCTGGAGCTGGAGGATCGAGCGGGTTTAATACGCTGGCGCAAGGAAGAGAATTATTTTTGCTCCCAGTCTTGCCTCCCTGGGGACGAGAAGGGACCTTGGGGGCTCTGGCATGCTGGGTGCACGGGGGTGCTGAGCTGCCTGAGATGGCCCAGGCCGTGGGGGCTCATCCCTAAATCTGGCCCTGCTTCCTGAGGATGGCACTTCTGCCCACAGTGTCTCAAAGGTGGTGCCGTGACCGTCCCAGAAACGCTGCTCTTCATCTCCACTCTGGATGGGAACCTTCACGCAGTGAGCAAGAGCACTGGTGACATCAAGTGGACCCTGAAGGATGGTGAGTAGAATCTCAAGGGCATGCTCGCTCACAGCCTGGCTCCCTGTGCTGCTGCTGGTCGTGCTCTGGGCCGGCAGCTCCTCAGCCCTGGGAGATGCTGCAGCTGCAGCTCCAGCCCCAGCACAGCCCTGCACAGAGCAAAACATCTGGGGGGCCAGAGCCCCGCTGCCGGCGGTGCCTATTCTGGGTGTGAAATGCAAATAAGCAGCGGAGCTGGGCTGGCAGCGCGGGGCTGCGCTGGGTAAACACCGCCTGCCACGTCGTCCCCGCACGCGGGGAGAGGCCTCTGACCTCTGCTTTTCGCTTTCTCTTCCAGATCCGATTCTGCAGGTGCCGGTTTATGTGCCAGAGTGAGTGTGGTCCCCGTGGGCAGGGTGGGCAGGGGCCTTTCAGAGGTGCTCGGCTGCCCTGAGGACCCCCCAGATGCACAGCCGGGGTGGGCAGCGCAGGAGAAATGACCCTCCGGCCCGTGCCCTGGCATTGCCTTAAACCTACCCCTGGAGCGAGCGCTTTGTGCGCGATGAGGAGGAGCAGCAGCTGCTGCTGCACTGCAGCCTTTCTCCCGACACCGCCACGCGCAAGAGCGTAGGAGAGAAATTGAGGAAAATCCCCCTGCAAGTGCAGGGGGAAGGCAGGAGAGCAGAGAGCTCTCCGGGGCAGGCAGGGCACGGAGCCAGCCCGGCTGGTGGGCACAGGGTGGCAGCAGGGAGTTGTGGGGCTGACCCGGGGCAGGTCATCTCCCACCAAACCCAGCATGGGAGGTTTCCAGGAAAGGTCAAACCCCGCAGTCGGTGACCCAGAAGCAAACTGCTGCAGGGGTTTCTTTAGTGCAGCTCCTCTGCAGCCCTTGGTGTGTGACCAGGGCAGGAGGCAGCTCACGTTCCACCTGCCTCTCTCCTCCTTTCCAGACCAGCATTCCTTCCAGACCCCAATGACGGCAGCCTCTATATCCTGGGAGGAAAGAACAAGGAAGGCTTGATGGTCAGTGGGGCTGGGGGGCTGGGAGCATTCCGCCTGCCCACACCCTGGGGGTGCCTGGGCTGCAGGAGTGGGGGCACCTGCCGGAAGAGTGAGCCGTGGGTTGCTCTGGATTGACCTCGGCACTTGGGAGGTGTCAGCCAAGTGGGTGTGGGGCAAACCCAACGGGGACCCTTCCCCACCACTCTGTCCTGCTCCGGGGCCAAGCAGTGAAGGCAGCAGGGAGGAAAGGACCTCCCCATCCCACCACACTCCCAAAGGCAGGGAGGCTGCTGCTCGGGGAGGCGTTTCCCTGTCCCCACGTCCACGCTGCCGCCTGTGTTGCAGAAGCTCCCGTTCACCATCCCGGAGCTGGTCCAGTCGTCGCCGTGCCGCAGCTCGGACGGTGTGCTCTACACCGGTATGCGGGGGCGAGGGGAGAGGCTGTGTGGGGACCCCCTGGGAACGTGCCCATGGAGGGGATGCCCGAGGGAGCCCAGCAGGCAGCTCTCAGGGACGGAGAGCAGGGCTGCGGAGACTCACAGACAAGGTGTTCCCACTCTCAGGGAAGAAGCAGGACACCTGGTTCATCGTGGACCCCAAGTCAGGAGAGAAGCAAACCACTCTCTCGACAGAGGCCTGGGATGGCCTGTGCCCGTCAAGTCCCCTGCTCTACATCGGCCGTACCCGTAAGCCGGTCCTGCTCCCTGTCCGTCTGTCCATCCAGGCCCAGGAACGGGGTGCTGGGCAGTGACCCCGCTCTCCTCCCCAGAGTACGTTATCACCATGTACGACACCAAGTCGCGGGAGCTGCGCTGGAACGCCACCTACTCCGACTACTCGGCACCGCTCTGCGAGGAGTCCTACCAGTACAGTGAGTGGCCACGGGGGCCAGCTGCCCCAGCACCCCGCTCGCAGAGGGACCCCAGCTGTGTGGGGACCTGGGTGGCGCTGCCATGGCCAGTGGGGCTCGGCTGTGCCCGCTGGGGGAAGTGGCTGTGGGGCTGCCCACAGCTCTCCCGGGAGCAGGGCAGCGGGCAGTGGCCCATGGACAGTGGGGGGCAGAGTGGACAGAGCCCCAGGGCCAGCCCCGCTGCATGGGCTCTCCCTCTGGTTCTGCCTAGAAATGTCACACTTCGCCTCGAGCGGGGACGGGCTGGTGGTGACGCTGGACAAGGAGAGCGGGGAGGTCCTGTGGGCACAGAACTATGGCTCGCCCGTGGTCGGCATCTACCTGTGGCACCAGGACAGCCTCCGACGCGTCCCCCACCTCAACCTGGCCATGGAGACCCTGCGCTACCTGACCTTCCACTCGCAGGACATCCACCTCCTCAAGTGGAGCTACCAGTCCGTGAAGGACTTCGCCGCCACCAAGACCCAGCTGCTGTACGTGGTGCCCGTCCCGCGGCAGCCGGTGGCATTTGCATTGTCCGTGGTCTGTGATGGATGGAAGGCTGATGCTTGTCCCTGCCTTGCAGACCAGCGCTCTACGTGGGGAAGTACGCGGCCAGCTTCTACGCCCTGACCTCCCTGGTCCACGGCAGCGTGGCTCTGGTGGTGAGTCTCCCTGCCGGCCCTGTTTGGGGTGAGCCGCTGCGGGCACATGTCCCGGCCCCGTGCCCATGAGCTGTCGGACCCCAGCCGCAGGGCATCACGCTGGCCAGGATCGACGGCCCCACCACGGACGACGTGACCATGAGAGAGTCGGGGGAGTGCGAGATCATGCCCAGCACCGACGTCAAGTACCCGCAGGGCAGCATCACCTCGCTTCGCAACCAGTGGCTTCTGATAGGTGGGGACCTCCCGGGACGTGGGCTTTCCTTGCAGCCTCGCTCCTGGAGGGTGCCCGGGGAGGGGCAGCTCGAGCTGCTGGCACAGTCCGGGCTGGCAGCCCGACCCGCATTGCTTGACGGGGCAAATGGACCGAGGCTGTGACTCGCCCCTGGGGACTGCAGTGACTCGGGCTGGGGGCTGGCTGCAGCCCATCCTTGTCCCCTCCCCAGCAGGGGACATTTGAAGCGGGGCTCGCAGTTACCGGCGCTGGTGGGTGTGCTGCTGCACACCGAGCCCGGCATGCGGGCGCTGGGCTCCTGACCCGGCTCCTCTGTGGCTGCTGGCGTGGGTGCAATGGCTGCACCAGCGCCTCTGGAGATCAGGGTGGTGTCTCGGGTCGTGGCAGGGGGGACACAGAGGAGAGAGATCAGCTCCCCCACTGTGTGCTGAGCAGGGGACCTTGTCCTCTGCCCTTCTGTGCTGGCTGCTGCTGCCCCAGGTCCGTCTCTCTGGGGACGGAGCTGGCAGGGGTAGCATTGCTGGGTTTTGTGCATCCCATCAGAAGCAAGACCCCCTTCTCCAGGAGAGCCAGAGCCATCCGGCCAGCCCGTGTCAGCACCGGCTAGAGAGGGACTGATGCTGCGACCAGCAAGCAGCTGATGGTTTTCTCTGTTCTCCTCTCACTGCAGGACACCACGAGCTGCCTCCCGTGGTCCACACTACGATGCTGCGAGCCTTCCCGGAGAACCTGAGGAAGACCACGGAAACCATCATCCCCAGGGCTTCTCCTGCCAGGACCGTGTTCGACGACGTGAGTGGTGGAGATCTGCTGGGTCCCACCTCTGCACTGGGGGAATCCTGGGTGGCTGAAGGGGCTGGGCAGTGAGTGCCCAGTGTGGGGTAGGTGTGGAGGGGGTCCCAAACCTCAACGCCCAGCGGTTGGTCCTTCTGGTGTCACCCAGCCCTGGGCGTGTGTTGCAGTTCCTGGCCCCAAGCAGCTCGGAGGAGCCCGTTTTCCGTGGCGAGGGGCACTTCCAGCCGGACCAGGGGCCGGAGCCAGTGGAGGTCTACCCTGAGGCTGGCACCTGGGACCTGCTGCTGGCAGGCGTCGGCACAGCCCTGCTGGGCGCGGGAATCCTGTTCCTCCTGGTCACGGTGAGTGGTGGCTGCTGGAAGGGCCTGCTGCAGGAACCACAGGAACCATGAGACAGTAATGTGCCCTAGAGGCCAGTGGTCTCCTGGGGTGCACTGAGTGTGGGCACCAGGGCAAGGGAGGTTCTCCTGCCCCTCTGCTCTGCCCTAGTGAGGCCACCTCTGGAGTATGGGGTCCAGTTCTGGGCTCCCCAGTTAAACAGAGACAAGGAGCTACTGGAGAGAGTCCAGTGGAGACAGTGATGATGCTCAAGAGCCTGGAGCATCTCTGTGTCAGGAGAGGCTGAGAGCCCTGGGGCTGTGCAGCTGGGGAAGAGCAGCCTGAGAGGGGAGCTGAGCAATGCTGAGCAAGAGCTAAAGGGCCCCGGGGGCAAGAGGATGGGGCCAGACTCTGCTCAGGGGTGCCAGTGACAGGACAAGGGGCAGCGGGCACAAACTGGAACCCAGGAGGTTCCATCTGAGCAGGAGGAGAAAGTTGTTTGGTGTGAGGGTGTGGGAGCCTGTGCCAGGCTGCCCAGAGAGGCTGTGGAGTCTCCTTGTCTGGAGAGATTCCCACCCCGGCTGGACCCTGCGCTGCTGGGCCCCTGCTCTGGGTGCCCCTGCTGGATGGAGCAGGGGGGGACACCAGAGCATCCCCAGAGGGCCCTGCCAGCCCCACCCTGCTGGGATGCTGTGAAGAACTGGGAACTCCCTTTGCTCTCGTCCCCGTGGCACAAGCAGCAGTGCCGTGGGTGCCCTGAGCAGCTCCTGCACGGTTCCGTTCGCGCTCACGGTGCTGAGCCGGGGCGCTGCGCGATGCTCTGCCAGCGGGCAGGGCACAGACGGGGCACGTGTGGCTTGTGCCAGAGCCTGCCCACGCCGCGCTCTGCTCAGCGCAGGAGCTGAGGCCCTGGTGTCTGTGTTGCAGCAGCTGCAGAGGCAGCACGCGGTGCAGCAGCAGATTCAGCTCCTGCAGCAGCAGCAGGAGGAGATGCTGCTCCCGGGCCGCGTCTCCGAGGAGGGTGTCCCCGCAGAGCCCGGCTGGCCGGGGCCGAGCCGGGGAAGCGCGTCGCAGCTCTCGCAGAGCTCCAGCCCCTCGTCCAGCCCGAAGGATCTGGCTAATGGGATGGTCGGCCCGGATCCGGCTGTCCTGGCGACCGCTGAAGGTGTGTGCTGGTGGGAACAGGCGATGGGGGCTGTAGATGTGTCGCCCAAAGCTGGAGCAGAGATGCCCCGCAGAGAGGGGCTGCAGAGGGGAGATGAAGATCTGCTCCTGGATAAACATGGGCTACAGAAGCAACTGCAAGAGCAGGGCCTGGTGGTTAAAGATCTGTGTGTCCTTCAGAAGGACTCGGGCTGGCAGGCTGAAGGACAGCTGTCTCCCTCTTCCTCTGCAGATGCACAACCAGACATCATTGTAGTTGGGAAAGTTTCTTTCAACCCCAAGGATGTGCTGGGCCACGGAGCTGGAGGAACGTTTGTCTTCAGGTTGGTGGCACACTTGGGTACCCACCCTTGTTCCCCTCTCCTCCTGGGAGCCCCAAGGACAGCGCCAAAGCAGCTCCTTCCCTGGGTGGTGGCCAGTGGCACAGCGGCTTTGGGGAGTGGGTCACCACCTTTGCCTTCTCATGGTCCTGGTCAAACCCATCTGTGGAGCTGGGCGCATGGTCTTTGGCAGGGCCACCCCTGGCCACCCCCCCGACTCTCCACGCAGGGGACAGTTCGACGGCCGGAACGTGGCCGTGAAGCGCCTTCTGCCCGAGTGCTTCCGTCTCGTGGACCGTGAGGTGCAGCTGCTCCGGGAGTCGGACGAGCATCCCCACGTCGTCCGCTACTTCTGCACAGAGAAGGACAAGCAGTTCCACTACATCGCCATCGAGCTCTGCTCCGCCACGCTGCAGGAGGTGGGCCTGGTCCTGGGGATGCGGGGCTGCTGCTGGGGGGGTGTCCATCAGTGCTGGATGTCCCCATCCCCACGGCTGCACCTGTCAGCCCAGTGAGAAGTCGCTCTCCTGGCAAGCCTTGCCTTCTCTGTGCTAGTAAATGAGACCCCAGCTCATCTCTTTCTACCCCTTTCCAGTACGTGGAAAGCCCCAGCTTTGACCGTCGCAGCCTGGACCCCGTGTCTCTGCTGCACCAGACCATGTTGGGGCTGGCCCACCTCCACTCCCTCAGCATCGGTGAGCAGGCAGCACTGCCGGGGTCAGAGCAGAGCCCTGCTCTGCTCCAGCCCTGCCAGGTGACACCGTGCACTCTCTCTTCCAGTCCATCGTGACCTGAAGCCCTGTAACATCCTCATCTCTGTCCCCAATTGCCATGGGCAGATCCGAGCTGTCATCTCCGACTTTGGCCTCTGCAAGAAGCTTCAGAGGGGACGTCAGAGCTTCAGCCTCCGCTCCGGCATCCCTGGCACCGAGGGCTGGATTGCGCCCGAGGTGCTGCAGGAGCCCCCAAAGGAGAATCCTGTAAGTGAGCTGCCTACACCTGCCTTGCCCGGGGTTCTTCTTGAGCCCATCATAGACCCATAGAATTGGTTTGGTTGGAAGAGCCCTTTCAGATCATTGAGTCCAACCATCCCCCAGCACTGCCAGGGCACCACTGACCCCTGTCCCTCAGCACCACATCTGTAATGTCGTGACAGGGTCCCCCGTGCTGGCAGCAGCCGTGTGATGTGCTGCTGCAGTGCACAGTTCGGACAAGAGCTCCTAGAGCCCAGCCAGCCCAGGTGCTGGGCACCAGTGCTCCTTACCAGGATCACCCTGGGCAGCAGCTGCCCCTTGCAGGGATGCTGCCCAGCTGTATTCAGCATGGGGCATCTCATCTGGTTACAGTCCTTGGAAATTTGGGCTGGGGAGGTCAGAGGGAGCCGTGGCTTGCTGAGAAGGTCACTCATCTCCCCATCTGTTTAGCCCAGGGAACCCTGTTGCTGCTGGGAGCCAGTTGCTGTACTGGTCCCTGGCAGCCCTGGTGTGTCCATGTGGCCCTTTAGTCCTGATGTCCATCTGTGCTCCTGAAAACCTCTTCCATGATAATGAGGGGCTGTGAGGGGCACTTGGGGGGCAGAAAGGGCAGCAGCCCTGGCACGGTGCATTTTCCAGCAGCTCTGTGGCCCCCAACCCAGCATTCACAGTAAAGAATGGAAAAAGGGGTGGTGAAAGCTTTCCCTGCCCTTTGCCACGAGGGTCCCGTCTGCCCCTTGGTGTTTTGCAGACGTGTGCCGTGGACATCTTCTCAGCCGGCTGCATCTTCTACTACGTGGTGTCCGGAGGGCAGCACCCGTTTGGGGACAGCCTGCGGCGACAGGCCAACATCTTGTCTGGCTCTTACCAGCTGAGCTGCCTGGAGGAAGAAGCTCACGGTGAGACCCTTCCCTGCAGGGCAGCCCCGAGCTGAGGGTGCAGCTTCCAGCCCTTCCTCGCGGGGTCAGTTCTCCACTCACCCCTGGGAATCCTCTGTTTTTTCCCCACCAGACAAGCTCGTTGTGCGAGAGCTGATTGTGGCCATGCTCAGCCCCGAGCCCCAGCACCGGCCCTCGGCCCCCATGGTCCTTGCTCACCCCTTTTTCTGGAGTCAGGAGAAGCAGCTGCAGTTCTTCCAGGTGAGCCCACGCTGTCCCAGCGGGTAGCGAGCGTAGGGCTGCTCTAGGGAACAAGTGCTGGAAACAGGGTGAGGGGGGTCCCTGGGTTTGGGGCAAGGGCCCAACCCTTCATCCTCCCTTGGTGCCACTCAGTTCCCTGGTGCTGGACGGGGGGGCAGGAGCACTGTAACCACCCCGGTCCCTGCTCCCTTGGTGTGCAGGATGTCAGCGACCGCATCGAGAAGGAGCCGGCTGAGGGGCCCATCGTCTCAGCCCTGGAGGCCAGGGGACGAGCCGTGGTGAGGACCAACTGGAGGATGCACATCTCCCTCCCGCTGCAGACAGGTGAGCCCCCAGGGCCAGGCTCACCCACGGCCTGAGCTGCTGCTGCCTTCCACCCAGAATCAGGCAGGGACTGGGGCTCCTGGGTCTGGTGCCCTTCACTGGCCAGGGGGCACCAGCTTGAGCCCAGGAGGGGAAAGCGAGGGCAGGTAGGTGCACCAGCCCTTGCTTGGGAGCGCAGAGCAGAGCCCGGGTTTGCCACAGGCTGTGGTGCCCGCCGTGCTCTGCCAGCAGCTCAGGGTGGTGCTGGCTCCCCGGGGACTAGGGCAGCCCCTCACCCCGGCTGCATCCCACCTCACTCAGCACCTCTCCTGCTCTCCCCAGACCTGAGGAAGTTCCGCACCTACAAGGGGGGCTCGGTGCGTGACCTCCTGCGGGCCATGAGGAATAAGGTACGGCTGCCCCAACTCCCCCCCGTGTCCCCAGCACCCGCCCCCTGCTCACCTCACCCTCTCTCCTGCAGAAGCATCACTACCACGAGCTGCCGGCCGATGTCCAGGCAGCCCTGGGCTCCATCCCCGAGGGCTTCGTCCAGTACTTCACCTCCCGCTTCCCCCGGCTACTGCTGCACACGCATCGGGCCATGAGGGTCTGTGCCCACGAGAGGCTCTTCCACCCCTACTACTGCCAGGGGCCGTAGCTGGGCTCCAGTGTACACGTGGGTCACAAGCAGCACGGTCCAGAAGAGGTGAGCGTAGGGCGGACACGGCCCTTTCAGAGGAAAGGAATGGCACGTTGGGCTCTCCTGAGGGCAGCCGACGGCACGACGGAGCCGAGGCCGGGTCCCAGCAGGGTGTTCAGCAGGGATCTGTGAGCTGCATCCCGCGCATCCTCCCGTGCTGCGTGCCTGGGAAAGCGGCTCTGAGCTGGGACCAGGACTGGTACGGTCTCGGCGCTGGGGACGATCCTCCAGCCCAGGGCTGACGCACAGCAGGGCAGCTTTTTCCAGCCCCTTGGAGCTTGGACGTGCTCTTTGCATCAGGGCTGCCCAGAGAGCCTGGCCTTACAGAGAGGCCTGGGGCCTCCAGCATGATCCCCAGAATGAAGTTTTTCGTCTCAGCTGGCCTGGGAAAAAGTGTTTGTGCCTTTTGGCCACCAGCAGCCGGAACCCCCGCACCAGTCCCGCAGCCTCGAGCGGCCAGTGCAGCAGGATGGCCGGGACCAGAGGCAGGGACAGCTGAGCGTGCAGCCTCTCCTGTGCCCCAGGGGTGTCCTGGTTGATGGCAGCCCCCCAGGCGTGGATTTCAAGCAGGCCAGGCTCCAGGGGCAGCGCCTGCTGGGTCCAGGGGCAGCCTGGGGGCCAACCCAGCAGCTGGAGCCCCTGGGCGAGGCTTCCTCGCTGGAGCAGCAATGATTGTGTACCGTCTGATTCCTCTGGGTGCTGGGGTGGGGGATTTTGTCTTACAGATAACAAGAGGGTCGTACCTGGGTGGTTTTCAGAACACTCTATGGCCTAGAGCATTTTACACAAAATGTGATAAAGAAGACAAACCACAGCAAACTAAAGAGCTTGTCCTGCTTAAATGCAAACTGGCCTGAGAGCACGAGGAGGTCTGGCAGGGAGCAAGGGTGAGAGAAAAGCTAGTGCCCTACTGGGCTCCTGCTAAAGCATCTCCCCCAGTCAAGGACTTCTGCTAATTCTACAGTCACGTTTCTGAGCATCTTTTGTGTAGTAAATAGAGCCCATCAAAGGGGCAAGAGGAAGGTGAGGCTGTTAGCCCCAGGTTCCAGCACAGCTCCCGTGCTAGGCCCCCCCCTCTCCTCTGCTGCAGGACAAACAGCAGGAGCTCACAGGACCCCTTTTTGCAAGCAGCTTCCAAAACAGCTTAACCTCCTTCCCCTCCCAACCTGCTGCTGTTTCCCTGCCGCTCTGCATAGAGAGAGAGAGCAGGAGCAAGGCCAGGGCTGGGGCAAGGAGAACAGAGCGGAGACCAGGAGGGCAGAGAGGACAGCTCAGGCTTGGAGGGGAAGCCAGAGGTGAGGTGCTGCTCCTTTCCTCCCAGCAAGACAAAGGGAACCACACCAGGCTGGAGGCTGCAGCAAACAATCTTTAATCAAGTAGTACAATATACAAAAGTTCAGGTTTCCTATAGAATAATTTCAGTATTAAAAGGCTGATTGCTCAGTCTCACCCTGGGCCTGTTAAATATCTTACCTGAATTTCTACAAGAGGAAACAAAAGCCTCGAGCGTCAGCACAGACATGTACCAATAACTTACATGATAGTTCTGCTCTCCCCCTGCTTTGTTCTCTCAAGAAAAGGCCCAGGAACCTCAAACGAAGGTTGCTTTTTGAGTCTGGTGTTTGGCTTTGGGAAGTTAGAGGAAAAAAAAGACTAGATATGCAGTTAAAAAAACAGACTTCCTATTAGGAGTGGAGAGCAATAAACCTTTGGGTACCAGTCAGAGCAAACAATGCTGTTCCCACGGCCTCAGGGACTTCCTTGCGGCACTGGATGGAAAGCAGAGCGGGAGCCCAGCTGTGCAGCAGGAGTTACGGTGTGAGCAGGGACGCTACGAGACCCCAGGCCACAGCTGGGGCGGTTTGGCACACGCAGACGTTGAGTCCGTGGAGAACGAGGGCTAAGCAGAAGGTTTCGCACGGGCTGAGCCAGACTTTGAATTGAGGAGCTTCTCGACCATGGTGCGAGCGTAGCGGAGCCGGCTGGCCAGCTCCTTGCAGCACCCGTGTTCCTCGATGAGGCTCAGCTTGTACGTGCGGAAGTCCCGTTTCTCATCGATGTACGTGACAGCAGCCATGAGAGGGCACAAGATGACTTTGGTGTGGTCCTGCAGGGAGGGAACACAGTCACCCTGAGCACTCTGCCCCTCAGGGACAGCGTTTGCTCAGGATGAAGCACCTCAGAGCAGTTGGGGCAGCCCGGCCGCATCCAGGAGCTGACAAAGAGCGTGGCAAAGGGAACGGATCCATCTGGCCACCTAAGGCCGTGCAGCCACCTCCCTCCTGCTAAGGGCACAGCCCCTTGGTGAGCGAGGAGCATCTGGGTGGCTGGTATCGGCAAGGGGAGAGAGGACCCTTCCAGCACTCAGCTCACGGGGCAGATCCAGCTCAGGCTATGCCCTCCTGCCACCTCGCCCCGGGCGTAGCGGGGCTCTTTCAACAGCTGGAGCTGCAGCCTCACCTGGAAGAAGTTGATCTGCACGGTGCCGTTGCTGAGGTGCAGGATGATGGCACTGCGGGTGCGGAACCAGGTGCAGAGGTAGGGCAAACGGGCCAGCTCGTCTCCTTCCCGCGGCGTGATGTTGGCGCCCGCCTTCAGCAGGTGCTCGCTCATGTAGTTCCGGAAGTATTTCAATAGTGTTATCTGCAGAGGGGCAGGGCTGTGAGCAGGCCTGAGGGGGACCCCGCTACCGGGGAGGGCAGGGGCTGCTGCCACAGTCCCCGAGCCTCCTGACATCTTACGGAGCTTTGAGGAATCACTGCACAAACACTCATAGCCCCTGATGCTCGCTTTGCAGAGCACCTCAGCACATGCGAGTGTTGTGAGCGCTCCTTTCCGTGAGGCCGCTCAGAATCTGCTCAGAGAGCACCTCAGATAAACAGAGCTGAAAGTGTCTGTCCTCGGGGCCAAGAGGAAGCCCCCAGAACAAAAGTGCACCCAAGCGACAGACGTTTCTCCCTGGAACCCACCCTGCCAGAGCCCTGCAAAGCTGGCAGAAGTCTCCCCAAGAGCTGCCACCCCCCCAGCCAGAGACACCCTACCAGGACTCACCTTCTTGTTCAGGGCAGAGGGGTAGGATCTCACAGTGAAGTAGGACTCGGTGCTGTTCTGCTCGATGTACTGCAAGCTGTCCCCGTCGTTGTACATGATGAGTCGAGTGGAGTCGTTGAAGAGAACCCCAACGCTGTTGTCACACAGCTGGTAACCTAGTTCAAAAGGCAGCCCGTTAGACCTCCACAGACAAGGGGCCACCGCCTGTACGAAATACAGCAGCAGAAGGTTGCATCACCGAGGGGTTCCCTGTCAGGTCTACAGAGTCTCCTCTTTGGAGAGGTCTGGGTGGCACTTCTCCTCTGGACTTGTCACCCTCCCTCAGGGCATCACCAAGTGCAGAAACACTGTGAACTGCCACAGGCGGTAGATGAATTCTCTGCAGAGTGAGGGCAGCCATCGCAGGCAGCAGCACAGAGACATTTTCCACATCTAAGTGGCCAGGGCTGACATTTGGTGACCCCTGCTCTGGATTCACTGGGTATTGGTAACAGTCCTGGTGGTGGTCTTGGACACACACACTGGAATAAGGGGATTAAAGAACCAGACCTGTGTGATGCCCAAATTCAAGCTTCCCCCAGCCTCTTCAGGAACTAGGACAGGCTGAAGTATTGCCCCCATGGTATTTACCTAGACCATATTTATCCGAGTAGTCCACCCATTTGCTAACCCAGAAGATGGGAATGCAGGCTGGGTCTTCAGCTTCTTCTGCAAAGAGGAAAGGAGTTGTTAGAAGACGTTTCACCAGCATCCTGTGCACCTCAGTGAGGCCAAAAGGAACTTAAGTAGCTACTACAGCATCTCTCAGCCTTCCAGTTTGAAATGGAGGTCACTTGAGAGTGAGAGTGGCAAGTCACCCAGGAAAGCCAGCACCTGTGGCATTGTCCTCAGACTCACCTTGTCTCACAGCCACCCTCTCAGAGGGTTTGGCCGAGTTGACAGCGGTCAGCTGCTGTAACATGTCAGCTAAGTGACAGTCAATGGCATCTCCCAGCTCCCGCAGCCCAGCTACATCCTCCTTTTCAGGCAAGTTCTCCAGCGCAGGGCTGTCTGGTCCTGGCCAGGAGAGAGAAGAGTGTGGAGGCATGACCAGGGAGCAGGGTTCTAAAGACACCAGATGTACATCCTACCCACGCTGCAGGAGACACGTTAGATACCGTACAGATAAAGCTAGTGCTGGCACTTTCTCCCTGCTTTGAATCTGGGTGAGGAGATAAGGAGAACCCCCCTCTCACTCACAGAGTGCTCCTCCAGGTCCCCATAAGCCCTGGGAGAAGAGGTGCCACGTGCCTCCCCGATGGTTCCAGGCGTTGCTGGAGGCCAGCAGGCTCTCACCCAGCCCCACACCCAGACACTTTCCCTCACCTTTGTTGAGCGCGGTCAGCGGCTTCCGCCCGTTCAGCTCCAGCGTGCTGGGAGCGAGCGAGAACCTGGGGGCGACGGTGAGACAGCTGGTGGGCAAGCGGCTGGGGATGTACCCTGACGTGAAGAACTCGTCGTTCAGCAACTCGTCGATAGTCGGGCGCGTGGCAGGGTCGGACCTCAGCATCTTCTGGATGAGGTTAGCAGCTACGGGGTTGATGTGCTAAGAGGAGACGGGCAGAGGCCGCGGGTAAGGCCCAGGGGACAAGGCACACCGGAGGGAAGTGCTGCCTGGAGCAGAGTTTTCCCATGCCGTGCCAGGCAAACAGAACACGGGGAGACCGAACGGGGCAGGGATGGAGGCAGCTCTCCATGCTTGGTGTGGAGAGCTTCCCCAGCTCTCCATTGGTGGCTTCCTGAGAGTGGGCAGCACTTGAAGCCAACTGAATTCAGCAAGACAATCTACAGCAGTGGGATGAACTGGGGACCTGTCCCAGACCTCACGGACTTCAGTGTGTCCGTTCGACCGTCTGTGCCAGCTGCCCAGCTCGGCTTTTTCCTGGATTATGGGGGGAGCTGCTGGGTCCCCAGGAGGAAGGTGGCCCTACAGGTTCCACCAGTGACCGAGACATCCCCTTCCCAGCCCTCCGCAACAGGAGCCATTGCAGAGAGCCCATGAAGTGCCAGAAAGAGGACGGTGCAGCCAAAGGCTGACCAAGAGATGCTGGAGGGGCACGGCTCCGCCCACGGGAAGCACGGTACCTTGGGAATGGTGTACTCGTTCTTCTTGATGCGGATGTACGTCTCCTTTAGACAGGAAGTTTCAAAAGGCGGTTTCCCCACCAGCAGAGTGTACCTGCCGGGTTACAGAGAAACGGGCGTCAGTTCTGCACGTGCCGCTCTGCAAAAGAGACCTGTGTGCAGAAGGGGCCCTGTCCTAAGCACCCCTTGGGACTTTCCTAGCAGAGGGAACATGCTTGGCGGTGGACGCACAGCCATGCAGACAGACACAGGTACAGCACCAGGCTCCTGTCCCCGAAAAGGGAAGCTGGGATGTGGTTCTCTCTGGGGAAAGTTCCAGTTAGGAGGTGAGGGCTTTTTAGGAAGTGCCTGGAGAGAGCCGAGCTGTCACATAGTGTGTGGAACATTGCAGGGGTGGGGGGGGGGGTCTGTTCTGGCTGGCGGTCAGCCAGGGCAGGCGCTCCCAGAGCTTTGGCTCACACCGAAACCCAGAAAGGACAACGAGACCAGGACTTTGGGGTCCACCAAGCCCTATGTCCAGCGCAGCATGGCCACGCAGAGGCCCTGTGACTCACATGATGCAGCCGATGGACCAGATGTCCACCTCGAAGCTGTGTCCCTTCTTGCCCAGCACCTCCGGAGCAATGTAGTTGGGAGTCCCGCACAGGGTCTTCTTGCGTTCGCCATCGTACTCCACTTTGGTGGCCAAGCCAAAGTCACCTGGGAGAGACGGGGAGATGGGGTATGACTGGAGATGCCCTGGATGGCCGGTCCCTGGGGCTGGGATGCCTTCTGCGGGGCAGCCACGGTGGGCTGGCGGGGCATCATGGCACGGACACCTACCAATCTTGACCTCCATGTCATCGCTGAGGAAGAGGTTGCCCAGCTTGAGGTCGCGGTGGATGACGCGGTGGCTGTGCAGGTACTGGCAGCCCAGGATGGTCTGTCGCAGGTAATACCGCACCTCGGGCTCACTCAGCGCCTTCCGCCGCTTGTGCAGCTCCAGCAGCGACTGCGGGGGAGGCAGCACCGGGGGGCGGTCAGCACCGGGGGACACCGACACCCCCCCACCCCCCTCCCCACCGGTACCATCGCCTCCCCCCGCCCCGGCCCGGCCCCTCACCCTGCGGCGGCAGAGCTCCAGCACGACGTAGACGAAATCGGCGTCCTCGAAGAAGCCGTGGAAGCCGACGACGTGGCGGTGGGCCAGGCTGCGGTGGATGGCGATCTCCATGGACATCTTCTCCTTCTGGTGCGGCTTCACCAGCAGCGACTTGGGCACCACCTTGCCCGCGAACACCTCCCGGCTCTCGCCCTCCGCCAGCTCGTAGCACCGGGCGAAGCCGCCCTTCCCCAGGAACCGCCCGCGCACGAAGCTGCGCCGGGTCCGCGGATCCACCAGCACCTTCGGTACCTCCTTCCCGCCGGCCGCCGCCGCGCTGCCCGCCCGGGCCGGGGCCGTCGGGGCCACCAGGGCCGTCGGTCGCGGGGCCGCCGCCGCCTTCCCTCCCGCCGCGCTCATGCTGGGCCGGTCCCGGGCCGGGCCGCTGCGGGTACTGGGGAGCGGGAGCAGCGAGAGAAGGGCCGGAGCGAGCGGCGGGAGCGCGCGGCGGGCGAGAACGCGCAGCGGCGGGGGGCTGCCCGATTCAAACGCGGCCCCGGGAACGTTACGCGCCCGCGGCCGCTTCCCATTGGCCGAGAGGATTTAAAATCCACGCCGCCCGCCGCGGGGCACCATGGGAGCGGGGCCGGGGCGGGGCCGAGCGGCCGGGACACGCCCCCCTCCCGGGGACGGCGCCGGAAGCGCGCGGCGCGTGCCTTCGGCGGCCGTTGGCGGTGGCCGCCCCGGTGCTCCCGCTGCGCGTGGGCGCGGGCACGAGCACGAGCACGGGCACGCGCGGGGAGCCCGGTGGCGGCGGCCGGCTCGGTGCGGCCCCGCCGGTTGCGGCCGTTTCTCGGCTCTCGCTGTACCTCCGGCAGAAGCGCCCGCGGGCCCCGCTCCCCCCCCACCGGGGCGGCGGCGGGAAGCGCTGGGTGCCGGTGTTGTACCCGACGCGGGGCGTTCTGGGCAAGGCTCGTGCCCCGCGGCTTTGGCGGCGCTGCCCCCCGGGTCGGCCGGTTCCCGGCGGGTCCCCGCACCTTCCCTGCTCATCCCGCCCAAGCCCCCGGTCCTCCTGCCGGTTTGCATTCGGGAGAATCCCCCCTCCGCTGCCGCTGGCGCCTCCAGCCTCTGCCCCGCCACCCCGGTGACGTTCACCTCAGCCTGACACCGGCAGGGATTCCCCCGCCCTCCTGTCCCCGGGGACACGCTGCCCGTGTCCCGAGGGCCCGCGGCTGCCCCGGGCCTGCCGAGCTGCTCCCGCACCAGCACCGCTTGCCCGGAGCAGGGACTGCTGGACGTTCTCAGCCCCTCACCTGATCCTGCCGCACAACAAATCGCCACTGAAAAGTATCCCAAACCAGCCCCAGCAGCTCGGCCCCTGAGCCTCCAGGCGCACGCAGCCCCACCCTGGCCACCCTTCCCCAGACCCATTCAGCCCCAGCTAACGACAGAGGGTCCTGGCCCCTGCTTTGGCAATGGGCTGGACCTGTGGGTGCTGCAGGTGACACCCAGCTAGCCCCCAACTACTGACACCAGCCATGGAGGGCTCCATGGTGGCCGTGCCCAGCGCAGGGGACAGAGCTGGAGCCCAGCAGATCCCCGCAGCCGGCAGCTAAGCTGCTGTCCCACAGGATCACCTGGGGACACCCCACTCAGCCCCTCGCCCGCAGCAGCTCTGCACCGATCCCAACACCAAGCAGCCATGACTCCACAGAGCCATCAGGATCCACACCTCTCGCATCCGAGAGGGGACACGGGGTGAAGGGGCAGTTGTGAGTCCCCGAGGGCTCCAAATGCCCAAGGTAAGAGCAGCAGAGCCCGCCAGCCTCGGGCCTAGCATGCGGGAGTGAAGCGCACAGGGTCAATGAAGCGATACAGCGACTTGGTGTTGGAAGTGATCACTGTTTGTACAGGATTCCTGAAGGAAGGGACTTCCCGGGAGCTCCCTCCCCGAGGGACGCGCTTCCCCACGCACCTGCGGCCTTGGCTATGCAGCAAAGCCCTCCCCCGGCAGTCGCGGTTTATCGCGCTGCGCTAGACTGAGCGTTCCATCAGCACCTCGTCCTTCCCCAGCCGGAGCAGCAACGCGGCAACCCACTGACACTCCATCTTCCCAGAGCTGCAGAGGCGTAGCGGCGAGCCCGGGTCAGAGGGACGCTTCAGAGAACAGGAAGAGAAGGTGGCCAAAGCTAAGGAATGTTAACAGTGCTGGGGTGTGTGAGATCTTCAGTGGCGGCTTGGTTTTAGACCCTGGCAGAGGCCACCTTAACAGAGACAATAAAAGAGGTTTTAATTCAGGCAGAAGGGTTGTCTCCGGCTGCTAGAAGGAAGAGCAGGCCAAGACAGGCGTCCCTCCTCGAACTCCAGCTGCGCTGCTCGAGCCATCACGGACAGGCATCGCTCACACTCCTCCAGCTGCCATCCTGGGCCCGCTCTCAAACTCACACCCCTCCGTTCGGCCTCTCCCCACCCCACAGCCCAGCTCCGCGCTGCCCAACCGCGGCCGTTCATCGAGCAATCCCAGTGAAACCTACTATGTGGTGTTGAAACTTTGGAGTGACAGACACAGCACACACAGTCCCCTCCTGACCAACTACAGGCCGCGGAGACAGCTGGCGGCATGATAACCAGCATCCTGAGCCACAGCACAAACCCCTCAGCACGCAGCTGGCAGAAAAGGGTGGCGAGAGCCTGTGCCAGGCTGCCCAGAGAGGTGGTGGCTGCCCCATCCCTGGCACCATTGCAGGGGAGGTTGCCCGGGGCTCTGAGCACCCTGCTCTAGCTGCAGATGGCCCTGCTCCCTGCAGGGGGGTTGGACTCGATGGCCTTTAAAGGTCCTTCCCACACAAACCAGTCTGAGATTCTCTTCTATAAATCCTGCACAAATCCCCAAACCTGTCAGATCTTCTGATGTCTTCTGACGAGGGCGAGTCAGACTCTGGGCAGCAGGAACTAAACATTTTTGGAAGCTGAAGTCGATTGGTGAGCTGTGTGTGGTACAGACACCAGTAACGGTGCTTTTTTCACATGTCAAGCCTGGGCCTGTCAGATGGACACCCTCCAGCTTCCTCCTGCACTCGTCTCCATCCCTCTTGAGGAGAAACAGAGCTGCCACCGAACAGGCATTTCCAGCCTGCACTGAACTAGGGGGTACCATGGTCCCACCAAACCCAGACTTCAGGAAAACACCTCTTTTGAAACCAGACAGACAGGACCCGACAGACTGACAACACCAGACAGCTCGGCAGTGCAGGCCCAGCTCCTGCAGCTTCCACACAGAACCTCCTCATCCTGTCCCAGCTCCAGCTTTTCACACCACGGGATGGCCAGACCCAAAATGTGGGCCACTTCTCAGGGCTTGCAGCAACACTGCCAGAGCTACCGGTGTACCAGGGAGCTGCGGTAACCAGTCCGTGCCAAGGAGAGGATTCTACAGGCGCCGTGGTGGCTTTGGGGGTCTCGCTTCAGCACGAAGAACAGAAGCAAGGAGACTGTGTCAGAGCCACAACAAAACAGCGGTGCTGGGGTCAGTTGCGGGCCAAAGTCATCAGCTCTGAGACAGAAAGAAGCAGCTGTTCCACACTGTACTTCACTTTTTTTAATGCCCTAACACTGTAACAGTCCATAGTAGCCTGTAATAGTCACAGAACAGGAGACTCATGGGCCCCAGTACAGCAGAAACCTCACTCTAGTCTCATGTTTGATTGGAAGATTCACAACCTTGAGTCACTTGAAGAACTGAAGAGGCTTTAATTTATGTACAGTAAAAATACAAACACACCAGTCTGTGGTTTCACATCCGAGTAAGAGCGGTTGCTACGTGCTTTAGGAGGGCTGTTTGCTATTTCAGCTGTATCAGCCCTTTGCACCCAACAGAACAGCTCCAGGGCCGCTGATCCACAGCGCACACCTACCACAGAACCAACACACATCCTGCCCCGCCACAGCTACACTACAACGGGCAGGAGCTACAGTTTGTAAAGCTAGAGGAGGACGATGCTAAGCTTGAATGGAACAGCCAGTGCAGGCAGATTCCTCTGGCTGGTACAGAGTCAAGTACACCCAAGTGTCCACTGTCTCCCCATTTCCATACAGCTGCTCCCAGCAAGAATTATTCCTGCTCTATGACACACACAAAATGAAATGTTCACTCTTTCCAAGAAGTCTGAATCTCCTTTTTAAGTTTTACAGCACAGAAAAGCACCCAAGAGCTTTCTGCAAATGCACATACTGGGTAATAAATGAGTGAGAGAATGCTGCAGCTGTCCTCACCTCCAGTTCCTGCTTTTAATTCCCCACTTTCTGCTGCACTGCACTCTCTGCGTGACCTGGCAATGCTCCTTTCAAAGCCCTTGGCTCTTTAAGGTCTGCGATGCTCAGGAAGCAGAGCAGTGCCCAGGAGGTGCCACCCCTCCATGCCGGCTGAGAGCACAGGACACCCAGTGTCAGCTTCAACAGCTAAGGGCTAAGAAAGGTCCTGTCAGGCAGGTTCCAACATCAGCCAGAAGTCCTAGAACCAATCCCAGGATGCTGAACGATATCCTAGATGTCCCTAGAGGAGACACTTCCACCCGCAGGGAGCAAAAGAAGAAGTTGCCCCACCCCAGCCCACAGGCCTGCAGGAAAGGAACCTGGGTAACAAGGGCCTGCAACCCCAGCCAGCCACAGCTCTGCTGCTGCTCCAGGGCCAAGACTGCCTCCAGAGCTCTGGGGTAGGAACGGGCTGGCAGGAAAGGCAGGCTGAGGCTGCAGAGTAGGTGCTGTCACCTCGGCCTTGCTGCCCGGCTGCAGCAAGAAGAGGCTGCCTTCAGGGAATTTATCAGCTCCCTGGCTCCAGAACATTTAATGGCACAATTCAGACAATGTGGAATGAATTACATTCAGATGAGCGTACAAAGTTTGAACAACATGACACAGCAGCTTTCACGAGGGACGGCTTGGCCAGGCCATTAGTGTTGAGGAACCCCCACAGCAGTGCTCGGGAACAGCAGAGGGCCAGGCCCTGGTCCCCCTGAACGAGATCCCCCCCTCCCCGCCCCCAGAATACTCCTGTGAGCCGTGGAAATGTGGGAAAGAGGCTACTAGACCTGAGTGAGCGGCAAGAACTTCTGGTAATAGCTCTTCGTGACGTCAATCATGAGCTCCTGGGTACATTCTGGGAGCTCCCCAGAGAAGAGTCCTGGAAGAAGAACAAGAGTATGAGCACCGGTGTTCCCGCAGAAGGTGGAAATCAGCAGCATGTTTGACTGAATCCCGAGTAAACAGTCACAGGACAGCACCGGGCTCGCGTCTCACACCGAGCCATAGGGCAGGACGGCCCCCAGTGCAACCAAGCTGCTGCAGCCGGGCCCCACAGCACCCCCCTGATCCCCATTGAAGGTGATGGGAAGATAAACCGTGGAGCGTGCCAGGTGGCCAGCGAGACCCACGGCCCAGCCAGCTCGGCGAGCACGACTCTGAGGTACCGCAGGCCCAGGGTGGCCACAGCTGGCAGCTTGCTAGCCCTGCTCTGAGCAACCAGGTACCAGCCACCCAGCAGACACTACAGCAGCGAGCTTCACAAGTTAAAATCATTACTTTTCTGTTCAGTGGGTGCCCTGGATATTTATTTCTAGGTACTAAATGTTAACAGGCAGCTTTGTCACAGAGACCTCACTTTAAAATAAGAGCATCCACGCTACCCGCTCTCCTGTGCGCGTCACATCGGAGGGGACGTACCTGGGCAGCCCGAGAAGACCGTGAACGGTGGCACCACTGTTTCAGGAGGTAACACTGTGTTGTCTAAGATTTTGCAGCAGTCTTTCAAAACGCACCTACGACCCTAAAAGGGAGATTAGGAGAAGTCTGTACTTAAAACACTGCGTGCTTTTGCCTCTTGGTGCTGATCAGTTGCCTGAACTTCAACAAGTTTAACGGCCCAAAACACATTCTGTGCAAGGGATCACAGGATGAAATCTTTACCCTGACTGATCTTTACACTTTTTTTGAGGAAAAACGTGCATTTGTTCTGGACTAACACCTACATGGGCAGCTTCAGATTAACACACAGCCACGTGCAAATCGGAGCCTAAAACCTGAGGCCTTTCCTAACATGGCAGCCTCGAGGGCTTTGTGTTATCTGCACAGAAAGACAACTCCCAGGCACTGTGGGAAGGCTGCCTGCCCTGGGCACCCGTTACCCACGGTGACAACGTTGTTGTTGGGAGGGATGCTCCACAGAGCGCTGAGCTGAACCTGCTGCCCTCAGACACGCCAAACAAAGCACCACCTTCCATGGAAAAGGAAGAGGAGGAGGAAAGAACAGCACAGAGAACAACACACACACGCTCCCTCCAGCCAGCTGGTGCAGCTACCACTCCACTACTGTCACACAGCTTCAGCAGCACTCGAGAGTTCAAAGAAAAGGCTGGGAAACAGCACTCACAATGACACAGTTCTTGCCTATGTGGACATAGGAGCCAATCTGGGCAGCGTTGACAACACAGTCCTCTTCTATGAAGACGTGGTCACCAATGTGGAGAGGGAAAAAAGCCACCCTGCAACAGGAGAAGTATTTGTTCAGGTGTACAATCGGCAGACTGATTCACGACACTTAGACCCAAACTCGCACCGTGGAATCTCCCATCTCCAGCTGGATTGCCAGAGGTGGACAGAATAGAAACTCCTCCTCAGCTGTCTAAGGGATGAAGGGATAGCCCCAGTGAGCAACAGAAGACTGAATGGACAAAGAACAGGAGAAAAATGTTCTTTGCTGTTTTAAATCCCAGCCCTTCTATATTAGTGTCTGAAGAGAACATGAACCCTGAAGGCAAAGCTGAGAGTTTAAGGAAGGCAGGTTTAGAGGGACATGGCAAAGAACCACAGGCCCCCAACTACAGCTCCCAGCCACGCCAAAGTATACCTTTAGGCATACAAATTTTAACCTCAGTCTCCCTAAGGGAAGAGACCCCTTACCCTTTACTAAACTTCTTGAAGGGTGGTCTGATGACGCTGCGGCTTTTCACCACGCAGTGTCGCCCGACCCGCACGTTTGCCAGGTCACCGCGGATGATGCAGTCATTCATAACTATTGTCTGGAGGAGAAAAGAGAGATAAGTGAGCTCCGATTTCTACTCCTGTTACCAGTCCAGACTCAGGCAGAGGTCAGGCCGCTGCAGCAAGATTACGTTACCTTACAGGCAATTCTTTTAGTTAAAAGAAAAGAACAAAAGAAACGCACAGTCGCCTCTAACTACCAGGTGTGCTCCAGCCAGTGAGCCAACACACAAAGCAAAGCTTCAGAACAACCAGAAACACGTTGTTCTGGGGATGAAAGCACCACAACCTGCTCACACGCCAAGGAAGCTCCATCTGTGTTCTCGGACAGCCGGGCTGCGGTACCTCCTGGCTGCAGGGGCTGCCAGGGGCGAGCACGGCAACGCAGGTGCTGCTACTGCGGCAGTGACGGGGACCCCGTGGCTCGGCCCCACTGCCACCCAGAGAGCCGAGCGGGGCTAAGCAAGACGGCACCGCCACCCCCCACGCGCACCTCCTACCTTGCCGTTGAGGACGATGTTCTGGCTGCCGCAGAGCACGGACTGCCGGCTCACCTTGTTGCCGGAGGCCTGCGGGCAGAGCGGGAGGGTCACTGCGGCCGCCTCACGGGCCCCACCGTTCCCGGGCCCCACCACCCCGAGTCGAGCCCAGCCCCTCAGCCGCCCCCAAGCCGACCTAGCCCAGCCCGTCCGGCGAGGCCCCTCAGCCGCCCCCGACCAACCCAGGCCAGCCCGCACCGTCTCGATGTACTCGGACTTATTGTAGAGCATCTCGCTCAGCTCCATGGCGGCGCCGCCGCTTCCGCACCACCACTCCCTGCTTCCTGCGCGTCACTTCCGCCTGCCAGACATCACTTCCGCCGTGGGCGGCCTAGTTGCTATGGGGACGGGCAGCCCGCGCGCAGCGCGTCTGTGGCGGGAGGCGGCCATGGCGGGCCCGGCGGCAGCTGCCGGGGCCCTCAGCGGTACCGAGAAGGAGAAGGTGCGTGGCCGGGCGGGAGCGAGCGGGGCCCGGGGCGGCGGGCGCGGCGCTGCCGTCCCAGCCCGGCACGTTGTGTCTTGCAGCTGCGGGAGAAGCTGGCGCTGCTGAGGCGGGAGTACAGCGAGACTGTCAGCCGGCTGCGGGTGAGCGGCGCGGGGCCGGGCCGGGCGCGGGAGAAGGTGCTGGGGGGCCCGTCCCGACCCTGCGCCGCTGTTGTGTCCGCAGCGGGCGCGGCGAGCGGAGCGAGCCAGGAGCCACGGCCGGGGCACGGCGGCGGAAGGAGAGCGGCGGGAGAGGAGCCCCGCAGGTAGGAGGCGGCGGGATCCACGGAGGCCCCGCCAGCCGCCGTGTGCTCCCCTTGTCCTCGCCCAGCGGCGGGGGACTGTGGGAGGCAGCCCAGCCGGACTGCTACCGTCCATGTCCCTGAGGCCTGTCCTGCTGTGCTGGGACAGACCCCAGCTCTGCCCATAGCCCGACTTTGCTGTCCCCTCTGAGTGGCTGCTGCCACTTCTGCTGCCCCCGCACCCCCTCGGCCTTTCCAGTGCTCCTGAACTGTCATCTGCAATAACATCTTTTCTCCTCTCTGAGCCCCCCTCTACTGTCCCACTCTTTTGCTCTAACAAAGTCATCAAATTTCACTGTGTGATGTTTTTCTTGGACAGAGCTTTTCTGGGAGTTCTTCACACATATGACGTTTTCCCCACAGGTTCTAGAGAGAACATCTCTCCTAGTGCTGACGAGCATGAAACCTCTCAGTTACAGACTGAAACCTGCTCTGATCTTGACACGGAGAAGAAAACATCTGTCCCATTTAAGCCCCTTCCCAAATTGCCCAGTAACGAGGTTATCTTGCAGGGCAGCTCCCAAGCTAGCCAGGAAAAGCTGTGCTGTGGAGTCCCGAGCACTGTCCCTGAGGAGAAAAAAGTCCAGACCTCCAGAAGCTTGATGAAGCTGAGGAGAAGGACAAAGGCTCTGGTATTGGAGGAGAGGGCAGCAGCGCACGATGTGCATCTAGTCAGCGCTGATGAGATAGTGAAAAATCAAATTGCCAGTACAGAGGAACTTCAGTCACCAGTCTTCAGGCGAAGCAGCCTCCCAAACACTGAGGAAAACGCTCCCAGAGCACCCAGACCAGCACTCGTGCAGAGAGAAGACAACGGTTTCACTCCTCCTGGTGCAGCTGTACGAGACACGATTGAGGACAGTGTCCTCCTGGCAGTGCCTGAGCTGTTCCCCTGCATGCAGCAGGACAGCGGCGATGTCTGGCAGCCCGAGTCCCCAAGCATGGTGGTGACACGTGATAGCCGTGAGCCTGCACGGCTGTCTTCAGAGAATGGTGACGCTGTTTTCCTTGAGACCAGTGGCGATGGAGAAGAATCCTCGAGCATAATAAGACAAAGGGCTGGAGAGAGTCTGTGTGAGGATCAGGGAGAACTACAGAGGCTTTTGGATTTCATGTCAGAAAATGAAGTGTTGCCTGCTGATGGAAGAAGCACTAAAACTGATGAGAGCAAGAGCCTTGAAGGACACCACGGGGACACCAATAGCTTAAAGCCCTTTCCTACAGGTCCTGCACTGGGCGACGCTGATGGACCGTCGGAGACTGAACAGCTTGGAATTCAGTCACAACTTTCTCATCCAGAGAAGGTGGCAGCTCCTGAAAGCACCCTGACCTCCTGCACGGTGGTCGAAGGGCTTCTCTTCCCTGTTGAATACTACGTCAGGACGACTCGACGCATGTCCAGCTGCCAGAGGAAAGTAGACCTCGACGCTGTGATTCTCAGCCAGCTAGGCAAAAGCAAGAAAGGCCAGCGAAGCAAGCGCAAGCAGAAGGATGTGAATTCCTCCCAAGAAAGAGCTGAAAATGAGTCAGGGGTTGTGCTGTTCCCTTTTCTTGGCACAGAAAACGATCCAGCAAATTCAAGTAGTCCTCAGAAATCTCTTCCTGCATCCAGTGGTAGCAGCACTTCACTTGGGTCAATGTCTCAGACCAGCATCGCCAGCACAAAGCGAGATCAGAGGCGATCACAGGGGAAGCAAAAGGGAAGAAGAAAGTCTGCCTGCAAACGCCCTGGGCATCAACTGTCACAGGAGCCTGTACAGAGTTTGTCCCTCCTGACACCGAGGGAAAGCAGCTGCCTGCTGACAAATGAGTGTCAGAGTGAGAAGGAAAACTGTGAGGCTAATCTTGAGACATCATCCTCGGATGACAGACACTTGTCTGGTGCTGCAGGTCCCGGGTCTGGGGAGGCAGAAGGGACCGGCGCTGCCAGCCCTCCCCCCGGAGGAAGCCACACGCTTGGCAAATGCCAAAAGACTCTGCTAGAGCAGCCTCAAAACCCGCTTCAGAACAGCAGCTCTCTGGGCCCAGGGAATGAAACCTCTGCCAGCCACGCCGGAGAGCTGGAAGCCAACTTGGCAGCCGCGTGTCAGGCCGATAAACAGCCAGCAGAGCGCGGGGGAAGTCGGTGTGGGCAAGGAGCTCCCAGGGCTGAGCATCTCCCGGGGGCTCACACCCCTCTGCGCCGCTCGCTGCGCTCCTCGGCGAGGCGGGCACCCGGCCCAGCCCCTGCAGGTACCCCCAGCTACCGGGGAGCGGCAGGGGAATGGCCCTGGAAGTGCGGGCACCGCCCTTCACGCCCTGACGACCTTTTGTAGTCAGGGAAATCTGGTACAGGGTAACAGAACATACAAGAGATTTAAAAAGATTTAGGTCACTGTGGTGCCTGCGTTCCTTGCGCAATTCCAGAAAGTTCTGCCTCGGCGCGGGGGTGGCGGGAGCGAGCAGCGGTGCACGGATGAGGAGCAGGGCTGAGGGCTTCTTCAGCTGCCCCTGCTGTCGGAGAGAACGCTGTGCACGCTGGGCCTGATTTCCCAGCAAATGGCTGCCAGTCCGTTTCTCCACCCCAGTCTGCATACTGGTTATAGCTGGGGGTTTGGGCTCTGCAAAGAGCAGCGTCACAGCCTGAAGGTCTGTGGATGCTGTGAAAAGGGGAAGTGTTGGGAGAAAAGCAAACCAACTGGCCCAGTACTCGGTCGGTTCTGGCGGCTTTGGGAGTGCTGTTTTTGGCTGGAGGTTTAATGCAGAGCGAGTGCAGAGTGTGGTGTCTCCCCACAACCGTGCCAGTGCCGCTGCCACCACTGCTCTGTGTGAACATGGAAATGGCTCTGTGTGAAAGCTGCTGAGGAGGGTAGCTGCTGGTTAATCTACTGATGGGATGTTCTCTCTTGTATTCTTGCTTTTCTCTGTCTAGATGGGAGCAGAAGGGGACATAGCCATCTGGTGGGTCCAGAGAGTCCTGCTTCCCTTGGCCTCCCTGCTGTGGACTCTGAGACGTGCGCCTCTCTCCTCTCCTTCCGCAATCTCCAGTGGCTGGGCCCCACACTGGGTGTCAGAGAATTTCACTTACCAGATGAGGAATTTGGACAACTAAAGCTTGAAAAATTTGTGTCTTCCCCTGTGAATGACTTGGAGGCTTTTGTTCCTGCTGTGCTTGGGGACGATGTGGCTTCAGAGGACGCGCAAGATGCCCAAATGAATCCAGAAGAAAAAACTCTCAAAAATAGTTTGCCTTCGCCTTTCAAAAATGGATTGCCCAAGTTACCTCATGTAGAAGGCCCAGCTCCCAAGGGGGACCTTTCCACCCATGAATTGCTGTTTACTCCCCTGGGCACTGTCTTAGCTGGTGCTCCCACTCAGCCCGAGTCTCAGATGTCCTCATCTGTTTTCCCTGTCGTGGGTGCAACCCCAGCTGTTTCACCAGCCGTGTGCAGTGAGCTCTTCCCCGGTTCACCTTCTGCACCTCCCGCACCAGCGAGCCCGCCTTCCTCCAAAGGAGCATCTGCCCAGGCTGTGGGTGACGGGGAGTGCACAGACTCTGCCACTCCTCTGCCCTTGGACAGCCCTGGTGCAGGATCTGCTAGAAGAGGGGAGGAACGAGGTGCAGCGTTTCCTTTAGAAGCTGAAACAGGTCCCGATAATAAATCTGATGAGGCTGTGGCCTTGGAGAAGCCTCATCAGCCGGAGAGCGAACAGCAGAGATCCAGCAGAGCTCCTCCTGAGCAGGTAACAAGCTAGTGCTTTTGTGGACAAATCCCCTTTTCCTGACTCCAGGGGAAAGGCCCCTCTGCAGGCTAGCTCTGCCCACTGTCCTTTAGCTGACTTAGTAAATGTTTGGCTTCCATCTGTTGCTCAAGGTCTTGTGACCTCAAGAGCAAATTCTTTAAAGCCTGGCTTGATGAACCTGGAGATGCGGGTTCTGCTGCTTGTGCATATGAACAAAAAGCTTCTGGTACTCACATAGTGTTGCTCTGCCTTGGGGGAAATTTTTAGCTAGGATTTGGTAGTGGAGATTAACTGACTCCTCTGTGGGATGGGCAGTGAGAGAATGGCTAGTCTCTGGAGGCTGAGAGCTGCAAAGTGCTGCTAAAAGACAAACGTCAGGTGAAAACAAGAAATAGCCTATGTGGGATCTCTTGTTTTTCTAAGATGTGCCACTACAAACAGAGCTCTCCAGCAGTGGCATGCAGAGTGAGTTCACACTCTGCCTCGTTCTTACAGATGCTGAATGTAAATTAAAGTAGAATTATCCTCATTCTTTACTTGTTTGTGCAGAAAAAAGATGGAGCAGAACAGTTGGCTCCGGGACTGCTGGATGGCCTGCCAGAAGAGAGCTTGCAGCTTGTGTCAAAGCTAAAGGTGGGATAATGTCAGGTTACTGTTCACTGGGTCAGCAGCAGCTCTTTAATGCCAAATTTAACAAAAATGCCATAAAAGCCGCAGCCTGGCTAGCTGAAGAAAACAGATTGCTGCCTGATTTGATCAGCTCTGCCTTCACTTGGGGTGAAGCACCCTGGAAGGTTCGATTGCTGTGTGACTCCTTTGGACTGATACGGGAGTTCAGTGTTTGTTTCTGAATAACAACTGTCTTAAACAAAGCTGCTGCATTTTTCTTCAGCCTCAGGTAAAAAAATGGAGGCAAGAAGGCCCTTGCTTTGGGCAGAAGGCCCTTGCTTTGGGCAGTTTTAAACTCAGTCTCTGCTACTGCAGATCCTCTTTGTGCAACAAGGGAAGCAAGTGCCTGACTCCAGGTGGGTGGCACTCGGGCTTTGTGTGACTGTGCCATAGTACCCACAGTCCTGTCCCAGCTCTGGGCTCTGCCAGGCCTCTGTCCTTCAGATGACAAGGGATATTTTGTGAAGCAAGCCAAGATACTTGGTGCTCTGAGGGAGAAAAAGCGCCAGGCTTGTTTTCCTTGGTGCCTTATTGACACTTCACTCAAAATTAAACATGATAAGCGTAAAGTTTTAGCCTCGAATTCTCATCACACTGAGCATCAGGCACTTTTCTGAGGCTGAGCCTCCAGGTTAGAGAACCACGCCTGTCAGAGGAAAACCAGCACTGTTCTGTTTGGGACAGGATTCCTCGGGTTCCTGTGCTGTGGACGTGAGCACCATGTGGTGGGAAGCAGCTGGCTGCAGGGAGCTGTGCGTGGTGACTGCCGGGGAGAGTTCTGTCTCCCTGTGGAAGCCTCTGGCATCTGACCGCTGGGGAAAGGTCCACACTTGGCAGCTCGGAGAGGTACGAACACAACCCCTGTTTCTAGAGTCTAGCACAATTTTCGTGTCCCCAGCTCCCAAGATACAAGGAGTGTGCAGGCTTGGGTACAAGGTTAAGTGCTTCACGTGGCATAAATTTTTCATTCCATCAGTCAACAGAGGAGGAGGCTTTGTGCTGCTGGTGGAGGAGGCCATCAATAGCCTGTGTGGCCCCGTGTTGTCTGCTGGAGTTTGGTACTTCATGTACTGAACAGCGGCTGCAGCCCCTGGCTTAGCTCTTTTCCTTTTTGCTCCCTGGAGTCACTTTTTGTGTCCTGTGTCAACAGGGATTGTTTAATTAGGTAAAGAATCAGCAGAGTTCAGCCATTAAATTAAGGGTGCTTCTTCAGAGGGACCTGAAGAGTTCTGCTCTGTATCATTTTATGTGAAACACTCTAGAAAATGGGAGTAAAGTCAAATGGACATGGTGGGTGGCACCAAATTCTTGTTTTGCTCTCCTAGATTCCTGTAATCCAGATCGTTCCTCTGCCGGACACCTGTAACCTCGTGTGTATAGCACTGGGAGATTTGGAGATTGGAGAAATAAGGTTTTGTATTTATTTCTTACTAGCACTTTGCACCCTGAATAGCTGCAGCTCAACTCCCCTCATGTGTAGGGATTGAAGTTATCTCTTCCTTGTACAACACTTCTCCATTGCTTTAACAGCTGGAAAATATGGAAGGGATTTCTAAAAATCAGCTGTGAAGACTCACTGTCTTCACCCCTCACCTTCACCCCTAGGGCTGGCAGACTGTTCAAATGTGCCTATTTTTATATGCTCTGGCACGTTTCAGTTGTGCTTCCTTCTGCCATTAGGCTTCCTTTCCTCTTCATTTAGGCTCTTGCTTTATTCTTCTGAGAATGACTCGTTCAACCAATCACTAGTGAAAACTGGAACTATAAAAGCTGTCCTTGGGATGAAGGACAGGAGGTTGGTCAGCAGCAGCAGGGCCGTGCAAGAGCAGCAAGTGGAAATAGTGTCGCTTTCGGAGACAGGAGGGTGAGTCTGCTGGTTCCGGGGGGAGTCTCAGTGTGGGAGGTGAAAGAAAAGTACTGAGACATCTCAGACACAGACAAACGTCGAGTCCCTCTTCTCTTTGGAGACGTGCTGAGCACAGAACACATGCTTGTTCTGACTGCCTTTTCTCACTTGCTCATCTGCTGTTCAGGAGCAAGGACGGACAGACCTTGATGCCCCCCGAAGAAACTGTTGTAGCTTTTGCTGAAGTGGAAGGAATGAGAGAGGCCTTGGTTGGTGCCACGGCGGTGAACAGCATTGTTGTTTGGTCAGTGCTCCCTTTGCGGTTCGAGGATGCAGCTGGGGTGTAGGCGGTGGCTGTAACAGCTCGCTGCAGACTGTCAGCAGGGGTTAGCCAGCTGCTGGTTTCCCTGTGCAGTGGTGGTTGTCAAAGGGCTCGTGGTCTGGCACTGGACCTTCTGTACGGGTGGATAGATGGGGAGTGAGCTGTCCTGCTAGAACTCCTCTTGCTTTTGCATCATGCTCATTGCGTCTCTTCCTGTGGCCTCTTGTCTTAGTTTGGTTGCTGTGGAACCAAAGCTGTGTCCGTCTCGCACAGCGCTGTCACTGTGATTAGAAAATGACAGAGGAAGAAATGCAGCCAGCATTTGTATTTTCACCCCCTGCAGGAATCTGAAGACAGGCCAGCTCCTGAAGAAGATGCATGTTGGTTATTCCTACCCAGCTTCCATCTGCCACCGAGCGTATTCCGACTCTGTACGTAGGTGGCACGCGGTTCGCGAGTCCGGCTGCGGCGGGACTGCCAGGGTTGGGGTTCTAGAGTGCATTGAAATAGCAGCTCTACTTAGACACACTGAAGGTACTTCAAAGGCAAATGGGTCACCTGGCAGAAATAAGCACCCAGGGGCCACCTCGAGTCCTCAGCTTTTCTCAGTGAACTAACAAAACGCGGGTGCTGCATCGCGGCAGCACCGTGCGCCTGGGAAGCAGAAGTGCTGCTGCCCAGTGCTGGGGCTGGGGAAGTCTCTTCCATTTCAGAGCTGGCAGCTGCCCGTGCGGTGACGACAGGCTGCCCTTGTCTGACAGCCTGCTTGAAGTGGTTGTTGTTGAGATGTACCCCTGAGGATATGAACACTTTTAAGACCAAGAGTCATACAGATGGTTCTCTTCCACCTGTGCCATGATTCCCAGTGGATTTTTTGAGGTTTATCAAGGATTTGGCTGTTTTCAAGGGAGCATTTAACTTTTTGGGACAAGAATATTTTGTCTGATAACAATGGCTTGAGTCAGACTCTTTGGAAACTTCCTCAGAATATCTGTCCCAGCGCCTTTTGTGGGGCCTGTGGCTGCTGCACCCTCTGTCCGAGCTGCTGTTTTCAGCTGTGCTGCTTTGCACGGAATTCTTCTTAAATTTTACACTCCTAGGGATTAAAAGGAGGCCAGGAAATTTTACTGTAAATGTCACCTATCCTACAGCAAGTTTAGCTTTTTCAGGCAGAAAGATAAGTGCAGAAACCCATGAGGTCACTGACCTGTCATTCTGCTCTATTGGATCAGCCCTTATCAGTCAGCAGCTGCTTTGGGTTTTATCTAATTTGATAAGGAAAATCAACCATTTCTATGCTATTCAGTAAAAATAATGTATTGCTCTCCATGGGACTCTGATTATGGAGGGAATGTAGCAATTAGCTTTTGGAAAATTCTTAGGGATTTTTCCCCTCTCAGCGTTGTTTTTAGTGACGTGGTTTTCCTCTGTGTACCAGGGCCTGCTGTTTGTTGTTCTAAGTCATCCCCACGCCAAAGAGAGCGAGTCCTGCGGGAACCCCGCGTTCCGCGTGGTCGCCTTCAACCCCAAAACAGCCAGGAGCATGGGAGTGATGTTCTCCTCCCTCCCGCCTGCCCACGCTGGAAGGCAAGTACCCCGGGGACGCTGGGCGAGGGCTCCAGGACCACCTTTCGAGGGGGTTTTGGGGGAGAATCTCCTAACGAGCGGGGCATCGCTGCCGGCAGGGAGCCGTTTGCCATCTTGCCGGCGATCAGGGGGCTGCACCCATCCCTGGTGCTCACCCCGCAGGGAGGGGGAGAGGGCAGTGGCCGTTTCCTGGTCTGTCTGTCCTGCCCCACAAAAGGGGTGTGGAAATGCCCTAACTGGGGCATCGGGCAAAAAAACCCCTGAGGAAATCTCTGCGGATGAGGCGCCCCGAGCCTTTGTGCTGCTGAAGAGCTCTCGTCTGGGTTTATTTATGTTAAGCAGCTGTCGGCAGGGAGATGACCTTTTCCTTCCCGTGTCTTTCATTTTGAAGAGCAAGTTGTGTAGGGTTTGGGAGCAATGAGCCTCGTTCTGCTTGTGTAGGAAACGTGACAATGGATCTGCACAAATAAGAGGGGATTGAGATCTTGGCTTTTCAAGCAACAGGCATTTATGTTCTGAGGCTGCAGGAAGATTACCATAGAATGTTTTGGGTGGAAGGACCTCTCAAGGTCATTTCCTCCAACCCCCCTGCAGGGAGCAGGGCCATCTGCAGCTAGAGCAGGGTGCTCAGAGCCCCAGCCAACCTCCCCTGCAATGGTGCCAGGGATGGGGCAGCCACCACCTCTCTGGGCAACCTGGGCCAGGCTCTCACCACCCTCAGCAACAACAATCTCTCTGATTAAATCTCCCTCTTATAGTTTAAACCATCACCCCTTGTCCTGTCCCAAAAGGCCGTGCTCAGAAGTCTGTCCCCATCTTTCTGACAGGCCCCTTGAAGCACTGAAAGGCCCCCAGAAGGTCTCCCCAGAGCCTTCTCTGCAGGCTGAACCCCCCCAGCTCTCCCAGCCTGGCTCCCAGCAGAGGGGTTCCAGCCCTCCCAGCATCGCTGGGGCTGCTCTGGCCCTGCTCCACCAGGTCCCTGTCTCTGCTGTGCTGAGCACTCCCGAGCTGCCCCAGCACTGCAGGGGGGTCTCTCTCTCTGCCCAGAGCCCTGGGAGCAGAGGGGCAGGATCCCCCCTCCCCTGCTGCCCACGCTGCTGGGGTGCAGCCCAGGGTGCCAGTGCCTGCTGGGTGCCAGCACACGGGGCCGGCTCAGCTCCAGAATGTCTTGACAGTTGTCCTTTGTTCTCTGGAGATAGTGTAAGGTAACCTGGCTTCCCACCGTTGCCCTAAATTTGCTTCTTAATGCTGATTTTACAAACCACTGCAGTAGGGTTGTGACAGTCAGACTGCCTGGCCGTGACCCTCTGTGTACCACTGCAGGTACCTGGAGGGTGACGTGAAGGAGGCTTTGGCCGCAGCCGTGCTGACGTCGGGTGCCATCGCGGTGTGGGACCTGCTGCTGGGACACTGCACGGCCCTGCTGCCCCCGGGCCCTGCGGGGAGCTGGGCACTGGCCCGCTGGGCCACCACCAGTGCCTGCCTGCTGGCCGGGCAGCGGGATGGCACTGTCTGCCTGTACAGGTACCGACAGCCCCAGACAGGGGTGGCCTGACGGAGGACTGGGGGACCGGTAACGGGGTGTGTGGGGATGTGTGGGTGCTCAGGTGGGGTGCTGCCGGGCACCCCAGTGTGTGCAGTGACATTAAACCTGTGGGCTTTGGAACGACTCCCTCTCTGCTGCTGCGTCGTGCCTGGGACTCTGCCCGCTGCTGTGCCCAGTATGGTGCCATGGTGGGGACTCTGCCTGCTGCTGTGCCCAGTATGGTGCCATGGTGGGGACTGTCTGCTGCTGTGCCCGGTATAGTGCCATGTTGGGGACTCTGCCAGGGGCTGTTTATGGGGCTCTTCCCAGGGCCGTGCCCGGGACTCTCTCCGGGGGCGGTGCCGTGCCATGTCGGGGACTCTGCCAGGGGCTGTTCCCGGGGCCGTGCCCGTGCCCGTGCCCGGTGCCGCTGCCGCTGCGGTGCCCGTGCCGTTGCCCTGCCGGGCGGGCTGTTGGCCTCCGGCCTCCAGGGGTCGCCGTTCCCCCCCCCGCAGCCTCCGCTCGGGCCCCGCCCCCGGCGCGCGGAGGCTGCCGGGAGCGCGCGGAGGCGGCCGGGAGCAGGTCACGATGGCGGCCCGTGTCCTCTCGGCCTGCGCCCGCCGCCTGCTGCCCCGCCGGGCCCCGCCCGCCCCGCGGCC
>JANVCC010000141.1:150386-158634 GCA_025345505.1 Todiramphus chloris collaris | reverse complement strand
GGGGAGGCAGCTCTGGAGGGGTTTGGTGGGCAGGGGGGAGGCAGCTCCGGAGGGGTTTGGTGGGCAGGGGGGAGGCAGCTCCGGAGGGGTGTGACCACACAGCTTCCATCTGCCCAGGGCTGCCGTTTCCTCCCCGATGGGGCAGGGAAGGAAGTGGCCAGGAAAGGGTTACTGGAGCGAGTGCCCTGAGGGGCTCTGGGGCTGCAGGGGAAATGAGCCGTGGCCTCGGGCCACATGCACGACCCTGTTTGTTCCTGTGTGTGCCTCTGGCCTCCCCCACACCCTCCTCCTGGGCCTTGGGGGGAGCCAGTGGCCCGAAAGTCCCTCCGACTCATTCTGTGGCTGCTGTTGGCGTTCAGCCTGTCTTGGCTCTGCCTGACCCGCTTCTTAAAACGAGCCCTAAAATGCTCCTTCTCGGACGGTGGAACATTAAACCCCTGGGTTTCTGGTTTGAACAGGAGCTGTCTCTGCCACCAGGACGGGGCTGGTGTCAGCGGGACGCTGTGAGCGCACACCTTGCCCCGCTGCTGCTTTCACCAGAAAGTTGTACTGATGTTGTATTTAAAGCTGTCTGAACGTGGTGTCCTTTAAAAACAAGGAAAAAAAAAGAATAAATATATAAGACCATTGTTGCGTTGCTGCTCTTCCCTTTCACTCCGTCGGTGGCTCCCGGTGTCAGGGCTCGGTGTGTGCGGGACCCTTTGGGGGCTGGGTCCCCACCTCCAGCGGGAACGCCGCAGTGTCACCCCTGGGGACAGCAGCAGCCTCTGCCGGGTGCGGGGGGTGGCAGGGGGTGCTTCCCCCACGTCCTGCTGCAGTTCCCACAGGCATGGAAGGGCCGGCGGCCCCTGCACAGCTCTGTGCTCTGCCTCTGGCCGCAGCTCCCTGCCCTCGCTGCTGAGCCCTCCACCCTCCCGCTGCCTCTGCTGATGATTTCATCAGCACTGCTGAAAACAAGCACGTTAATTTGAAAGGCTTCTGCTTTCCCGGCGGAAAATAAACCAGGGAATGTCTTTCCTGCTGCTGAAGAGCAGAATCGCATCAGTGTTTCTGCGAGCCCAGCTAATCCCCGCCCGGGAGCCTGGCGTGGAATCTCTCCTGAGACAGAAACAAGTTATTTCTGGACACGACACAGTCACTCCTGAGCCAAGAAACGCTTTCCTATGTCAAAGAGGCGCTGCCAGGCTGCGAGCCAAAGAAGTGTCACCAATAACGTCTCCTCCTCTGTCAGTCAGGGTGGTGGAGGATGGAAAATAGGGTCTGTTGGGGCAGGGGCAGTGCTGGAGTGTGGGGGGGGGGGGGCTCCTGGGGCTTCCTCTGGAGCTGTGCTTTTTAAAATCGCAGGAGGACGAGTCTGTGCCCAGCCAGTGAACCCCTGCCTGCTGGGGCTGAGGTTTGCTTTCGGTGTGTGCAAGGCCAGTGCATTTGGGAGCTCCTTTGATGAGCCTTCACCCCAGCAGGGTGAGGGAGGTTCTCCTGCCCCTCTGCCCTGGTGAGACCACATCTAGAACAGTGTGTCCAGTGCTGGGCTCCCCAGTTAAACAGAGACAAGGAGCTACTGGAGAGAGCCCCGTGGAGACAGTGATGATGCTCAAGAGCCTGGAGCATCTCTGTGCCAGGAGAGGCTGAGAGCCCTGGGGCTGTGCAGCTGGGGAAGAGCAGCCTGAGAGGGGAGCTGAGCAATGCTGAGCAAGAGATAAAGGGCCCCGGGGGCAAGAGGATGGGGACAGACTCTGCTCAGGGGTGCACAGCGACAGGACAAGGGGCAGCAGGCACCAACTGGAACCCAGGAGGTTCCATCTGAGCGGGAGGAGCAAGTTCTTTGGTGTGAGGGTGTGGGAGCCTGTGCCAGGCTGCCCAGAGAGGCTGTGGAGTCTCCTTGTCTGGAGAGATTCCCACCCTGTCTGGACCCTGCGCTGCTGGGCCCCTGCTCTGGGTGACCCTGCTGGATGGAGCAGGGGGGGACACCAGAGCATCTCCAGAGGGCCCTGCCAGCCCCACCATGCTGGGATGCTGTAAAACGTGGGCTGAAGTATTTTCTGAACAAGCTGCACAGTGACACTGTAGGGCACACAGTCACTTTGGCCACCGTGATGGTTTTCAGGCACCTGCTCAGAAGCAGGAGTGCTGGTGGCTGCCGATCCAGTTCTGTGACCCGGGTGTTCTGATGTGGTCGCGGGTTTCACCTGGCAGCGTGAGTCCTGAGCGCTTTGGTGAAGGAGGCTCAGCCAGATGCTGCCAGAGGTGCCCCGGAGGAGCCTTTGCCCTGCACCGCACCCGGGACGGAGCCGGGCGCGGCTGGAGGTGGCCCCGGGGCCAGTCCCTGATGGCAGCTTCTCCGGGGTAAACCGGCTGGAGGAGGCGGACGGGAAGCGAGTGCCCGCCGAGGAGCAGCGTTTGGCACCGCGGCGGGGGTCGGGGGCCGGGCCGAGCTCCGGGGGTCCCGCAGCCCCAGCTCTGCGCTTGGGAAGCCCCGACCGGCCCGATGCTGCCCCGGGGCGGGGTGGCCCCCGGGTCCCCCACACGCCGCCGGACCCGGGGCGGGGGCGGGAGATGGAGCCGCGGTGCCGGTGCCGCTGCCGGTGCCGGTGCCGGTGGGGCGGGTCCGGGCCGGGGGCTGCGACTCCCCGGTGCCTCCGCCCCGCCGCAGAGAGGGCGGGCGGGGGTTTCCTGCCACCGCCTCGGCAGCGCCTGCAGCGCCATGGAGCGGCCGCGGCCCCGGCTCCGGCTCCGCTTCCCGCAGCTCCCGCGGCTCCCGCATCTCCCGCGGCTCCCGCATCTCCTGGCTGCCGCAGGTGAGTGGCGGGGCCGCCGCCGCCTCCCGCGGTCCGGGCCGTGGCCGTGGCCGTGGCGGGGGATGCGGAGCGCGGGCGGGGCGGTGGCCGCGGGTCCGGTGCATCCCGGCGGCCTCGGGAAGTCTGCGGCGGTGGCGGGGCCGGTACCGGCTCCGGGATCCAGAGGGTCTGGGATCGGTTGGCGCAGCGGGGCGGGCGGTGCTCGGGTGTCAGCGGGACCCGCCCGGGCAGGGCTCAGCCGCGGGCAGGTGGCGGGGACGTGGCCGATGGACTCGGTAGCCATGTGCCCGCCGGCCCGGGCGGCCCCGCGGCGTCGAGGGCAGCGGGTGCTGAGCCCGCGGGACAAGGAGCGGGTGACCGCCCACCTCGGTGCCCGGTGAGCCACCCGATCCCGCTGGAAAGCGGCCGCTGCCACAGCTGGAACCCAGCATCCTGCCCAGGGCGATGGCTGGCCTGGCACTGGCCTGGCGCTGGCCCGGCACTGGCCCGGCACTGGCCCAGCACTGGCCCAGCACTGGCCTGGTGCTGGCGTGGTGATGGCCCGGCGCTGGCCCGGCACTGGCCCGGCACGGTGCTCTGCCCGGGACCCCGTGGTGCCACCGTCAGCACGTGGCCACTCTGCCAGAGGGCGGCTCGGTCCAGGGCGGAACGGGCACTTCCAGCCCGTGGCAGAGCGTGGCCGGGTTGGGCAGGATTCGGGTTCGTTTGCAGAGATGAAGGCTGGGGGGGGTTGTCTCTGACTGTGTTTGGATCACTCCCGAGTGTCTCCTTGGCACTGCTGCCCGTGATTAGAGCAGCGGGGAGCACGGCCCCTACCCCAACAGCACCGGCAGCTCCAGGGTGTGCAGTGCCCAGTGCTGATGCCCAATGCTGGTGCATGATGCCCGGATACCATTGCATGCTGCTCCCTCTCCTCTCTCCCCAGTGCTTGTGGAGTGCTGTGCGCGGCTCTGCCCCAGTCTTGGCAGCGGAACAGGCTCTGCTCTGGGCACTGCCATCCCCTGTGCCCACCTGGGGACCGCGACGGGGGAGCGCTGCCAGACAGGTACCACCAGGACTGGAACTGTCTCGCTTGCAGCCCTTTGTCCATGGCACCATTTGCCAGCCACACACATCAGTGCCATTCTGGGACCTGAGGTGCCAAACTGGTGGTTGTGGGGTGCTGGCCATGGGGCAGCCCTGCTCAGCCTCCCCCCTCTTCTGCCTCTGCCCCTAGATCCAGAGCGAGGAGCTGGCACGGGATGGGCACCGGCACCTGAGGCCACGGGGCAGCTGCAGACAGAGGCTGAGCTGCTGCCCTTCCCCGGGAACTCCACCAGGACTGCTGAGCCCCCCAGCCCCCCGGGGAGTACCAGAGTCCCCCAGGGAGGTGGGGAGGGGACAGGGCCCACGATGCAGGACAGAACAGCCACTGAGCAGCCAGGGCTCTCTGTGGGCACTGCTGAGCTGGCAGCTGCAGGCAGCGTGTGGCCATCTCCTGCCCCAGCACCTCTGGAGCTGGACACAGCTCCTACCACCAGATCTGCCCCTGGGACTGAGCCTGGAGGAAATCTGATGGTGGAAGGTGCCATGACCCCATGGGGGACCCCCTCACATTCATCAGCCTCCATAACAGTGCCCAGCTCTGAGGGGCAGTGGGGCTCCCCCAGCACCCTGCCAGGATGGATCCCCACGGTGACAGGCCTTGCACAGAAACAGGGGGGCTCACACAGCCCCTCCTCCCCAGACCCACGGGTTGGGAAGGACCTGAGTGCCACCATCCCACTGGGTGACAGCAGCCCAGGGACTCCCCCAAGCACTGTGCTGGCCACGCACAGCCCTGCACCGGGGACAGTGGGGACGTCACCCTTCGGGAGGGGTCTGCAGAGCATGCTGATCCCCACGGGGACGCTGCAGGGGGCACGGCAGGGACTGCCAAGGATGGCAGGAGGAGGGGGCTCTGACTCCCGCTCGTGGCAAGGGACAGATGTTGCCTGGCACGGTCCCCACTCTGCCCCTCACCCCTCTCTGCCATCCCTGGGGGCTGGTGGCCACGGGGACCCTGTGACCAGTACAGCCCAAACGGCTGTGGGGACAGGCCCAACCTCAATGCCCGTTGCTGGCAAGAGGTTGGGTTTGCCTGTCCCCACTGCCATAGCTGGCACCCCAGGGGTGACATCCCCTGGCCTGGGGGGAGCTCTGGACCTGACCAGAGGTCTACTGGGGACACTCAACACAAAAGGTCCCACTAAGCACAGCCCTGTCCCCCTGGACCAGACCTGGCACCTGCCAGCTGTGCCTGGGCAGCCCCCCACCTCGGTGACCCTGGGCAGCACCACGGTGGCACAGAGCAGGGTGTCATATGCCAGCCCAGGATCCCCCCACATCCCCCCATCCCGACAGCCTGCCCCAATCAGCAGCTCTTCAGCAGCCACGTCACCGGCCCCACAACCCTTCCCAGGGACCAGCCGGGGTGTCCCCAGGCTCAGTCCCACCATGGGCACCCCTCCAGCAGGGACATCCCTGGGGCACCAGCAGCCCCACAGCAGCTCGGGGGCTGATCCTGCTGAGAAGCCCCAAATCCTGGGGGGGATCCCCACGGGGGTGGGTGATGCTGGGGCCTGGGCAGAGACTGTCCCAGTGAGGGGACAGCCGGGCAGCCTGGCCCCCTCCCCAGCCCCTGGGGCCCCCCAGCAGCCGGCTTCATCCCTGCCCGTGTCTCCGCTGGGGCCAACCACCGCTAACAGCGTCACCGCCACCGCTGTCACTGGTGCCACCACCACCACCAGCACCATCACAGCTGCCACTGCCAGCCCTGCACAGCTCGAGGACGCGGGGACGATCAGGCCGGAGCCCACTGCTGTGTTGTTGCAGGGGAACACAGCAGAGCTGACGTGGGGACCCCCAAGCGTGGTGCCAGGGCCCCCTCAGCAGCTCACCAAGCCCCCTGGGACCCCAGGCCATGGCGGGGACACTGGGTCCCCTCCAGCTCCAGCTTCTGGGGTCACAGACACGGTCCCACCATCGAGCAGCCCCGGAGCATGGCCCGATGCTGGCATCCCCCGAGCGACGCCGGCCCCGGCTGCGGTGGGCAGAGCCCCCCGGGTGTTCATCGTGGAGGATCAGCCACCCCTCTGGAGAGGTGAGTCCGGGGGCTCAGGACCCTCTGCAGGGCACAGCGCGGGGAGGAGAGGCCCCAGGAGCCAGCAGCACGGGAGGGTCAGCGGTGGTGCCCCCGGGCCCCCAGGGCAGGCAGTGCGGGTCCACATCGTGCTGATCCCCGGCTCTCCTCCCGCAGCCCCGCTCCTCCGCATCCCCTGCCAGCTGGTGCTGGACATGCGGTTCGTCCCTGCGCTGCAGGACCCCGCGTCCCCCGAGCGCCGGCGGCTGCTGCGCAGCTTCAACCGGACGGTGAGTGCGGGACGGGGCCGCGCGGGGACGGGGGCTGCGCTGGCGACCACCCGGCACCGTGCTCAGCTTCCTCCCCACGCAGGTCACGGCCCTCTTCATGTCGGTGCCCGGGTTCCTGCGGCTGGAGGTGACGGGGATCCGGTGGGTGCTCGCGCAGCCCCTCGGTCCGCGACCCTCCCCGGCACGGGGGGCACGGGCAGCATCAGCACCCTGCGGTGCCAGGGGCAGGCCTGGACCTGGGGGGTCCGGGGCAGCCCTGGACTCGCCGTGGGTGTCCCCGCAGGGAGGGCAGCGTGGTGCTGGAGTACGATGCGCTGTTCGCGGCGGAGGGGCTGCGGGTGCCGGGGCTGGGCACGCTGCTCGCTGCCGCGCTGGGCTCCGGTGGCACCCGGCCGGGGCTGGCAGTGGGCACCGCTCCCGTCCTGCGCAACGTGGCTCTGGGTGAGTGCGGGGCGTGCGTGGAGCTGTGGCATCGCCGCACCCTTCCGCGGCGTCCGGTGCCCGGCCGGGGCCGGTTGCGGGGTGGGCACAGGCCTGGCCCCGTCCCTGTGCTCGATGGTGGCACAGCCGGACCCCCCCCATCTCTGCAGAGTGGCCTCTGGACCCCTGCGCTGTGCTCTTCGCCTGCCGGGCCGGCTTCACCTGCGTGGCTGGGGCGGACGGGAACGCGACCTGCACCTCCCTCTGCCACCGCGACTACTGCAAGAACCACGGCATCTGCACCCACCCGCCCGACCGGGGGCCGCTCTGCCAGTGAGTGCCCCGGGGCCAGCGCGGGGGTGATGGGCACCACTGTCCCCCCCGGCCGCTGACGGCCCCCCCTCGGCACAGGTGCCCCGTCGGCAGCGATTTCTGGTTCATGGGTTTGCGCTGTGACTACCGAGTGACGCAGCAGAGCCTGCTGGGCATGGCCGCGGGCATCCTGCTCAGCATCGTCCTCCTGGGTGCTGCCGTCACCGCCATCGCCATCCGCCGCTTCAAGGTCCTGCTGCTGGAGGCCAGGGCTGACCAGACGCGCAGCAGGTGGGGGTTGCGGGGCCGGCGGGGGCCCGGAGCTGGGGTCCAGGGTGGCCCCGGAGGGGAGCGTGTCCCTGGTGCGGGGCCGATGCCCCCGCCCCTTGCTGGTGGTGCTGGGGAGCGATGGGCAGCAGCTCTGGCCCCACACGCGGGTACCCAGGGCAGCGCAGCCCATCCGGGAGCAGGGGGAGTCACCGCTCGGCAGGGCTGGGCTCGGGCTGAGGTTTGCCAAGAAAAACACTCTGCAGCGGCTGATAGCGGCTGATCGGTGCCAGGGCAGGGGAGCACGTGCAGGGCTGGACCCAGAGCCCCTGGCAGCGCCCCTGCCTGGGTGTGGGTGTCTGTGTGTGGCGCTGCTCGGGGGGTGCAACCGCTCCCCCAGCGCTGCCAGGGCACCACTGACCCCTGTCCCTCAGCACCACAGCTCCACGGCTTGGAAACCCCTCCAGGGGTCACGGAGACTCCACCCCTGCCCTGGGCAGCCTGGCACAGCCCTGGGCAGCCCTGGAGGGGAAGGAATTGTTCCTCAGCTCCAACCTAAACCTGCCCTGGGGAAACTCGAGGCTGGTTCCTCTTGTCCTGTCGTGGTTCCACGGGGAGCAAGGAGGCTGCCCTCCCCTCCCTGTGCCGGGCTCACCCCGGGGCTGTGGGTGGGGAGCTGGGCTCCAGCTCAGCCCCACCAAAGCAGCTCATCGGGGGAGGCCACACTGTCCTGGCCCCGCTGCCCTGCCGCACGGGGTGTTGTAATGTGCCACGGGGATTGTTCCCGAGGAAACCACCGCAACAGCTGCGGCCAGATGTTGTTCCTTGTCCTGGGCTCTGTCCCCACCCAGGGCGTGGGGCCGGGCCCTGCCCCGGTGCAGGGAAACTTGGGTGGAAAGCTGTGGTCCATGCTCACAGTGCAGTCACTGGTGTTTTGTGTGTGTGGGCACACGTGTGCAGGGGCACGTGTGTGCACATGGCACACGTGTGCCTGTCCGTGTGCCGGTGGGTGCCCCGGGCACTGCCGCAGCCGCCGCCTCGTCCCGCAGCTACCAGCGGTTCTG
>JANVCC010000141.1:97886-145386 GCA_025345505.1 Todiramphus chloris collaris | reverse complement strand
GCTACATTGTCAGGTAATCATAACTGAAGCAAAACCACGAAAATATTTGTTTTGACTGTTGCTGGCAGCTCAGGAGAGTTCTGAAGCCAGCCTGAGGACTCCCTGCACTACCACCATCCAACTGATTCCAGTAGGAACCACTCTGAGCAATGCCAACCATGTTCAGCTGCACCACGTCGCACTGGCAAAGAGCATGGAGAGATGGTTCACACTGAGGACACAACAGCCACCAGGGCCACCCGTGTTACCACTGCACACAACCCCTGGCTGGAACCCACCACTTTATCTGGTGGAAAAACTGTGGCAAAGCAGTTCAGGATACCAAGACCAGCTTCTGCTGCTGGTGAGACACCTGGCTCCAGGTGTGATAGCTCACGGTGACAGATTATCTAGCCAGCGCACGGCAGACTCGCCGGCTCAGTAACAAACCCAAACACCTCCCCACACAGAGACATCCTTACCAGGGGTATATCTGGCATCAGAACTTCCCCATCCTCCACCCAAACGAAGGGAATTATCCCAAGTGGACAACGGTGGTTTCTGGCCGGTTAGCCCCGGAGGTGGGCGGGACGGAGCAGTGATGCTTTTAGGTGGCAAAGGGACCTTCCACAGCTCATGAGCCAGAGAGGTGTTAGTGACTGATCCAGGAGACCATGTTGATTTGGAATCACTGTTTCTGGCTACTAAAAGACACAGAGGAAAACCACAATCACTATGCTGCTGGAATTGGCACCTTGCTACGCATAAAAGCTGCTAAATCGGAGCTACATCAAAACAGCTCCTTTGTGAATGGGCGAGGTTACCACTGAGAGGGGACCTCAGCATCACATGTGAGCATTTAGCACCCCCCTGAAGAGAAGCCAGCTCAGAGCAATACAAGCAGACGCCACCTGAAGTGCTTTGTGCTGTACTGCTGAGGGAAACATTGTAGTTGGAGGCACGAATGGATGACCAGGCACTAGTTGAAGGCAGCGTGGTGTTCAAAGATGAGGATGACCCTACAATGAAGAGAGAAGGCAGTCAGAGCACATCACAAATGCAGAAGAACTGAAAGGCCTGACTTGTACTCCAGACTGAAAATGTCTCCACAGTCAGACAGGGACCTTCTCTGCTCTCCTCATCCCAGATCCAAAGGCGTGTGATGACAAGGACGCCCCAGAGCAGGAAGTCCCCTGGGTTGGCTGCAAAGCCAGCACCAGTCCTGCCGAATTTTCCTAGCCTCTTTTCAACAGGCTGCACACAATGACATCAGAACGCGCAGCAGCAGCACTCGCTGCTCTGCCCACGTTCTTGGAATATCTGCTGTATTGCATCAAGCAGCAGTGCCTGAGCCAAAGATGAGCTCTCCAGCCCCGAAATCCACAGTGGGAATGACAAACAAGGAGACGAGCAAGTAGCAAACCCATCTCCACGCGGACACTGTCGCTGAGACTGGAGGAAGCCCAGCGTGGCCTCCACACGTACCACTGTTCCTGTCCCTGAGGTGGTCAACTTCCCGCACAGTATTAATTGAAAGATTGTTTATGACACTGCCAGGAGTGACGTAAGGGTCAGTTTCAGGGTCGATGTTTGGATAACCTTTCCATGGCTCACCAGGACGAAACTCTAGGAACAGAGATTTGGAAGAGAAGCTTATTTTGATTTGATTTGGTTTTTTTTTTTTCAGGAAACAGCTGTTTAAAGAATACATCTGTTAATGACTGAAAATGCAAAGCCTCTTAAGCATTTCACTGACTTAATTTAGTCTTCTTTTCACTTTATTCACTCCATTTTTCAGGTCCCATCTCACCAGGCTAAGCAGTTTCTCTTTGTATGCTGAAACTACCGCTCTGAATGCTGATCTGCTAAAAACACCCCCTTTAATGTTCTGCCCTTTCCCTCCCCCCGCCCCAGGCCGTGACGAGGAGCCCAGAGGAAGAGGAGCTGGAGAGCAGGGAGAGGGGAAGAGCAGCACTGGTGCCTCGTACCTGGTGGCCAGTTAACACTGCTAGAGCCGTTAGGCGATTTGGCACGGGGCCAGCCATCCCCAATGGAGCCGGGAGGGCTGGCTGGTGAGTTACTGCTGTTCATAAAGTCATAGGGGACAAATGGAGACTCTTCCAGCCTAAAACCACTTGAAATAGCACCTGGTGAAAGAAAAATAATAAATAAATATATATTAAAAAGTCATCAAATCTTTTCACAGCCAATTTATATATTTGAGTGTGTATATACATACATACATATATATATATATAAAAAACCATGCCCAAGTAAAGCATTCATGAAATATCTAGCAGCACACTGTCCTCTTATGATGTCAGGTTATATAGGAAGTCCTATAGCAGTATATAATCTAAAATACCTTTGATTAATTCATAATGAAATGATGATGAAATAATCTCTCATTAGAACAGTATCCTTATTACATTTAAGTAAATATTAACTGGAGAGGGTAAGAGCATGCGGTGAGATCCTGGCTGGCTAACAGGGCAGTGAAAATATTCAGGGACAGGAGGGCTCTTGGAGGAAACATCTACAAAACCTGGAGGCTCTTGAGCTGTTGCAAAGCTCTGTAAATTCTGCACATATTCCTGGGAGAACAAAACAAAAAAATAAAAATCTCTGGAGGCAGAGCAAGGAATGAAAGCACTGTACTCAGTCTACCTGGTTCTGTGCAAGTCCTGCAGGGAGAAGTTATTGGATAGCAAAGCCAAAGATATTCTACAGTTCTGAGGGAATAAATGAGTTTTACTAGTGAGTCAATGGAGTTCAAATAATCCAATTCCTGTTACTCCTCAGAAAACAGTGTTACTGTAGCTGTAGGCAACAACCCTCGGGACTTGTGTTCATCTGGCCGAGCAGATGAAGCTCAGAAGTGCAGTAGCTGGAGATCTCCACTAGATGCTTCGGGCAGCCAGGCACTTCCTAGAGCAAAACAGCTGACAGGCCTAAAAATACCCAAACGATCTGAGGACTGAACGGTAACAGGAGACTGGAGACATTTTATAACTATCTTTAGACACAGAACCTTTGTGCTATAGACTCAAATTTTAACCGGATGAGATTTCAAGCAAGTGAAACAGTGGAAATGTCACATGTATCCTGATCACTGCAGTGAGACATGAAACAACCAAGTCTGCCTCATCTGAAGCCCAGCACGGCCATGGCGCTGGTCTCTCCCTTCCAGGCCCTCCCTGTTTTTAGGATGCAAACACACAGGTTTTGGTTATGAATGTGTAACTACAAACGTCAGATGTCACCAGATCGTGTGCACACCGAGTTAAATCCCCACAAATCACCCCAAGGTGAAAGCTAGAACAGCTCAAGTTTGGGGGTTAGTAGACGTACACGAAGCATTCCAACCCAGATGAAGGTAAAACTGGCAGCACCAGGCACACTTACAGAACAGTCTGGTTAAAAAAGGAACCCGTGCCACCCTTCTACTGCATCTCATCATGAGATCACTTTAAAAACATTCAAGAAAAGCAGGGGCTGCTGTAGACGCCGAGCAGCAAGCCTGGCACAGCCAAGGCAGCACTGAGCCCGAGGGACAGACGCAGCGCCAACAGCAGCAGGCACAGTCCCGGGCCCCAGCGCAGCGACCCCGCGTCCCAGGCGGCAACAGGAAAATGCGGCGCGTGACGGCAGCCGCTACTCAACGACACGGGGAACGTACCATGTTTGCTGGAGTTTTGATCTAACGAGGTGTTCACAGAAATGCTGTCTACTGTAGTCCATTTCCTCAGGCGAGATTGTGGCTCTTTAATACTGCTCATATCCATGTTTACATTCAAGTTTGAGTTCATTCCTGAAAACACACACAGCTCATGAAACACAGACTGTAATGCTTTTCTTCTGCTCATTACCGCCGTTGTCCTCGTTACCATCACGAGCGTGTCGCTGCGCTTATTTCATGCTTCCGAGTCTGTTTTTGAGACACATTCTAGCATTAACACAGGGAACTCGCTAGACAGTGGCTAAGCTGAGCAAGGCAAAGCGCTCCGGAGTTCTCAGCTGATGTCTTCATGCAAAGATGTCGGCAGAAGCCGCTGGGGAAGGTAGAGGAGCTGAACTGCAAATGTCTAAAAACCCTGCCATTTCTAACACCAGCACAACGACAGATCCCATCTGTACAAAGGAGAAGCTCTGTACTTTGAAGAGCTATGCTACAAAAGACCCTTCCCTCAGCAGGAGGACGTGCCTGTGCTCCTCCAGAGCTGGCAGAAGCCACATGCCACTATCTGCAGTTACAAGCCCATTCCCCTTGTTATTTGGCCTGCTCAGAGGACAGCTTGCCAGCTTCTGAGCCACACCAGCACAGACAGTGAAGCACAGTGTGTGGGACTGCACAAGGGATACTGCTCCCCTCTCCATTTATCCTGGGCACACTGTGTTAAAACCTCAGGGAGAGAAAAATATGAAAACCTATCTTTGCCTGTTCTCAGCTGTTTGTATTTCAAAGTGTTCATCTGCCAGAGAATCCCCTCGATGCCAACCCAGATCAACCCAAACACCCCCAGCTGCTCTGGGCTCGGACAACGCGCCCAACGCTTCTGTCGCTGGCCTGCCTGTCCTCTTTCCAGGTCTGTAAGGATCCCCAATTCACAACCGTTCCTAGCTACGTTTCCAGCCCTTCAGATCTGTTCCCTTCATTTCTGAAACCACTACAACATTTTAACGTAGAGCTAGAGACACAGAGGGAACATCTCAATTCCCTACCAGAAACACCTTTATTCAGCGCTGGAAACTAGTGCTTGATTCTGTTCCCAAGCCAATATTCACTGCCATACAGAAGCTGGGTTTTTTTTTTTGTTATTTGTTTTTCTACGTTTTTTTGTTTGCTCTTCTTAAAGATATAAGCAGATGCTGATGCCAGAAAGCAGCATCTTGAAAAGCCTGAGAGGAAGTGCCTTGCAACAGGCACTGAGTTTTAATAAATATAACACCTATCAACAGCCAAAACAGAAATAAAAGTAAAAACCCAATCAATCCAGTTTCTGATGCCTTTCCCTCGGGCATTTTGCTGTGGTCAGAGCAATGACCTGTGCACAGCAGTAACCATTCTCCTTGCAGCAAGGAGACCTCTAAAAAGAGGGTGAGGAAGATGACAAGCTGGCAGACAGGCACACCTAGCTGATAAGGTTAAGGGCAGGCCCTGGGCAGGCACAGCTGTATGACCATAGCTCTGGATTTGAAACCTGTGGCTGGGGGATGAGCATCAGTCCCTGGACATAATCTGTGATTTGAACAGTCTTCCCAGAAGTAACTTTTCATAACTGCTTGTGGAAGCTTTTATACCGTTCAGCTGTACTCACTGTTTGGCAGAAAAATGTCATTTTTATGATGAGAAATACTTAATTCCATAAACGAACTGGGATGCACCTCTGGGACTGGCCAGCTCGAGAGGACATCCCCCACCTGCCCCCAGTCTCTGCTTTTGATAAACAAGTACCTCGTGAATCTCAACAAATTCAGCTCCCCGGAGTGTCAACAGGACCTCCCTCGTTTTGTTGCTAGGTCTCCTGACACTAATATTAGAGCACGGAGAAAATAACATACCTGCAAGATTTTCCAGAAGATACCTTGGCAAGTTCAGCTCCTTCTCACATGACTAGGCTACTACACTCTGCGCACTTGCAGGACGCTACCAACACTTCTCTCGGCTCAGTTTTGCACTGAAGGGTGAAGAAATTCCAGCAAGCTACTATTTCTGCCCTTAAGCTTTTATCTGTGGACTGTGCGTGGCTCCACTTGCTCATGTCACTACACAGAGCTACTCCACAGGGATCCCAAAGAATTCTTATGTACGCTGCAGCAGATTCCTGAGGGATCTCAAAGCAATCTTACATATACTGCAGGTTCCTGGCAACGATTTAAGGTGAGGAAACAGCTACTCAGCAAGAGTATAAAACAATTCAACTCAAGAAATGAAACAGCAAGGAACCCAATGTAGGTAGGGTACCGTTACTCAGCGTGAAGTTACGGGAGAAAGTTAACTGTTCCTTGTCTCTAGCAGCTAAACAACCTTCACTTTTACACCTTGCCCTCTGAACGAAAGCAGCAGTTAGATCTCAATGCCAAGCAGCAGCAGTTACTAAGCAGCAGCCTGGCCTCAGGACCGGCCCAAGCAGAACTCCAGAGTGCCACATGCAGCACAGCCTGTGCCAACCTGCTGCCCCATGAACACTCCACCTCGAAGCACAGGGCTTTCAGCAGCAGTCTCTAGTAAACAAACTCTTCTACAGAGGGCAATGAGAATGCAAAGGAAATCAGCCCAGCAGAAATAACCAGATTAGAGTAATGCAGAAGAAAAGCGAACTGAAGAGAAGGAAAAAACCAGAGATACGGAACAAGAGGTAAATGGTATACAGCTGTAGTAAGTATAAGATAGCATTAAAAAGGGACCTAAAGTAAGGAGAAAATATACAAGCCTGGAATTTCTGAAGTAGAAATTGGACAGAAGCCTGGAAATGTAGGGAGAAAGAAACAGGAGATGTTTGTATTTATAAACGTTCAGACATTTTGCCTGAAATGAGACAACCATTCTTTAAAAATGCAGAGCTAAAAGCTTTCTTTCCTGCACAAAACCACTAAAAGGGAAACGAGCAGTTTGTTCTGCCTGTGCAATTCCAGATTCACTGAGGACGTTTCTTAAACCCAAAGAAATGAGACCCCATCAGCAGATTCTTTGTATGGGTTCTACTCATAAAAGTCCTTTAGCTCCAGGAATCATAACTGCAAAAGGCCTTTGTATCATCCTTGGGAACCAGAATATTAAAGGAAAAAAAAAAAAAAGAAATAATAAGAAATAAAGAAAAAAAAAAAAGAAGTAAAGCACTTTTGCACCAAAATACAGAGAGCCACTTCCGGGAATGAGCGTACTCGTGAAAAAAGTTCTTTGGTGAAGCAAGACACCAGGGTTAGCCCCATGAAGAAGGACTACTTCCAGGAAAATCCCGAGTGCTAACAGCATTCCCATCGCTACTGCCTTCTGAGGAGGCAGGAGGGGAAAGAAAGGCCGCCTGTCACCTGGGCATCAGCTGACCACGGGACATGGATGGAGAACCCACCTATAGGGAAGCTGCCGAACGCGTTTATAGGCGACGGCCCTTTCTGCAGCTCAGGAGTAGTGTGGGGGATGACATTCTCGAGGAAGGATTTCATGGTGGGCTGATGGAGTGACTGCTGTTGGGAGGGTGGAGTCTGCTGCTTCATTAACAGGTTTGGATCGAGCTGACGGGACTGTTGCATCATCTGTTGCTGCATACTAAGAGATCGACCCTTGAAAAAACAGAGCGGTTACAATATAAACAGCCAAAAGCTTTCCCACCTTTCAAGAAAGATAACGAAGCGCCCTTGGGTTCCGCGCATCTCAGCGCGCAAACCCCCCGCGCTGAGCGAGGTCCCCCCTTTCAAGCTTGCCAACACCCCGCTCGCTCTCGCACGCTTCGGTCCAACTGGCAGCCAGAAAGGCAGCTCGGGGTGAACAGCGGCGTTTAAAGGCAGGTTGAGAGTTCAGAGTAAAGGTGTTTGTTTACCTGCTGCTCCTGCTGCTGCCGACCACCAGAAGGCATGCTTCGATTCTGCGCTTTCTGCTGCTGAGCCAACAACCGCTACGAGACAGGGTTTGGGGGGGTTTTTAAGAACAGTTTGTAGCTGACATGAGTCTCTACTTAGACTCTCAAACAACACAGAGCGACTAGCTTTGTGAGCTTACCTGTAACTGGGAGATCTGAGAAAGCTGGTTTAACTGGGACAGTTGATTCAACATGGCTACCTGTTGCGGGCCAAAAAGTGGGCTCAGGCCACCGTTGTTTGGTGCATACTTCAGTAATGATACCGGAACCTGCAAAGCAGACCGGTGTGAAGAGGGACTGACCGTATCACGCAGGTAGTTATGCTAGGTGTAAAGTACTGGAACCTCTGGTCAACAGTGGCCTAGTTTCTGAAACGCTCATCAGGCCAAACATATTTTTCAATATTAACATAATAAACATCAGCAACACCAACAGAACAAAAAGCAACTTTCAGATTTGGCATTTTGGCAGTTTATACACAGAATGCTTGATGTACTCAGTTACCTGAGGGGATAGTAATGGAGGAGGCACTTGAGCACGTGGATTAGGCTGAGATGAATTAAGAGGTTGTGCTGGAGGCTGCTGCATGCTCCTGGGCTGTGCTGCTATATTACCAACACCAAACATACTGGGATTGCCATTCTGGGGAAAGGATGGACAGTCAGTAAGAAGGAACCTCCCCCGCTGCTTCTCCCCCGCCCCCAGCCCCCGATACGTTTGAATTAGCAGTTAAAGACACGCCAATCAGACAGGCAGCTAGGACATTACATCACAAGGTACTATTAAATGCTGTCAAGTAACATGCCAAGGATACGGAGCTGGCCTTACCTGTCTAACAGAATTCAAGTTTTGCATACCCAGCCCTGCTATGGAGCCAAGGGCTTGGTTAGGTAGTGCATTATTTGAAGGGGGAAGCTTCATGTTTTGATTGGACATAAACTGCATGTTTTGGGACTCGTCTGCTACAATGCCATCCTGCTCGGACAGACAAACCGACGCGCAACAACCAGCCAGCAAGCAAGCGAAGGGAGAAACCATTGCCAGGAGCAGAAGGGAAGAGTCACGGGACAGTCCAGCACCAGCAGGAAACAGGCAGAAAACAGAAGAGATCAGGTTAGTCATTGGCACTGCAAACGGGCTACAGAAAGTGCTTAGTGTTACCTATCAGTGTGTTAAAAAGAACAGAGTAAATCTGGGGGGTTACCAAGAAAGCCCTAGCGTTCCTCCCCGCTAAATGTGGAAAGCAGCTACGTGTACGCAGAGTCAGAGGAGTGTAGAAGCATCCACCAGTAAGACACCCGCTGACCTTATCGAAGTAAGGACCGCGATCCATGGAAGACTCTTTGGAAATCTGAGGACGAGAGCCAGGGCCTTTGCCAACCACGCGATTGTAATCTCCACCAGCGAGGCCGTGCTTGTCCATCTCCAGCCGCTTGTCTTGCAGTAACCCTGAGAAACGGGACAGGGTGACCACAACAGCAAGGGATTGCCCAGTTCTCCACGGAAACCCGTTTATGCTAACGAGGAGCTCAACTGATGCTGCTCTCGAGACACTAACAGAAGAAAACATCCCTTCAGCTTTAAACTCTCTGGGCTTTACTGGAAAGGGAAAGGAAACACTGCGAATCCATGGCTACAGACAACTCCATCAGCCAAGTGGCAACAGGCTTTGCCAAGCTTCACGAAAACATCACTCTGTTTTCTCTTTAAACAATGATACTTTCTTGTTTTTAACTTGAGTTTCCAGATGTGAATGACACTTTTTTAGTGGCAATAAGCACCGTCTCAGCTTTGAAGTAGCATTTTTATCACATCCCCTATATTTGCGTAGTATTTCAGAGGCCCTTTCATTTGATGCAGGTAAAACAAAAATGCGATCAGCTAAAAAAACCCAACCCCAAACCAAACAAAAAGCCAACAGAACATCTTTGTGTTTATTCAGCAAATTTTGCCTTTTATCATTACTTCCACGAGGCAAGGTAGAAGATCAAAATATAAGCAGTAATAATGAAGTCTATTTAATACTTCACTGCATGAAATGCAAGAGAATTAATTTCCAAGCAGATGTTTTAAATTCATTAAAAAAAAAAAAAGTACTTACTTAAATATGAGGCTTGCCATTAATACTAAAATCTAAAATTCCAAGAACAATTTCTTTACACAACAGTAAGCCCAAAAGTGAGAATAATCAATTCCAAACTGGAATAAAGAGTGTGCAGCTGCAGTAAAAACTCCAGTGCTACCATTACTTTTAATTATATATTCTATCACTATAATGTATTGCTATAATGTATTGTTACCAATGTATTCAAGAACAATGCTGGTTTTGATTTGCTAGAGGATTCATAGCAGTCAGTGGATTCAAATAAAAATAAAACTGCTCACAAGTCATTTCACACTGAAGTTTAAATGTTCCTAAAATAATCGTTCAGCATCAGTTTAGTTCTTAGGACTGGAAAGGCGCTTCCAAGAACGAAGCCCAGGGCGCGAGCGTGGAATTCAGCACCTTGCTGGTTATATTTAGTGAAGGTACCCAGGAGGCAATCGAGATATTTATATTACAAGAAACAAACCAACCACACCCTGGAAACATTCTTTCATGTCAGCCCCATGTATAGAAGCTTAGCTTGATTTATGGATAACGTTGCTACAGCAACCAGGTGATTCAGGTGTGCATTTACTCACTGTTTTTCACTCTGCAAGGGTACTCATTTTCTTTAGGGAAACATGTTTAACTATTTATAGCTATATCTATATATTATACATCATTTTAAAAAAGTAATTTACAGACGGGGATAAACTAAGAGTGACTGGAAAGGAAAGCAGTAAAACTCAGCTAGGTTCTCCTGTTCTTACCTCCAGACATGTCCATCTTATTGCTCTGTATGGTTTCTTCTGGTGATTCTCTCTGAAGTAATAAAATAAATCACAGTTATTTAACAATATTTAAAAAAAAACTAAGAAAAAAAGATTCCTACATTCTATTTCAATTCAAACCTGGAAGAAAGAAAAAACCAAACAAACCACAAACTGAGACAAATCTGATGCCATTTCAAAGCATTTTTAGTTGTTACCCAACTGAAAACAGGTACCTTCACCAAAATCCACATGCAGCATGAAGTAAAACATCTGACTGCTGGATGATGTTTTACAAACAGGGAGTGTTTACAAAACCACTTTTCACCAATAAACAGGGGGTTTTGCAAGGGGGGCGCAAAGAAAGGGGACAGGTGATGGAAGTAAAAAGAAAAATGCTATGAAAAGGAACACCGGGAAATGAAGCCTCCTGCTCTCTGCGCGTTACCACCAGCACCCGGAGAAGGCACGGAAGGCAGGAAAAGGTAAATACTTACTGAAAAACTGAGATTCGTGAATTGCTTAATGAATGGATTGATCCATGTTTCATCTTGCTTATTTCCACCTTTCATTATTCCCTTAAAAACAGAAAGGAATCCCTGTGATGCTCAGGAACCACACTCAACCACCGCCCAACTTCCACCACAGAAGGTTATGGATGGAGATTAAAGCCCAGGGACCCTCCACTCAGCCCTGCAACCTCCTCGTTACCTTTGTGGGCATTTTTTTCATATACGGTGGCCAATTTAAAGATGGGTTAGCTTCTTGTGAAGAACTGCTGTTCCACATTCCAATCTCGACATCTTCCTCTTCCTCCCAGCTGGTCTGACGACTGCCCGTCAATGGCATATCATCTCCACACCAACTATCTTGCATAGATTTAGGCCCTGGTGGTAAGAAAAGCCCAGCACATGAGCAAATGACTGCCCTTAGCAGAGAAGTTAGCTTGCTGTTTACATAAAGGTGAAAAAGCCCTCAGAAGCATAAAGCTTCTGCAGAGGCATCGCCCCATCCTCCAACACCGTTAGCCAGGGACCACGCAGAAAGCACTCACCAGGTTTATTTGAAGCCTGTTGACCAAGAGAAGCGTTTCCCCAGCCAGAGGTGCCTGCTGCATCGCTGATGGGCTCTCCCCAGCTAGTACCAGTATCCATGGGTTTACCCCAGGCTGAAGTTCCATTATCTACAGTAGTGGCTGGAGTAGAAGGCTCTCCCCAACCTTTTTAAAGCAGTATGAGTTACTGGCATGTTTTTAAACAGGACTTTAAAAAAAGCTATCTAAAGAAACTCAAGTGTTTTGCTTTTCCTAGATCCACAACATACAACAAAAAGCATATTAGTAGACATTTACATTTGGTATGAAGGTAATAATTACGACTGGAAGATGTTCCATTAAAAATAAAATGAAAAAACAGGGAAATACAAACTTCGTATGTGAATAATTCCATTTTGATAATAGAGATGTTTAAGAGACTATGTTCCTAAGAGCTGCTCATTATATTTAAGCTATTCCTCTTTGCACTTGAAAGAGAAAGAACACAAAACACTTCACAAACACCATGTAAGCCCATCTGCAAGTATCATTATTCACTGCTCCCAAAACTCCAAGGTCAGTCTGATATAAAGTCATCACCCTTCGTACTGTCTCGTAGCAGCTCAATGCTTGTGGGTTTGGGGTTTTTTTTTTTGGGGGGGGGGCCTCTTTGGCAACATTAAGTTTTAACTGTTTTAGAATCAAATGAAGAAAAACACTTATTTGCCTCAGATGCTATTTTAAGTGTTTTCTCTGTGTTGCCACACCCCAGAATTCAAGCAGAGCGGTCTAGCCTTTATCACTCCAGCTATTTCGAACTAGAACAGATCTTCCAATCTATAAAAATATCAAACATCTATGAGCATTGCTGCTGCTTTTCCTTTATAAATAAAAATGGTACTTCATTGGCACCTTCCCCTTCCCACCTGGAAACTAAAGTATTGTTACACAAAGCAAGAACAAAAGAATTGCTTTACAGTTAACAGAAAGCACGAGCGTGCGTAAAACCAAGCCTTACCAGAACCCGAACTGCTCTCCTTGCTAGACATGGCACTTGAAGACAGTAGCTGCTGATGTACCTGTGCTTGCTGGTCTGAACTGCTGCTACTGTTTGGGACATTTTTATTCCACATATTCACATTTTTGTAGTTGTATTTGCTTGGATCACCCCAAGCAGAAGTTCCATCATCAATCTCCATTTTACGGCGTATGGATTCGGGGGACGGCTCCTCCCAGCCAGTGGGCTCTTCCTCCTTTGCCGCTGCGGGCATCGGGCCTCCCAGCCAGCCAGACCCCGGGGGTTTGCTCGCGGCAGACGACGTCCCCCAGGAGCCAACTTCTTGCTTGTTCCATTCTGGAGAGTTGATTGGCTTTGACGAATCCCCCCAGACTTGAGGCTGATTGGATTTCGGAGGGTCTCCCCAGCCCTGGTTCTGATTTGACTTTGCAGGCTCATCCCATCCTGAAGAATTATTTGGGTTTGTGTTATTACCTCCCCAGGTAACAGAACCGGGTTTACCCGGCTCATTCCAACCAGACACTGATCTGTCACTGTCGCTACCTCCTGAACTGGACTTCTTAGCCTCACCCCAATGGTTACTTCTTGAATTTTCACCCCAGCTATCACCAGCAGACACTGCCCAACCCTGGCTGGCCTTCTGTCCGTCTACCCATCCCTGTTTGATCTTCGGCGCGTCATTCCAAGATGACTTTTCCTCTTTGCCACTTCCCCATGATTGATTGCTCTTGACCATTACTGTAGCAGCAGAATCTTCTTCCCACCCCCCTTGGCTGTTTGACCCTTTGGAGTCTCCCCACCTTGTAGCAGACTTTGGATCTCCCCACCCTGATACAGATGAGGTATCATTATTATTAGGGCTAGGTCTATCCACACACCCCCCTGAGCTGGAAGTCTGTGTCACAGAGCCTCCCCAGGCCTCTGTCCCATTGTCAGTTTTTCTTTCACCCCTCGGAGACGTCTCAGTATCCCAGGCAGTGTTCTGTTTGATTGGAGTCTGTCCCCAACCAGAGTTGGAAAGGACACGTGGATCTAAGTCAGTTCTGTTCACTATGCTTTGGAGTAATGCGTGCTGGTCAACTTTCCTTCTCTCGCGACTCTGTCCTTCCGTGGTCACTCTGTCTTCGTGGCATCCAGTGCTCTCCGAACTACCTTCGCTGTCCCCCGTACCTGTTTTGGCCCAGGCGCTGTTCTGCTCGGCCAGCTGAGAAGCAGCAGAGCCCTGGCTGTTAAGGTCATCCTCCTCAGCAGACTTCCAGCCGTTGGTGAACTTCCTGCTGCTGCCGCTCCCGCTTTCGCTGGAATGCTGATTGCCAGGCAGTTTACTCCACTCCCCGTTGGAAACGCTCGTGCCAGGGTTTGGCGCGGGGTTGCCCCCCCAGCCTCTCCGACTCCCGCCGGCACTCGCACCGTTTACGCTTCCCCAGGGCACGTTCTGGGAGTTGACTGTCCCTGCCTCCCACACCCCTCCTCCTTTATTCCCGTTGATTTGAAAGTTAGTGCTGCCAGGCCCGCTAATGCCTGGCTGCATTAGAGTTGCATTCACAGTGTCACCATTAGCTTGGCTGTTCGGGCCTGAACATTTGTCTCCAGAGTAATTAGAACCATAGGCACCCCATGTAGTACCATAAGATCCACCATTTTTTGCCTCCCCGTTGCTAAGGTGAGAAATGGAAGTGCCATTTGTAACTGGAGAGGCCTGAATCTGAGAATGATTCATTGTGCTCACGCGCCAGGCCCCGTGCCCTGTATTATTAGGCAGTTCGTTAATCTGCACTGAACCAGCAGAGTTTGGTAAACTAGAGGTCATAAAGTTAGTAGTGTTATTTGGTCCATTCATTTCAGTGTTAAGGTTTTGAGGTTGCCCACTGAATGAAACCTTCCTTGTACCATTTACTTCAGAATCGCAATTTTCCTGAAGGCTTCCCCAGGAACCATGGGCTGAACCACCCACTTTAGAGTTAATACTCTGGCTATTAGATATCTGACCTATGGTACTGCACTGAATACTTGTGCCAGGATTACCACTCCCTACAGACCCTTTCAGGGCATGTCCATTGTTCTCCAATACAGGCCAGGCACCATGGTTGCCATTTGAATTCAAAGTGCTTGGATTTAACCCTCCATTTGATGAAGAGTTTATGGTGCCCCAAGCATTCATTCTATTGTTGCTACTTTCAGATTTGCTGTCAGGAGCATCCACAGAAACTTGACATGTGCTTATTATGGTTCCGTGGGATAAACCCCACGGCCCATTAATACTTCCATTGCCCACATTATTGCTGTTGCTACCAACCACAAACTTATTCTGAGAACCATGTCCGACGCCGTTCCGAATGCCATCGCTTTCGCCACCTGTGCTCCCTGAAGCCATTATCACGAGGTTTCTCTCTGACCCAGAGCTGGAGGCAGAGTCAGTGTCCATACATTCTGATGTCAGCTCTGGGTCACTGCCAGTGATTGATGGCCATGCTTCTTTGTCAGAGCCGTCTACAATAACTTTATCCCAGTTTGTGCTGGAGTCGCTATTTGAAGAGACTGGTCCCCAGTGAGAATTTTCATAATGGGATCCTAGACCACTGTGGTTCAGATCTAAAGGGAAGAAGGAAAGTCCAAGGGCATTATTATAAATTTAGTATTATTACTTCATTAAGCAGAAGAGGCAAGGAAAAAAAAAAAAAGCGTAACGACACTAAGCCAAGAATTATTTTGCTTATTTTAACACCACAGCCCCCGACGACGACAGAGAAAGCTGCCAAGCACAGCTGCTGAGCACTGCCACACGCAGCCTAGAACACTCCCCGCCAGCACGCAGAGCTCACTCTCCCAGACAGCACCAACCAGCGCTCCCGAAGCTACGGCCCTTTCTTACCAGAGAAACACGTTGGTTTTTTCTGAAATGACTACGTATCGTTATGTACAACGTATTTCCTAAAAGCATATGCATATGAAAAGCTAAAATATCATATAAAAATCAAAGACATGCTGAAAGGCAGAAACCTAAACAAGGGTATTAAACTGACAGTGACTGTGTGACGACAGCCAGAGAAACACACACCTTCCCACCAGATTAAGGGACGTGATACAAGGACTCCTCAGTACAAGTCACTTAAGGTATTTTCTTCTATACAACAGCAATGCGACACAAACGCCACGAGAGCAATCCAAAGTTCTGCTGCTGCTGCTGCTGCAGACGTACAGATCAAGCACAGTAGCTGAACAGATACTCCTTTTCATCTACACAAGAACTACTGCTCCTTTTTCCGTAAACAAGTTGATCATGTCTGGGAATCGAGAAGTCATAATCCACTTACAAACTTCTCATGGTTAAATACCTGCACCATGGAGTATTTGCCACAAAATAAGTGTTATCAGTTTTCATCTCCTATGTCTGAAGCTTTACTGCAGAGACCTCCCCCAGCTGTTCAGTGAAAACAGCCAGACAGGGGCACCAGAAGATGAAACTATCAAAGTGTGAAGCATGTGAAAGATAGCAATGAAGTTGTAAACGCAATGCAAGTACAAACTGTCAGCGAAGTTTATTCACCTAGTACTCGCCTGCCCTGAAAGAGTAACCCCAGCAGTGGATGCTCAGCGGCTGAGTAGCCGCACACTGAGACGATGAAGAGCACTTGGGGACTGGCTCCTTGAAAGATATCATGCTAATCTATAAACCTCTTGTGTTTCCAAGGTGTACACATGTGAAGTCTGAAGGGATGCTGTGAGGGGCAGGGCGAGGACCCATGTCAGGCAGAAGCAGCACTGCAATAGTCAGAAGGGGCTGGCAGCTCCACAGGGGTGAGGAGAACACAGGATGTATCCCTGGGAGGCGTTCCCTCAGCTTACCCTAACCCAGGACCTGCCTATTAATGTTTTTACTAGACAAAACACTGTTAATAGCTGAGCAATTGTCCAAGAAACCCCAAGATTTCAAATCTCATACTTGATATTAAGAAAAAAAAAAAAAGCCATTTAACCTACATGAAAAGACTGAAGAGTTGTCTGACTCTTATCAACAGCATCAACAGCTGCCCATACAGAATAAAATCTTGACTACATGAACATCACCCCAGTAAGATGATCAATTGTACGACCGACACAGAAGCACAGAGACATCAGACAGCCTGGATGCAGGTGGGAAAGAGATCCAGGTTATGACTAGAAGCCAGAGTGAAATGAGAAACCAACCCTAATTTGCACAACAGAATACACAGAAAGAAAGACTGTATTTGTTAAAATTCCCTTATGCTAATTTAGGTGCGATGCTCAGCTGGAAATGAGCCAGCAGATGAACTGTTACATACAGAACTACCTTGGCCAACAGCCTTTTTCCTGGACGCAAGCCCGTGTTAGTGACTTCTGCTACAAGCCACTGTTCTGAGGCAGTACTCTCTGCATCCCCACACCCCATCGGTGTCTGAGACTAAGTACAGCAATACTGAAGCATCGAGGAATTAGCCTGAGGGGTTTTGGTTTGGTCTGGGTATTTTTGTATCTGGCAGACAGCACAAAAACACCCTCAAAGCTGAAACATTCCAGCTGACAAGGTACTTCACTTGGAGTGCGGCAAGGTGAGCCACTAACAGCCTACACTCTGTTTCTCCCCCAGACTATTTACAAGTCACAACTGAACTTTTGCTGGACAAAAAAAAAGTTTACACAAACCCGAATTTCTTAAAATTCAGGAATCTGCTAGGATTCTTTTCAATAACTTGCAATTTAATGCTTTCTAGCTGTGAGTTACCCTTGCAGGAAATGTTTGCAGGGAACTGTATATATTCTCAGAAGTTTGTTTGTTTTAAAGTATCATCACATGGACTAAAATAAACAGCAGGATTGAGAAGTGGAAATGAAGAAACACCTGAACCTTGCTCCCGGTCTCCTTTTGCAGCTCCAGCACGTACTGGCACCCCCACACTGTCAACACTACCCCTTGCCAGCTGCTGTACCATCGCTCCTCACGAAAAAACGCGTTTTAGTAAACAAGTTTAAAGCACCTTTATTGGGAAGTGACAAAACCAAAAAAGCAAAACCCGCTTGTTACCATCAAGTATGTTTGTCTGGGGTAGAGAAAAAATGTCCTGAGGTCTGTTTGTGTCTTTTAGAAGCACTCCAACTCCAGAATCAGTAGATGCAGCCGTTTGTCTCCGCGATGGCTTCCTAACCACCGAGGTGGGACAGGAAAGCTGCCAAAGGGGGATACAGCGTCTCTCCAAGCCCGACCCATCACAACGGGTGGCTCTCCCAAAAGGAATTGTCCTGGACACAGTTTTCTCTCCCCCAGCAGGAGCTCTGGCCCTGGCTTGTGCTGGACCAGGCAGCCCTGCAGCGGGCAAACTCAACGCGAGGGAAGAGAGCAGAGGGTTGGGGAGGCTGAACATCGCCCCGTCTTCAACGTAAACAGGAGAGATGCAAGGCGGAACGTTCTCCCAAGCTGGGTGCCCACGGCAGAGCCCGGAGCAGGGCCTGTTCCAACTGCCCGCAGCAGCCACCCGCCCAGCCCCGCGTCCTCAGGCAGCACCCTTGCTGCCAGGCCTGGCCCAGCACACAGCCAGGCTGGGCACTGTCACCCCAGGGATGGCCGCACGGCCGCCCCACCACCGAGCGCACTCCCAGCGCAAAGGCCCCGCAGGGGCTTCCTCCAGAGCGCTGGGAACTCTCTCTGATTTCATGAAGCACGGGCGTGCACAGGTGACTCCATTTAATACCACAAAGAGGCACTTCAACGCGTTGGTAAAAATAGAGACTTAGTATTCTAAAGGTGCCACACAGTCAAAACTCTGATGCTAGTTCAGAAGATTGAAAACATTTAACCAGAAGTAGTACCCAACGGCACAGAGACAGCACACTTTAGTCACTCACACAGCATAGGCTACGATAAAAATATAAGCCAAAGAATAATAATAATAAAAAAATAAAAAGAAAAAGCAGCAGACAGAGTTGGGTGAAACACGTAACTACTACAGACACAGGCAGGGCAAAAAGCAGGTGAGATTGAAATGGCTAACCTGACTGGTTAGGGGAGTGGCTCACCAAGTCCCGAATGGGAGGCATGCCTACAAAAAACAAACAAAAAAGGCAAGAAAGTTACAGAAGTGTTACCGAAATAAAGTAGCCCTCTGAAACAGCCCCCACACCGCTCCTTGTTTTGACCCCCTTCATCAGCACCCCTTTTCCAGGCAAGGTTTCTCTTGAGAGTCACCTCTCAGTCTTCTGCCTCACCTGCAGCACTGATGCTCCTCAGAAGAGAGACACCGACAGCAAGCCCACCCTTCTACGTGGAGCACTGGGATTTAATTATTAGCAATTCTGCTGCTTTTACTAAATATTTCCACTACTATTTGTTTTTATATATTTGGTATTTAATTAACCAATTCAGCATGTCCTTAAAAGTTTGATTTATATATAAAGAAGAACGGAAAGTCTTCAAAACCAAAACCAGTTGATTTTTGACTCTACTAACTTAGAATTTCAGAGGTCAGCCTGAAGCTTAAGCAAGCTGCTATCCCTTCCTTCAATGGCACGCTTTCTCCGCCTCAAAATCACTCTTCTGCTCCCTGACTGGGCAAAGAGATAACCAAGCACAGTCCAACTCTGATTTAACATAAGCGTGAGTACGTAACAAGCTTCCAAGAGCTCTACTCTTTCACAGCTTCCTCCTGCAAGTGTCCTACAGGCAACGTATGAAATCAACCCTCGCGTTTCAAACCCCCCAGTTTTACAGCTGGAGACCATAGCTGTTAACTTAGGAAACATTGCCTAAAGTCAACCTCCATCGCTATGAACTGCAAATCCCAACTGCCCACTTCTCCCGACTCCTAAAACAGCCGAGGAAAACCCCTCAAGTTAGAGGACAGCTCTTTTCTTCCCAAAGGCTCTGGCTGGAACGTCCTTCGGCAGCTCCACTGCCAACGCGCGAGGACGGAGCGAGACCCGCTCACCGTCAAGGAGAGCCCAAGTAATGAGTGATGCCAGGAGCCCAAAGGTGCTCTCTTGTTCTGTCCTGTCCCACACTTGTTAGCAATTACTGCTGGCAAATATTTTAGTTCACTACATAACTCATTTTGTTGTGCAGTAACTGCCTGGCCGTTCTGATGGGTTACAAAGCGCGGAGACAAACAAACACAGCGAGGCAGCACTCGAGACCTTCCTTTCCTGGGAAGGTTGCTCATAGGGGAAAAATTCAGTAAAGCAAACAACTGAACTGGGTATGAAAATGTCCTGATAAAGAGCTATTTAAGTAGATTTCTTAAAATAACCATCTGGGTACAAGGCTGGATCTGTTTCAGAAGCACTACACGGCATGAGCTTCACTTGCGTGTCTTCATTAAAAAGCTCTGCCCAATGTCCTCAAAACAGCAGAGAGAGGCCCTGACCCAGGGGACTACACTTTCCTACCAAAAAAAGTGGGTCACGTTTCAAACAAAGATGACTGTCCACGGAAAATACAAGAGAATTTAGTTTTTTCCTTTGACCGTTGATGCAATTAAAAAAATTCTCAAATACTGACAACTTAAAGTGACTGTGGCCAGGGCAATTAAAGGCAGGCTTGAAATTTAGCAGTACTCGTGTTTCCTGGCTCGTACAAAGCACTCGCCAAACCATTCCAGCCACAGCTGAAACTGGGGAGAGACCCTGCCTTAAGGTCTGTCAGGGAATGTCAGATAAAAAAGAGGAGCCATTGCCCACTCCAGCAATTCCCACTTCAAGGCTTCAAGCTAAGTTTTTGTTAAAACAGACTGATCCCAATAGCCACCAAATAATGCTTTAAAAACAAACAAACAAACAAACAAAATCAAGAACTTAATCTTCAAAGGCATCCCGTTACGGTATGCAACTGTTAACCCCAACAGAGGTTCTCTCAGGGACCTGTGCCATTTCATGAGATCTTCAATTTCAGAGCTAACAGCAAGGAAAGCACCTCAAAGTCACTGCTGGAGGCTAAGAGAGGGATTGGGGGCTTGAGTAAGACAGACAGGAAAACAGTGGTAGCAAATCCTTCCAGACACAAAGGTGTCAAAGGCCATCAAGTCACTTTCAGATGCTGCTGGACCACGGGCACCTCCACAGCACCTCATTCATTAGACACGACCCTGAAACCATTACAAAAAATCCAGCACTGAAAAACTATTTTTCTTTGCATTACCATCTTACCTATGCTTTTCAAAGACAAAACGTCCAAACCAGACACTCCTCCTGGTTATACTGGAGGAGAGAGATCTTTCCAGTGCACAGATCCACGGCACCACCACACGAGACCCTGGCTGCCCAGTTCCACTTGTTGGTTCTACCGAGTCTACTTCGGGCACAGGGGATGCCCTGAACACAGCCCATGGTTAACAAAGGACTGACAGGATGCTACAGACACCACGAGTATTTCCTCCAGCTGGGGCAGTGGTTGGGCCAACCCTCCTCTCCTCTAAAGGCTCTCACAGAACCTCTCCATTACCAGCAGGATGTGTAGACATACGATTCAAACCGCAGAACTGCTCCCAGCTGTCAGGGTTTGGGGTCAGGGCAGCCCACTAGACCTATAACAGATGCTCTCTGCTAACCCCTCTCCCTCCCCAGAGGGGAAAGGAAAGGGAATGAGGGAGAGAGGCTGAGAGATTAGAGCAGGGAACTGGAACAGCTTTACTGAAAATGAGATTAATAACAATAGAATATATACAATAAGAACAGTATTGAACCCAACCCCCCCAGTGGCAATTCCATCACCGTCACCACTGATGCTGTGGAGCAGGCACTGGGAGAGTCCCAGACTGTGTTCAAGAGCTGGATTCTGGAACACACAGCTCAGGATTGAAGGCAGAACAGAGTCCTCCTCAGGTGCTGGTCAAGGAAGAAACTGAAAGAAGAGCCAAACCGAGCTGAGCAAAGCCAGCCAAGCAGGGCGAGCCCCTCCTGATCCCTCAGCTTTATGCCAAATGTGGTGTCTGTGGGCTGGGACCCCTGTCTGGGAAATTTGGGGTCCCCTGTCCTGGCCACCCTCCCTGCAGGTGCCACCTTTCCCTTTCTGCACCCCCAGTGTGGGGCACAAGCCCCAGCAGTGGCCTCAGGCTGCACCCCAACCCTCCATACTAACTCTGAACGCGGGGTGTTCACCGCTGCTGGGAGCAGCCACTGCCTCTGCAAACACTGCTGACTTCAGACAGTGCAGGGACCTGGAAGAGCCGAGCTGGAAAGTAAAATCACCGCCCGGAATTAGTTCTGTTCTCACTCAAACCAGGACAGCAGTAAAGCAGCTGCCTCAGATTCCCAGCACGGTACCAAGGCAGCGCTGCACGGGCACACGCGGGTGTCTCCAGCACATCAGCAACACGGGGAAGAACACAACACCCCAGTGGGAACCCAGCTCAGCAAACAGCGGGCTGGCCTTCCTGAAGGAAGTGGAATGAAGGGCAGGGTACTCAAAGAGCCCCCTGCACACAGCCAGGAGGTTTAACAGGCTGTATAAAGAGCAACACTTCTCAGATTAGTTCATGTGTGAATTTTTATTTACATCACTACTTGCTACTGAACCATTTGACCAGCAGAGGATATACGCTGGAGAAAAAGCTTCATCTTGAAAGCAAGCAAGTATAGGAAAGTTTACTTTAAACCTGACTACAGACAGGGACAAAATTATAGAAATGAAGTAAAACAAACCAACAAAAAAAAAATCACTACTTAAAACTACTTCTTGGAATGTTAGAAGAGTTCTATCAGTATGTTACAAACTTCCTACTGAAAAGCTGTAGCAGAAACAGCCCTCAAAGGACACATGGACAAACTGCTTCCAGGGCTTTCACTGTTCACTTTCATTTTAAATACTGCTTCAAGATTCAGTAAGCAGAACAGCTCAACATTTAACTAAAACTTGAAATATCAAGGCTATTTTCCTGACATATTTATTTATTTAAACCAAAGGGGTCGGGAGTCACATCCTTTGTGGTGTATAAAACACTAATTTTGAGAAACACCGGGAATTCAGTAAAGTTTCATACCAAGCTATCGGTGGGAACAAGTTACACCATCACTGCTACGTCAAGAAATGAAGTATAAAAATAAGAAAGCGTTTGTCCAACATATTAAGTGTTGGTGTGTGTCAATACCACATCCCTCTGAAAACCTCCAAAGAAAGTTACTTTTACCAGCCAAAATTAGACTGCCCTTATTGTCCAAGAAATCATGTGCAGAGCTGCACATCTGTATGGCAAGTCCTGCACATGCAACACAAACCTGTGCTCCTCTCCAAGGGGTATGTGAAGAGGAGGCCCAACAAGCCAGAATAACAAAGGATAACTAGACTTAAATAGTAATGCAGGTAGAGGTTGATTCATTTTGTAAGACAACAGAGTTTCAGGCAGATGAATGGAGAAAAACTCTGCCCTAAGAAGACAACCGTGACATTGTAAACAAGCTGCGCTCTGGCTGTATCTCCAGACAGGAAGAAAACACCTGAAGTCTCGAGACGCTGTTCAGAACGCTCTGGGAACTGCCTGAAAAGCCCTGCCTTGCGAGATCTGCGTATCGAAACGGGATGCCAAAGAGCTGCTTCATCCCGTGACTCTGCTTGGGTCAATTATGAAGATACAGACTGGAAAAAGTCAGAACACAGCAGTGGTCACAGTGGTTTGACACCTGTTCCAAAGCACACAGGTCTCCTGTTCACCACCGCAGCAGCGAGGGATGGAGATGCCTGAACTCTCCGTGAGAAACTCGTGTAAAGATGGGGAAAACCATCCTGCAACGTTTAGTGTCCATCACAGGTAAGCATGCTACAGCTTGAGTTTAAATAACATCAGCTCAAACATTTCACTGACAACCAAGTTGAAACTATTCGATTTGGGTAAAGGAAAACACGGTAGCTCCCCTCACCTGGCTGTTTTTTGCTGCTGTTCGGCACTTCTCCGTTGGTCACCGGCTGTTTATTTGTGACGGTGCTGCCTCCTGACTGGCTGTTTAACACTTTAGGAGTAGATCCCAGGTTTGCAGCTATAACTGGTAACTGCTGACCTCGTTTCAGAAGCTGTTTCTGTTCCTGGTGTCGAAATCGTGGTGGTACTTCACGAGGAGGGTATCGAGGCAAGGGCTGCTGCTGCTGACTGTTGGCTGTGGCCCGCTTGGCATTATTATTAGTGCTGGTTACTGTGGAAGTGCCGTTAGAGGTGACGGGCTGAGGCTGGCTTACGCTTGTCTTTGTTTGTTCTGGCACTGCCCCCACCCCCAGGAAAAAAGAAAGTTGGACAAAGTTATTCATAAGAACTACAACTTCAAAAACTGAAGACTAAGTCAATACTCTTGATGTGTTGATACGTTAAGCAGTGGCAGCACATTTTTCCGACACAAGCTGTAACCCATTCCCCATCAGAAGCTCCACCGTCCCACCGCCACACGCCTTCGACAGCGCAGACCTGGAAGCAGAAACGTCTCTGTCACTCCTAACAAAGTCACCTCAGTTAAAGTCCACTCCAGCTAACGAGCTTTCTGTAGCTCTCGTGGACAACTCAGCACTAGACAGGTTATTCCTGCACTTCAACTGCATTTAAAAAAAAATATTTCAGTACTAAAAATAATCATCTTACTCCAAGGGGAAACGTAAGTGTTACATACAGAAAAATGTTACGGTCTTGCCCAGAAGAACAAGAGGTGAACGGGACACGCAGAACACCACTTTGCTAAGACTTGCTGCCTTATCAACCCCACCAGCCAACAGGAGACACGGGAACAGCCGGCACTCGGAGCTGAGAGCACAGGTAGCCCCGTGCATGGCTTGGCAGGATGGGGCCGGCACTGGGAAAATGCCAAGCGCAAGACTGCAACTCCACACGCTCCTCCAGCCTGGCCAGCACGGCCTCTTCAAGGCAAGACGAAGGTCAAATAATTTTCAGAGGTCAACTGTGAGGAATCAGGTGCTGAATAAAGGGAAAGCTACAACATCCTCAGCACCTCCAGCCCCACCAGTACAAAGCAAAGATGGTACGCGTGGAGGCGTTCAGGTCTAGGTAACAGGTCAGCAAACCCGGCTCAACAGGCAGGAAGGAACACTGCGAGCTACTGGATGTGTTTCCTGGTGCTACTGCCCTTCACCCCAACCCCCCGGTCCCTTCCTGTAGCGATATGTTCACATACTTGCCCAGTTTCTTGGATGATCCATAAAGCACCTTTAGATTTGCTGCAGAACTTTCCGAGATCCCTCGAGAGCCAGGGGTGCCCTCCCCCAGCACTGCCCTACCCACGCGGTCAGGCCTCCATCTCTACACGGGCTCACCCGCTGAAGCTGGCAGGTTCAGAACTTAGGGAAGGGAAATCTTTAATCTGCAGAGCAGCCCTGCTCGTACACAGCTTCTCCGCTGACCAACGCTCCAGGAGGTTCCTACCGGCTGCAGGTCGCTCCCTGCCCAGCCCCACGGCCCTTCCTGTGCCCGTACAGCCAGCAACCCACGGTCCAGGCGGCTGCACGTGTTTTCCACTAAGATCCTACCAGGCTATGGAAGGGGACCAACCCTGCCCGCTGGGAAAGGGGGAAACCAAGGCAGCCACCACTGCTTGGCACTGGCAAGGCTCTCACTCCAGACTGCTGGGCGAGGCAGTGCCCAGTGACAAACTGGGTTTCAGTGGCTATGCAGCTGTGTTTATATTCAAGAACAGCGCTGCTCGTTGGCAGCATCCCAACCTCCACGACTCGAGGCTGAAGAGCAGCACCCCCAAATCCTTTCCCTGCTCTCTTCCATTTAACATTTTCCTGTCTTGTCAGCAGCAGCACTGCTGTTACTATGGGACTGAAAATGTAGTTTTCTGGGGCTCTTAGGGTTTTTAACGACCATTTTATCATTTCTGTCAGGGACAGAGCCATGTGAACACAACACAAAAAAATAAAGGAAAGAAAACTCCTTCAGCTTTTTTTTTTTTTTAAAATTGATTCGAATACTTTCAATGTTACTTATGACTATAATTTATTTTTATTTCAACTACAATACAGTTATGTATTTTGAAAAACACAAACACAAAGGCCTTTAGAATAAAATGCCACCCAAGAATCAGCAGCCGAGTTGTGTTTTAATGGCATATGACATTTAGCCTACCTAAGACAAGCAGAAAAGAAACATTTTAGAGATGCCCTTGTTTCACTGCTGGCCAGATACAGGCCTCTGACAGAGCTTAAAGGGGCAAGCAGGAGGAGGAAGAGGAGGAGGATGAAGAAGACCCTGCTTCAGGTGGGCCCCAGCAGCTCCCCTGCTCTGCCAGCAGTGAGCCATCGCTCCCTGTTTCACAGCTGACCGGAGGAGGCCAGGGCTGAGCAGAGGAACGGCCATGGCACCTGTCAATTTAGAGTACTGGGAGCAGGGGGGTTCAGAAGCTATCAGAGGAACTGGCCAGTTGAGAAGGATTACCAACTCCATCTCAGACTCCAACAGTCGTTACCTGTATTTAAGAAGTAGGTAACTGAGATCGGATTCCCTGCACAGAGTTTTGATGCATATAATGCAACGATGAATTACGATCAAAAACAAATTTCACAAATACAAAGAAGTATTCAACAAACCTATTCCCATTTATTTCTTTTCAAATTTCCTGCTTTCAAAACAATGAAAATAACTACGCCTTTGGGGGGGGCTATTTCAGCAAGCCGCTGAGGATTTGTGAACAACCGAAGGCACAAGCCCGTGGCACACTGCTGTGGTCTAGGTACTGCAACAAGCTTGGAAACTAAAAAAACCCAAACCCAAACAGTAACACTCTTTGCACAGCACCATCTGTTTAACTGCTGCCCAAATCTTCCCTTTCTGCCCGTCCCTGTGCCTCCGGCCGCAGCCGACTGGTGCCAGTACCTCTGCGGTTCAGAGCCCAGCTCGCCCGCGGCACAAAACCTTCTGCAGCCACTTTACCGGTATCAAGCCAACACAGTAGCCCCATGGCAGCGGCAGCCCGCGGCCACAGGCACCCTGCAGCCTTCTGCACACTGGAGTTCAACTTCTCCTCTATTTTTCCCTTCCCCTGCCAGCTGACGCGGAGAGCACACCTCGCCCAGCGAGACTGCCAGCCCCTCGCACAACACCCACGCCGCGGGCGATGGAGGGGATGCAGCCTTCCCACTCCAGGACTTCCACTCGTCTAGGATTCCTCCTCTGGGATAAGGCCGTTTCTCTGTGACACTCCCCGAGACGCCCCGAGCTGCAAGCAGCGTGCCCAGGGCAGCGCCGCGAGGCAGCAATACGGACACTGCTTTCCCGATGGAAGCTGCTCCGAGAGCGAGCGTGCGTTCCAACCGACTCCAAGGGCCTAGGGGTAATCCAATCGCTTGCGACCAGAAAAGAGGGCAACTAATAAACAAGCTGCTCTCTGCCGAGCCAGCCCCTCAGCTACCACAGGAACTTCCCAAACAGTTTGAAGAAAATTACACTGCTCCTATTCTACGCATGCAGTTCCTTGGCAAATACCGTCATTCTCTCTACTCTGACCAGCAAGCTAACTGGAAATGTACCAGCTAACAGCTATACTACAGAACACCTCATGCTCATTTCAAACTGAAATCAATCCCAAGCACAGCAGAATTCTTTTGCCTTGCACTTCCCCAAGTACCACAGAGGGAGTTTCAAGCTATACAATTTATCCTGTCCAGCATTCTCCGGCCCGCAGCTTTTCAGGAGACTAAATAATACATTAATATTCCAACACGGCTACTATAAATTCCAACACCCCTTAACAGCCTTAACGCTCATCTTAATATTCTGGTTTGCTACAAACAAGTTGCTCGCTCGCTAAAAGTTCGCTCCGCACGCCGGCATTTTATTTCAAGTGGCACTAAGGCAGAAAGATCCCGTTACCAGCTTGCCAGCCTGCCACGCTTCATTTATTTACTAGCAGCAAGTTCACAGAAACGAGCCCCGAGAATGACGGATTTTCAGAAAGAACAAACCTGCCACAAACCCGCAGAGCAGGGGATGGTGAAGTTACAGTTTACAGGGGGATTCCAAAGAGAGCCGCTTCCAACTCGTGTTGCTTCCCCACTCTGCAGATTTCAGTAGAAAATGGAGGAGCGGCAATGGTGTCATTTTACGGCTCCGAGCCGCTGCCAACTCCTCCTGGAGCAGGGGCCCAGGGACTCGGCTCCCCCACCAATAAAAAAATGGCAGCTGCTCGAGGAACTTTAATGCAGATGGAAAACAGCTCCTCGCTCGCGCAAAGTCGGCGTACAAAGATCAAACCGTGTACCGAAGCACACAAAGAGCCGCGCCGAGCTGTCACCGAACCGCTGCTTCTCGCTGCTGCCGGAGCTGACCCCTTAAAAACGCATCGTGGCGCCTCTCCCCGCGTGTCCTGCCCCTAAGAGTTGTCAGTGCTGGAATGCTGAAGGGCAAACAGAGGAAGTCTGGTTTTCAAGCTGACACACGTAAGATGTAGTGCTAGAATTTTCGTGGTGGAAAAATGGCCGCAGCTGTAAGCTCAGCTAGCTGATCTGGAAAATATCTAACCGTTTGCCAAGTCCTTAACCCCTGAAGAGCCGCACAAAGGTGAGGCTGGGCCGTTCCGACGGGCCATTTTAGCAGCGAGCCGTCGCGATTCCGCTCGCCTTTTGCTCTCTGCTTGCGAGACCGAAAAGCTAACAGAAGGGTTTTTCCAGTCGGGGAAAGCAGAGCGAGGAGAGCGAAAAAAAGCCCAACACAACAAACCCCGACAAAAGCCAGAGGAGTGAGTTAGTGCATTCGGGCACTTCTGCTCCGCAGAGAAGAAAACGAGTAAGAAGTTTCCAAGGTGGGAAATATGAGTCAAAGATTTCAATTCCACACCCAGCTATTTTTAAAGCACTTTCCGTTTCAGAGGGCGATTCGGAGTTTATTCTGCTCTGCCTCTGCCTCCCCCAGAGCAGGGAATTCCGGGCCGAGGACTGACAGATGTTTCCAGCTCGCGCTGTTTCGCAAGGCACAAAAGCCTCGGGAAGGACAAACCACAGCAGCGGCACCGACAGCCACGGCACCGGGCGCGTTTCGTGCGGTACCGCGCCAGGGTGTTCCCTACCCACGTTACAATGCCCATAAAAAAGGGATTTCATCTGGTAATGAAACCTCGTCCCGCAGAGTACCCTGCGATTGCTGGAGTGAGCATCCACCGCCAAACTCCGGCACTCTTCTTCAACAGCACTGACTTCAGCCCTTGGCTTATCGGTGGCCACAGTGCCGTCTGCAGAGCCCTGTTCTAGGAGAAACTCGGGGTAAATGGAGTGATCGGTCTGCCTTTAACAGCACTGCCATTAATCAAGGCAAAAAGACGTGTTTTGCCAAGCCAGAAGGAATACCACAACAACTGACAATTCTACGGTACTCTCAACAAATAAGGACTTTCGAATGACACTTGTATTTTCCTAAAATACCCGGCACAAGAGCACTTGGAGGGCACTTGTCGATGTACGAGGTCGTTACGTTAGCTGCTGCACAGAGAAACCTGCCACTTAGCAACTAAATAATACAGTCAACTCGAACCCCATGAACTTCCTCTTCCCTCCTTCACTAAAACCAGATGTACAAAACTAGACAGGTTAGAGTATCTGAAATCCACAGGAATGACACACATGCATTTTTAACGATGGCACCGCAGGATTAAAGCGCTGCTTGTACCAGAACCGTTTAGATTAGCATCATCCTCCTTCCTTCCATTCCCAATCCTCAACAAAATACCGGCTCTCCGACTTCCTTGGCAGGTAGTCTTGTAATTTTACATGCCCCTTGGCAGCCGCTTCAGCTGGTACAAAAGCCATTCCCACCGTAGCTAAACCAGCATTTTGGAGCCATCCAAACTACGCTTAAAACCCAAGAAATAACCTCCCTACCCACCCCCACCACTTAACCAGCTACTTTTCTGAAAGAAGGAACACAATTCTGAATAATTCAGAGATCCTACACTCTTGTATTTTATCTTCAGCTCATACACGGAATAAATTATTTAAGACATTAACGCGATGGAAACTTGGAAACTAATGAAACATTAATTTGCATCCTGAACACAAGTAGGCAAAACTGTTGAAACAATGACAGAGCTACGTGCAACACAAGCAAGGAATTCTGTTCCTGTAGGAGCTGTGGCAGTAAGTTGTGTACCTGAACCTCACGATGTCTGTTGTTCTGCAGCTTGCCTTTCTAAATTCCTGCTAAACTTCCTCAAGTACCCCTTTAATAATAATGTAACATTAAAGTTGGAACTTCCATCAGTAAACATCAGGCCTCCAAGGAGAAAATGGAAAAAAAAAAAAAAAAAAGGAAGGAATAACAAAAAAGACAGGCACTTTTCCTCAATTTGAGGATTGCCACGAGGTAGCCCACTGAGCAGAATTACTGCCCTCCGCCTATTTTACCTATCTGCTTTTGCAGCCCAGCCTATGTACATAGGTCAAACATGCATTCAAAATGGGTGTTATTATTTACAGCAAAGTATTTTAGCATTTTCCTTCGTCACTACCTTGTCAGGTATATTTTATTACTTCAGAATAAAACCAAACACTTTCACAATCCCTGAACACTAGTATAGTATCTCAGAAGCCTTACAGCAGGGATATACAGAACACAAATCTGAGCCTGCACTTCAAACACAATTCCACGCACTGCTTGAGAAAAAGGTGCTTTAAACCACAGATGAAGACTATTTGTTAATTAGAATAGTCTCCCAGCAATTTTATTAAGTAGTCAGTCCTGTGCCTAAAGACACCGCGGAATTCCCAGCTGATGCCAGTGCGCAGAGCTGGGTTGGAGGGGCCAGGACCCACAGCCCCAGTGAAAGCCCCAGCACGGCTGCAGGTACAGAATGGGAGTGGCCATGGCTGAGCTGGGCTATTGGAAGGCTGCAGCCACCATGCTCGGGCAGCTCCCCCCGCCTCGAGCCATCAGTACTGGGTAAGCAGGACATCAGCACACAGGAGAACTCCCAGAGGCAGAACCTGGGCTGCCCTCCTCCCCTGGCAGGGCACTGTCACACCCCGAAACCTACTGCTCCTGCCCAATCCATGCATTTGTCTCCATTGAAATGCCAAGTAGCAGACGCTGAGCTTCGATGCCCGAGAGGTGCCCGGGGCTCCCACACGCAGGCACTGGTACCACAGTCCTGAGCGGGAGGCTCGGTGCCTCCTGCCACCTCCATTTCAACCCTGTGCAAACCAGGCTGCTTCTGCCAAAGCACGCCCTGGTATTGGGCACTTCCATTCGCTCCTTTGCCTCTTCTCAAGTGCAGCACGCCCCGTACCGTGTTACCACCTTCATGCCAGAACAGCACTTCAAACACCTTTTGATTTTCCCCACAGTAACTGCACCTCTGCCAGGCAGGGCTTCCAAGCTCCTCTTTCTACCACTGCTCCACTAAGTGCTAAATGAATCCCAACATTCCCAGGAAACAGGGGCTCGGCAAGCACTCCACAGGATCACTTAGGCAATTATTATCCACTTCCCAACTAACAGGTTAGGAGCTGTTACAATTAGAGGAGAAGAATCTTCCACCCCCCTCCTGGAAGCTGGCTGGAATGAAGATCCGTATAAACCCCACAAACACGCAGAGTAACTGCAGCGTTCCCAGCCTGCCTCTGAACATCCAAATTACAGCTTCCTGACACTGCACCGGTTAGTTAAAACCAGAACCATCCGTTCCTTGTCCATCAAGCGTTCCCAACCCCAGCTGCAATTAGAGTATTTGGAAATGAAGTTACAAACAGATCCATCCAGGGTCATATCTGAAGTGTCAGGGTGCTTGTGCACTTCACCAAAGCAAAGGAGGGAAGGAAAAGAACTCAAGGTCCCAGGTGTCTGTCTTGTGCTGTGTAAGTCATTCAGAGTGGGAAGCGGGAAGGAGAGGAGACTCCAGCACCTGGAATAAGCCCTTTGCCATTACCCTTCTACTCCCGTGTGGTCATTGCTTGCAAAAGTGCAGCTGAAGTTGCAAGGATCCCACCTTTGAGTTTTGAGAGGAGCTTTTCGGTGACTCACTCGATTCAACAGATTTAAAACCACAGAAATAATATACAAAACAGAAATAACTCTAAAGTAACTTACCTTTGATTTTTTGTTCAATGGCCTAGAACAAGAAAAGAAAAAAAAAGAAGTGTCAGCAATTGGTGCAGATAAGAGAAAAAACACACGTGCACGTGCCACTTCAGAAAGCAGCTCCAGCTTTTGACTGTCCTCTTTTACAATGCTTTACAGTTATTTAATTATCTCCCTCGAACCAACCCATGCCTGTTATTCCTTATGCCTAGAAAGCTGTTTAACTGTTACAGAAGACAAAATTGATTGGAAAGATAACCACATGAAACAGACTGAATTAAACTTGCAAATTAAGATGTTTGAAGGGAGTTAAAAACTGCTCCTGGCAGCAAAGAACCAGCAGCTCTACTGCTGAGGAAGGTGGCAGGGGACGAGGGTGGGGCCTGGACACTGGAAGGAGGAAAGAAAGTAAATGCAAAAACTTTCCATCTTTCATTTCCAAGATTCAACTGGTTACACCTGTGCTATGGCCAAGACGAGAGATCTCCCCGAGTCACACTTTATCACTGGATCAAAAGGGGAAGAGGCACGTTTTGTGTATGGAAGCGTAACTGAGTCAGTACAGGAGCTCTCAGAAGCACAAACCCCAGTTCTTCCTACCCGAAACCAGAGTTTTCCTGATTAGCACCTCTAAAGTGCACTACTGCCAAAGCAAAGCGAGATTACGTTTGGCGTGGTCACGCTGGTAGCTGTGTACAACTCATTTTACCTATATTCCTATATTCCCAGCATGTACTTAAGCTATAATTGTCTAGATATAAAACTGTGAGGAGAGGAAAAAAAAGAGCACGTGTGAATGCAAGAAGAATGTATTGATTCACTGATTTGATGCAAGGCTGGCATTAGCACTGCGAGGGATGACCACTGACACTTTATTAATGGCTCTTCAGTGCCACAGCCTCGCTGCTCTTAAGGAAATCAAGAGTACATTAACAGGAAAATCCTCTTTTTCAGCTTCTTAAGCTAACAAAGTTAAGGATACAGAAAAAAAATTAAGTTATACTGTCCAAGAGTTCAAAATGTAGCTTCTTGCTCCCCAGAAATCTTGAGCATAAGCTTTTCTTTTTTTTTTTTTTCTTTATATATGCTCTTAGGATACAAACAGCTAAAGACTAAGATGCCTGCAAAACCTCTTGTGAGGAAAATCTGCTCCACTAACAGCAATGCATCAGCCCCTGGAATTCAGAGAGCGAAACCAGAGCGAACAGCCACTTACACAAGTGTATCTCACCCCACCACGACGTTTATTCTCAGCTCTGCCCATCTTAGCCCATCGCCCTGACTCCTCCAATACCACTGCCCCTCTTCCTCAGCTTCTGAAAGGCAGCTGCTGTACGTGGGGCCACTACATAACATCACAAGCCTTCATCACCCTCTCTGCTCAACAAATCTGGTGAAAAAAAAATTTGTTTTGCAGATGCTTGGAGCTGCAGGGTACCGTGCGGCCGCGAGCCCAGCGTGCCAAACATGGCAGCACTGCGACGGAGAGGGAACGGAACCTGGCAGCTGACATCCCACGAGCTGCTGGGCATCAGGATGCAGGCCATGAACACGCCTGCCCTAAGCCCAGCGTGACACCTCTGTGATGGCTGCTGCTGTTCTACTACTGCTTTGAGTTCCGAGGGTTAGGAAACTACAGTAGACGCCAAGCCCAAGCATCAGCTCTTCCTTCCACAGCGGGATCCCAGAGGCCCCTCCAGTTCTGGCCATGCCTGGGCACGTGTCTCGAGCTTGCTCTGGAGAGCCTGTAATCTCACCCCTCTCCTCCACTGACTCCAGATAAAAATCAGTTCATCAGCCTGGCACTTGACCCAGGAAAATGAGGCAACTTTTCTTTTTTAACCTGTTTCTGACTATCCTGAGCACCCAAAGCCATCAGCAAAGAGTAAGGGTCACAGGAGAAGGCTACCGGCCGATGCTGCTGCTGGTAAGGGGCTATTTTCTGAAGCAGAACACTGAACATATTTCAGCTAGGGACTTCCAGAACACATCAGTACTTGGTGCACAATTAAACGCTTCCAAGTTTTCACTAGAGAGCCCACAGTTAATAATACAAAACAGTATGTTCTGAAGAGATCAAACAGACCAAGCTAGCTTACAAAACCAAGAGAGCAGATCTGGCCAGCCTGAAATACTGACGAATATTAACAGAACCGAAAAGGGATTCTCCCTCCCTCGTGACCTACAGGAACTTTTCATTTTCATCTAGAATCCAGTCACGTCTGTGCTCGGGCACTTGTTTTTAACAGCTAACTTAACTGGTACTTGTTCGTTACCATGGTTTTTCAGAGGTATATCCTCTTCCCTCAAGTTTTCAGAGGTATATCCTCTTCCCTCAAGTTTAAACTTCCCCAGGAACGCACGTGAGCACCCCCGTGGCATCCTACTCCTCTGCCCAGAGAAGCTGCTTCGGCTCCTGGTGACCAACCTGCCCCCACGCCGCGTTCGGCTGCCCCGAGAACGCAGCATGGCAGTAAAGGCGGCCGGCTTCCCGAGAGCAGCCCGGCGGCTGCTGCGCGGCAGGGGAAGCACAGCTCTGTCAACTCCCTCTGCTTTCAAAAAAATATTTACGCTTTCATTTCTTCTACAAATTTCACTCTCAAATCCGCCTTTCAAACTCATGAAGAGAATAGATTTTTTTGAGGAGAAAGCCATGAAAACCCACTTTATTTAAAAGACACAAATTCTACAAGCACACCAGCTCCTCTGCCGATGCAATTCTGATCTAACCAAAGAATTTCCAGCTGAGGGCCAAATATCATCATGCACCTCTGCTGTCAGCTACTGACAGGCAGCTCTCCTTGTGAAACACGAGCAAAAGCCTCTTTAGGAGCGTCCCTCCAGCAGCGTTTCATTTAGATTTGCTGCAAGATTACACGTGCACAAGTGCACAACAAACACCTTTATTGAGGCCACACAGAGGGAGAGCTGACTCGTGGGGTTTTCTGACCACATACTATCTAGAAACAGTCAATGGAGCCAAAGTTGGGCAGGCTGACTCTGCTACCCCCAGTCAGCAAACATCCCAAATAGACGTGGTTTTCAAGAGAGCTTTACAAGGGCCTCTCGAGCCTGGGGTCAATATTTAGAACCAAAGGCCATGATTAACATCTGGACAGTAAACAAAACTTCTGAAGTGTTTACAAGCATTTCTGTGATATTTCCATCCCAAAACACCTTTTCTGTCAATATTTTCCTTTCTATCCACCTTCCTTCAGACAAATTGTCTTATGACACGCTTCCATACTAAAGGCTAAGAAGATTGTCTTAAAAATTTATCTGAAAGCCACTAGCCTAAAAAAACCTGTTAATTTTATTCTACCAATAAATGCACTAACGGAGGAAGTTTTCAAACTCAAACCCACTTCAAGTGACTATCAGAACAAAGAATGGCCAGCTCAGGAGACTGTTTAATCTCTGCAGAAACTGCAGACAGAGCCAATTACGGTGTTCGATGTGTCAGTCACCACTAAGGAACTCACAGTATATTTAGAGCTTAAAACATTGAATTAAAAAGAAACCACTTCTGAATAACAACAGGCAGAACAGGATTCACTGATGATGAAACAAAAGTAACCCACAAGCAGAGGTTTTTATTCTTTGAGGTTCAACATACCTTTTTTTGAGCAGCTTCCTTCTTCTTCTTGTCTTCTTTTCTCTTTTTCCTTTCTTCCATCAACTGTTCTTCCTCTTCTTGCACTAAATCCCTGAACCACACAGTTTGTAATTAACTCTCCCAAAATACAATCCGTACACACTTAGATTCATTTTAGAACAATTATTTCACAGTGGCACAAAAGGAACTGGGGAATTTTACTTCTAATTGGATAACATTTCTGTAGGGACTCTGTACTTCCACTGCAAATCTCAAGGGACAGAACTTTAGAGCAGATGCAGGGTCAAACTACACGTACAATTTCCTTTTTTTTTTTTCCCCCCACAACTAACAATGAAGACTTAAACATTCACTGGATTCGAAAGACAGCTCAAATTCAGAAGTTACTTCATCTTGTTGGTATGGCCGAGCTCTCGCAGGCCAGCCCCCAGCCCCACGACCAGCTCTGCCCCGCGCCAGGTTCCTCCCAGGCACGACACCGGTGCCCGGTCTGGCGGTACCAGCTGCCTGGGCTGCCCCGAGACAAGGCAGCCGTACCCGCTGGCCTGCCCGAGCACCCTGCTGCTGGCGGGCAGGAGACGGGACCGCAGGAACCTCAGCGAGGAGCAGGGGCAGAGCAGAGCTGGCAACAGCACCTTCGCCCAGCGCCGGAGCTGCAACCGGGCTGCAGCGACAGCACAGCCCGTTACACCCGTTTCAATTCACTTCCTAGGAAGTTTTCCCTGCTAACCCGGATGGCCTCGCGGCAGCGCCGCTGCTCACAGACCCGGCACAGGCAGCGCAGAGCAGAGGGAGGGCGAAGGGCAGAGTGCTGCAGACACGCAGCACGCTGCCGAGACACCGGGGTCAGCGGGAGCCAACACCCCACCTGAACTTCAGGATAACTAACCTAAGCTTGAACTAAACTTTCAACTGAGATACAGTGACTCTTGGCAAGAATGAGACTGAACTCGCACAAACACAACGGACAGAAAAGACTGAGGTAACAGGCAGACAAAAAAGCATTTGGGCCAATGAAGCAAAAAGCTGGTGACAACATGGCATGGGAAGCAGGAGAGCAGCTGGACATCTCGCACATGAGAAGAAAAAACTGCTCACAGGAAGAAGGATTCTGAAGTTTAGAAAGGAACGATAAAGCTGAAAATAAAAACGAAACCATGGCAGCAGTCTGCTTTTGTTACAACGCTGCGAGACAGAGGAAGAGGCAACACACTGATATTCACCCCCTCCCAAGCTGGAGATCTGGAGAATAAAGCACTCGTGTGTACTAGAAAGTCTACTCACAAGACTCCTCGTTGCCCACGCAGGGTCAGGAACCCAAGCTTTTAGCCCACAAGCCCTGACCACACTGAACACCAGCCCCACCACACACTGGCTTAGTCCACCCATTAAAGGTTGGACTGGGCGATCCCTGAGGTCCCTTCCAAGCTGGTATTCTGTGATTCCACGATGGTTCACACCTACCCTCTCACAGTGCAAACCAGGTTCTGTGGACAAGTCCTCATTCCTGTGACACTTTGAATGGGATGTAGGAACAAACTCCACACGTGCTGAGCAAGTAAGGAAGATGACACCAAATCCACCCTTTGTATAGCCTTCAAAGATTAGTACACGTCCCGTCTTCTAAACGACCGTTGCGATGTAGCTGGTGTTCTCCCCAGTCTGTGCACACCTTCTATGCCACCAGCTGCACCTCAACCAACACAAGCTGCTCAGATTCAAAGCTGCTGCAGGCATCTCTGGACAGTGAACCATCTAGGGTCACGTAGACTAGAGAAAATGCCAAGAAACAACTGATGGAAGTGAATTCACACCCACTTGTGACAAGTGCTCTTGTCCAGTGTCTACCTCCAAAATTCAGCTCTGAACAGGAAAAGCACTGGTTTTCTCTTTGCCCTGCTTTCCACATGCTCAGCAAAGGCAAAGCAGGAGAGGAGATTTTGTTACACACGGCTGCACACACTCACATTATCAAAGACAACCTTGTTAGACAAAACTTCTGGGGGAAAATGAACTCCATGTCCATAAGGAGCAGGGAGTAACTTACTTCTGCTAGAAACACTGGGCCCCTTTTTAGCCCTGAACTACCTACAGCTACAAACCCCTGGTTTCCAGTCAAACAACTGCATATCTACACAGCAGAAGCCGTGCCCGCCAAATGCAGTAAGACACAAGATACTGCACAAGTATTAAAGATTTCATTACTTGTTTACATAGATAAATAATAGGTTAGTTCTACTTCAAACACACCTCAAGTCCCTTTCAAAAAGAGTTCAGGCATCAGTTTGGGGCTCGGTTGTTTTTTGTTTGTTGGTTTGGGTTTTTTTTTTTTTTTTTTCCTTCCCACGAGTGGCCCTCTGTTTCACTGTGGCAAATTCACGTGACTTCCTCGCTGTTTAATCAGACAAACCAGCTCTTTTGGCACCTGCCTCTCACTGTAGGTGGTGCCAGCGTAAGTAACGCTCAAGAGCAGCTCATCAGGGCTTCTCTTTATGGCAGCCAGCAGCTTTCTGTAATCTGCAGGACAGGGCCACTCTTGGGAAGGGGCGAGCACCAAGTTACTGCTGCCCGTTCCAGTTCTGCCTTTAACCTTCACAACTGTTCTGTCCCGCTGCGAGATTCTTCAGCAAGTGGCTCTCCCAGTAAGGACAATGCCATAATAACAATACTTTACATTTCAAAGCTTGCCCCACTTGGCTACTCTCACTAGTAGCTCTGAACAAGGGGGGATATGGCAATATTTTCACACTACATTCATTGTGGAAGAAAAGTACCAGCAATACTTAAAATATCAAAAGGGCACAGAACCTTCTGAGGCTATTAATGATAGCACCCAAGGGGGGGGATTAAAACCAGAAATTGCACGATTGCACTTTAGGTAACTAAAGTCATTTTCACAAATGTCTTTTTGTTACTATTAACACTGCCAGACAACAGCTGTACTTTATAGAGATGGTAACAATTGGGCTGGAGGGAGGAAAGTTTTGTGAGTATAAAAACCTAACAAATATTTCCTCACTCGATTACAATACCTTCTCCGATTTCTCTCTGTAAACAGAGAGAAAACCTTTGGATCATGGGTAAGTGTTATCTGGAGAGCAACTGCTACAAACAGAAGTCAGTTTTCATCCCTGCACACCGAGATCTTTGTTCTCACTGCAAATCCCATTTCATCCTCCACTTGTTTCTTTTCCCAGGCTCCCCTCTGTTGAAGTAGCACTGATGTAGTGCATCCCAGCATCCCTGCCCCGGTGAGTGTCACAGGCACCCATCAGCTCAGGCTGCACGCTAACGGGGGCAGCCCGGGGCTGCAGCTATCTCCCCGAGGCAGAGCTGGCATGAGCAGTCAGACATCACCCGTATTCTCTCCGCCTGCCAGCCACAGCAACATGCCACAGACAGAAGTGTACACAGACCAAATTCTGTCTTTTAAGATTTTCTAGTAACAGAGAGCAAGCATTATTTTATTATTTTTAAATAATTGCTTCGGATTTGTTAAGTTAAAAAAAAAAAAAAGCTAAGTATGTTATTTCTAACCCCTCTGTATTTCAGCTGCACTGCAAGACAAATCACATTGTGGCTTTTTTGCATTTTATCACAGTTTCATCATCTGGCTGCAAGATTCACTGAGGACCAGCTCCCTGTAAAAAGTGACCCTGCAGTTAGATCTCAATAATTATTTCAAAGACAACTAAGAGGTTAGTCACGTAACTACAGAACTCCACTGCAGCTGCCCAGCTTCATTTAAAGCAATCCCCTGGGCAAATCTGAGGTAAGGATTAACCTGCACTGACATCTGCACACTATAAGGGTGACAGTAACTCGCTTTTGTCCCTCACTGTCTTGCACCCTGAGCATCTGTAACCAAAGTGAAGCCGGTAACACTGACCCTCAGCTGGAGTACACCTGGAATAGTCTGATTTTAACAGGCAACTGGAAACAGCAGGAGCAGCATGGAGGTCTGGAATCAGTCTAGAAAAGGTAGCTCCTGTAGGTCACAGTTCCCTCAACAGAACAGACCATTCCTTCACAGCTGCCTCCTGTACAGAGAGTCACTGCTTGGCTGTCCTGAAGTACCGCTGCGGATCCGCGCGGAGAGGCCGGGGGCTGCATCCTCCTCCCGAGGCCGGGAGAAGCGGTGCCCGCAGCCCTTCTCTCCCCCCAGTGCTGCTGCCCGTGTGCTGCGGGGCTGGCACCTCCCAGCAGCGTGCACTGGCCACTCTCCTTCCAGCAGCAGTTCTCTGCCCACCTCCTGCCAGGCTGCACAATGGGAATGCCCGACACCTCCCCACAACACCCTTGTTCCAAAAGGCACTTTTGACCCAGGAAGGAGCGAGCTACGAGCCGGACGGATGGTTCCGAAGCCTCAGCCTGTTCCGGTCGCTCCCTTCCTGGGGGGCCACATCCCCAGGTTTGCTCATCTGCGCGAGACGCGGCGAGCTGCAAGGCCTCAGCCAGAGAGGACACCGGGGAACGGGCTGCTGCTGTCAGACAGTCAGCCAGCCCCAAACTCTCCAGGAGCTGCGCTGCCTGGAGCCAAAGGGCATCCGCAGGGCTGCTAGTAACCCGAGAGGAATCCTGGGATCCAAGAAAGCCACTGGGGCCTTCTTTTGTACAACAAATTACGTTGTCACACGTGCAAAAACAACACCAACTGAAGAAGAAAGCTGTCGCGCTTGAACGGGCGAGCAGAATGAAAAATAATATTTTCACAGAAAAAAGTAACTCATCAATCCTGCTGAAGCTAAACCAACAAGACTACATTTTAGTTTTAGAATACAGATGCTAATAACAAACACACCAATACCTCTAGAATATTCTACTCCAGCATCACTTTGCTGTGTCCACACAGACACAATCAAACACTGAAACCACGACACTACGATCACTCTGTTTTCATCTGCTTAGAAAAACACATTTTAGATGGCAAAGCCAGCTTAGAACACATACAACTCCCCCCACGATTGTTATCAGGATCCTAGGCAACCCCAGGGAAAAAAACTACCCACCTACAGCTCATGGCAAGTTTTTAACAGAGTATTAGATTACCATTATAATGCCAAACACCAGTGCCTGGAAAGCAAATCCAACGCGGTGTGCAATCAAATCACAACGGTAAAGCCCTTGCTGCCCGTGCTCTTTGCTGAAAACAGACTCTTCCAAGGAGGGCAGACCCACTTACACAAACATAAACCTGAAATGCAAATTCAGACCTGCCTATTAAGCCACCCCAGCCTGAAGCAGAGCTCCTGAATTTCCGTGTCTGACAGCTGGAAGCACAAGTTTCCTTTATGCTTTCTCGCACGTGAACACACGGCCCTCGAACAGACAGCTAATGGCAGTATTTATGCAGCAGATTCCAACACCCATTGGAACAGAGAACAAACAAGCTTCATTTTTAATGCTACTCTTTGAGAAACACAAGCCTTATGTAGCATTTCCCATCGCAGGCTTTAATAACTACCTACTCCTCTGGATTATTCTCTGTGTACAAACAACCAGCAGCTCCACCTTACCTGACAGCACCGAACAAGAAACGCCGCAGGAAACCCCTGTAAGGAATCCAGCCTCAGAGGAACAAGACAAAGCCAGAAAATTACCAAGTTCTTTTGCTAGGCTTTTCCTACATCTGGGTAGATTGAATCCGTCAGCCTCGTAGGGCAAAAGTGTGCATCCCATCAGCCGGCCTGGTGAAAAGCAACGGCCGACAACTCAGGCTGAGAACATGACTGTCTAAACAGAGCTCTGTTATGTCTCCTATCGACCATCCAACTTTCACTAAATAAAACACGCTTCCTTTCCCGCCTAGATAATGGGATTAGCTTGCTCAAGGTTAAATGGTCTTAGTAGAAATGCAAAGCTTTTTTTTTTTTTTCAGTTTAGATCATCTGAAAATAAAATGCTGAGACCGCACAAAACTCACAGCTGAGAGAGGAGCAAAGGCCTTCAGTTTAAACAGCTTAGCTTGAAAGGTGCCTTATTTTCAAGTGAGACCAAATGCCAACGGCTCTTGGTCCCAGGAGACTGCACATTCGGTGGCTCTGAGAACACACAAGTACACGCTGCTATTATCTGCATCATTTTAAACAGATTGTCAAATAAATATTTACCGTTATTTACTCAAAAACATTTTTTGCTTCCATTTTGTGTGCCTTGGCACAATTCTTGTTTGTACAAGGGGGGAAAAAAACCCCAACAAACTACCAGAGGGCTTTCCTCAAGCCACTGGAAAAAACCAAACAGAACAGCAGTTTTCAATCTTCCAGGACAGGTATCACTGGCAAGGTGGGCAGCGCCTTAAGACGCGGTGATCTCTGCTCAGGAGCCTCTCAGCTCATCACTATCCCCGTCACACCACTGCAGGAAGGACAGTGCTGTTCTTCCACATGCAGCATTCCTCAGGGCTTCTTGGCCTTCAGTTTTCACAGTGCTCATTTTACTTTTACCTGCCTCGATTTGCTATCTGGCTCGTGAACTGGGAAAAAACTTTAATGCTCAAAATGTAAACAGTCTGGGTAAGATTTCTATCAAATCATATTTTGCTTATTTAATTATTGAAAAAACTAGCTGGGCTGAAACAGATGTATCTGACCTCTACTCTCCCATTACAGAAGAGGAGACTGAAGCACACCCGTGTTTTCCCTGGAAGGCACACCGAGGATGCCACGACGTTTGCGCAGCACCGTATCTTTGCTGCCATCGTACTCGAAAGGGAAACATGTTGTGCCACACTAAATTTACAGTTCTAGTCACCTGCCTGAGAAAACGGCTGTGACAAGAAGAATTCTGACCCAGCTGAAGATCCAGGAGCCAGCAGCGCATCGCCGTAAGCCGAACTCCGCGTTTACCCGCGGGTGCGGGCGGGCACTACCGCACACAGCAAGTCTCAACTCCAACACAAACCAGCTGCCAGTCCCCATTAATACCAGTTCCCCAGCACTCGCCAAACCCAAACTCCTGCAGAGCAGAGCTGCCGTGGCCGGGTGCCCGGCCCCTCGAGCTCAGCACTAGCACAGCGACTGTGGGAGCGCGGCCCCAGGAGATGGTGCTAGCACAGCTCCCACCGCACCGCTCCAGCCCCCGCCAATGCCCGGGAAGCTCCAGGCTGATTCTCCCCCGGGTTCTGCACGGCCGTGTCCTCTGACGCGCACTGCGATGCCCTCCGTCCTGGGCACGTGGAGTTCGGTCCCACCCGGCAGCAGGCAGCGCTTTGCCCACGGACGAAGGGGACCAGTCGAACAACTGGGCAACCTCTTACCAGCCCTGTGTTACTAATGGAAGTAACAATGGATTTTTACCTTCTACCCGTACGCCAGATGGACTAAACACAAAAATAAGAATGAGAAGGGACTGCATGCAGTGCCTTTTGAAAACACTCTAAAATTTCCAGTGACAAATATATAAAACAACTAGAGGGGAGGAATAAATAAATCAATCCTTTCCACCATTTGCTTTTCTTCTCGTTATACATTAACTTGCAGTGCTCCAGGTGAAATGCTGCCAGACAACCTCACTGAAGTACCTGGAGTTAAAGATCTCTCCCAGCTCTGCAGAGCTGGTCCAGGAGCACAGGCACACAACGTCATCAACCTGTGTCTGATGCTCCCACAGACTCCCAAGCGTATTGCTGACACTAGCTTCTCATCATCTTTCTGTGTTCTGACCTACAAGTTCCCCAGTCTTCTTTTTTTTTTTTTTTAATTATGCAATTGCATACAACTGCCAATAAAAATGATTTGCTTGCTGCTAAACCAGCATTATACAAGAATCAACCAGAAAATGTGAATTTTGATTAAAAATGGATCCTCTGACTCCTTTAGCAACGCTTCCCACAAAATAACATAAAAGCTCACTTCAAGTTTATGGAATAGAAACCAGTACTTTGAAGTTAACAAAGCAAAAAAAAAAAAACCCCAAACCAAACCAACCAGCAAAAGCCACCAGTGCCTTAAATGGAAACACTCCTGCAACTGAACCCACCCAGCGTGTTGCCCAGGAGCACAGCCAGCCTCGGGCACCCACAACAAAACAAACCCCCTTATTTACAGACGTGTTAATTCTTTCCAGCTATTAACATATAGAAGAGGTGCTGCCAAGCTAAAAACTGAAACAATTACTTCAATGAATAATTAATTAGTAAATGTGTGTCAGCTACTTGATTTTTTTTTTCTGCTTTTAAGTACTTCAGTCTTTAAATTATCACCCTACAAGTGAAGTGGCAGGATTCTAACTACCATGTCTAGCACCAGCAGTCACTAGGAACACTCATTTTCCCCATTTTCTCAATGCAGATGCTGCCTCCACAGAGCTGTGTTCCAGCCTACAAGCACTATAAATACTCGTCAGCTCTGGAATAATATTTGTGTTAGTTTCACCTTGAAGTTCCATGGGAGATGTTCACTGCCACAGAAGCACACTAAAGACAAATCTCTTTCCCTAAGAAGTTTATCAATTCAAGACACAAGACTCCAGCAGCAGCAATAAACAACCCATATCTTCGTTCAACAAGTGGAGAACTGCAAGGGGGATTAAACTGCTGCTCCATCATCACACTGGCCACGCAGGAGATCTCCAACAGATGCACAAACCCAAGCGACTGCTCACGCCCAGCGCCTTCACCACAAGGCCACCCCTCCTCCAGGCTGCTTCGGGTTTTGTTAACCAGAGTCGAGACCCGTCCCATGCGACAGGATCGCCGTGGGACTAGGAAAGAGTAAATGCAAGTTACCTCCCGTGGAGAGCCTGCCAGTCAGGCCTGACCTGAAACAGTGCGTGGAGGAGAAAGGAATGCAGGGTTTTGCCTAAGCATCTCTAAAGGTTTTGAAAAGTGTTACTAGAATGCTGCCTCTGCCAAAAACTCTCCCCATGTGACAGCAGAAGTCTTACCCTAAGTAGTTTATCAGGAGAAAAACCCGTAACCCCCCTAAAACGCAACAGAAAAATCAAGTGCTTAGATATCAAAGGAAACAACAACATTTCTCTGCGCCTCTATCATTGAGCCACCTCTTTTTTTCCCTACAGCAAGTAAGGAAAGCCTCATGGAAATATGGTAGTTACTCGATCATGGAAGAGTAAACACAAATCAGAACTGTACAGCAGTAACTTAGCGGAGTGCATGGATGATATCCAGAGGGATGCATGATTTCAGGTGAGAGCTCTGCTCTCCCAGGACACAGACAGTCTGCGGCCAATGCAGATGGGGAGTCTCTGGAGCAGGACATGGGTGAATGAGAGCAGCACGAGAACCTCCCCCGCAATCCGCATGCTTGTGAAGCAAGAGCCAAACTCCTGTTCTTGGGAAAATTGCAAATGTATTTCGGATATTTACCTTCTCTCAGTTCCACATAAATGAGGCAGGAAAGCCCTGTTTACCAAACAGAATTAAAGAGTTATTTCTTAAATCAGAAGCACTAAACAGTGATTTCTACCTGTCCTGTTTCAACCCCACTCCCCCAGGCAGTGACAGACAGGTCTCGCTCAGGGGCAGAGGGAACAGCTGACACTGGGAACGCTATCCAACAATACCCCACGTAACAGATTTATCTGAATTACTGTCACAAATCGTGCGCTGTGCTTCTTTTGGAGAGCAGGAATATTTGCCCGGGACAAGGCCTGTGTGCTCTTTAGCGAGAACACAAACCGCAGGAAGCTTCTCTTCCAAAAGGCCCAAGGAGCCAAACTGCTAATCCTCAATCTACACCAGTAATCGCTCCAACTGGATAAGCAAGCCGCAGGAAAAGCTGTAATACTTATCCTACCGCTAACCCCCAGCCCAGGCCCACATTCCCAGTAAGATAAAAGAGTTATCTGCTACCCGTTCATTTATAAGCACAAGCTGCAAAGGTGAGCTCGGAAGGGACACGAGCGATGCAGCTGTCCCAGGGAGTTCACTCTACAGAGACACTGCAATTTTAGGTGAAGGGAAACTGCAGCACAGCTCTATTTACCTTTCCCAGGGGAAGGTATTTGCTTTTTTACAATCTGACTGGGTCACTGCGAATTTAATAGGATTGTCAATAATGACATTAGAGAAAGAACGAGGGCTATCTGTTGAGTCCTACAACAGCAAAACAATCAGGCAGCCCGGCCAGAGCCGCGGCCTCCCCCGCCTGCCTGCTCACCCGACCGCGGCTCCCTCGCCAAACAGAAACCAGGCCCGGTACCCGGTCCTGAAAACAGCCAGGGTGTTCACTGCGCTGAACCTTTCCAGCAGATAACGGGCAGCCCTCTGTGTCAGGAACAGGGAGACCCACCGCGCACCAGAATTTATCAGTGACCCTTGTCCCGTCCCCACCCCGTGCAGCGCTGAGTTCGGGCAGCTCCACGCTTTGCTTTCGCTTCTTGTCACTCTGTCCCACCCGCCAGCGGGACCAGGCAAAATCATGAGGTCCTACTGACTTACCAATGCTTGCCCCGGGATACTGGGTTTTAATTTAGCACTCTCTCCATCGAAATAATCAAGTTCTGAAATCACTTCTGGCACCAAGTGTGCCCCAGGGGCTTCCCACAGAACCTCAATGTTTTAATTTCTTTAATTTATTCCCCACACACACACACACACAGCATTTTGGTACCTTTTGTAGACAGATTCAAGAGGTGCAATTTGACATCATTCTCTTTAAAGTCCATTTCACAATGACTGTTAGATGCATTTAAAAGTGCTACGCTAAGTCTGTCTTCTAAGATTCTATGTATCTCAATTTAAAAAAAAAAAGGGGGGGGGAATTATTCACATTCAAGTATCTTGCTAAAAAAAAAGAAAAAGCATGCTGACAGCAGGGGAAAGCCAATCAGTTTTCACAGTGTAATCACAAGTCAATCTGCAGGTTGGAGACTGCTTAGGCACAGTAAATAAGGAAAAAAACCAAGGTACTAAAAACTAATATTCTATCAGTTAGAGTCAGGGCTCCAGCACATTTCAAGTAGCCCTCATCCCTATAAAACTTCACTAGCAAATGTCCCTTCGAGGTCTAATTGCCAAAGACACAAAAAGAAAGTAGGACAAAAGTTGAAAATAAAGAACGTAAGCAACAGGAGGAGGTAGATATTTGAAGAAAATCACCCTACCAAAAAAAAAACCTGCAGAGGAAATACGTTCTTAAATACAAAAGGGACGCCTATGACTGGCACAGAGCTCTCAATTCAACGTGACTCTTTACTCTTGAGCTAAGTCACTGAAAAAAGGAACTCTCCTTACTACAAAGTTCTCAGAAGCTACACTACTGGGAAATTCACCATCTCCAACTCTCCATGGAAAACAAGGAAAAGACCTAATAGCTACACGGCAACATGCATTTTGAGTTGAAAACTAGTTTCTTGCCAAAACCAACTACTTCTTGCCTCCCAACAATACGTGCCTGAGCTGTACAGGAAAAACAACACACAACCTCTTCATTATGGGTTTTTTTTTTAGTTATTGTCAGGTATTACAGCTTAGAACACAAAAGTAAGCTCTTTTTCTCTTCAAAATCCTACCCCATTTAAGAAATTCTATTATAGAACCTGATACTGTTATTATGATAAAGAAACAATGCTAAAGAGGTGTTTAGTCTGCAGAGTTAATTAAAATTGCAGAGATCTCTCTATGAAACAGAGGGCATTTTCAAATGAGGGCTTGTTTTATTTTTTTTTATCCGTACAATTAACATGAGATTAAAGCTCCAGATAAAGCCCACTACGATCTCTAGCCCAAGGCCAACTCTTGTTCCGAGCTGTCGGAGTGAATTTAAATGAGCATCTTACCTGCTTAGTTTTCTTTCGACTTCTTTGGTAGCTTTAGCTTCCAATTCTCTGGAACAGAAAGTGGTGTTGGTTTCCATGTCAACAGCAATGCAGCACAAAGCAAAAAATAAACGCGGCGCGGGGTGAGGAAAGGCGCTGGGCTCCATGCGCGGTCTGCCAGGAGGAGCCGGCACAGCGCGGGCTGCCGAGGGACCCACCGGGCTGCTGCCCCGGGACAGCCAGCCGAGCCGAGCCGAGCCGAGCCGAGCAGGGCCGGAGCCAGCCAGCCCTCGCTGCCGCCCTTAATCCTTTCGGGCACTCCAAGGAGCACGATTCTGCTGCATCACTTCAGCCCGAGAGCGCGCTCCCGCTGCAGCAGGAGCCAGCCCCCGAGCCCCGCCGCCTACAAAGGGCTGCCGGCTCGGCAGGGGCGAACAATACCGAGCCCGGGAGGCCAGAGCCCAGCTCGGCGGGGAAACGCTGCTGCTGCCGCTGCTGCTGCTGCCGGGCGAAGGCGGCGGCCCCTCCGGGGCCAGCCCCTCCCGACGGCTCCCGCCCGGGCGGGCATCGCTCCCGCGGTCGCCCGCCCGCCGCAGCCCGCGCCCCGGCCCCGGCCCCCGCCGCTCCCCCCGCCTCGCCGGGGCTCCGAGAGGGGCTCCGAGAGAGGCTCCCGCCGCCCGGCCCGGCCCCTCC
>JANVCC010000141.1:64499-92886 GCA_025345505.1 Todiramphus chloris collaris | reverse complement strand
GGGGCTCCGAGAGAGGCTCCCGCCGCCCGGCCCGGCCCCTCCCCTCCCCCGCCCGCGGCGGCCGGGCTCCCGCTGGCGCCTCGGCTCGGCGGCGCCCGCCCCTCCGGCCCCCGGCCCGGTACCTCATGTATGTAAAGTGCTCGGAGTCCGGCCCGGCGTGGCTGCGGCCCGGGCCCGGCGCTGGCGCGGCGGCTCTAGACGGCCTGGGCCCGGCACTGCGGAGCGGGAGGGCCCGGCAGCTGCTGCTGCAGCACCGCCGCCATTTCCTGCCTCCTAACCCGGCCGGGTCCGGCCCCGCCGCACAGGAAGGGAACCCCCGCCCCGCGCAGCGCTTCCGGGGCACCGGCCTGCCCGACATGGCGCCGCAGCAACCGCCCTGGCAACGCGGCGGGGGAGGCCGAGCGCCGGCAGCGCGGCCATCGGGGCCGAGTCCCGGTGGGGGCCGAGGCCGCTCGCCCCTTCCCGAGGGGCCGCCGCGGCCGGGTCGCCCTCTGCAGCGCCCGCTGCCCTTGCCCGGGGGACCCCCGGGGCTGTCGGTTACCCCCCGGACACAGGCGGCGTTCCGGGCGCTGTCTCATCCCGGCAGCCAAGCACGGGGCGGGCGGGCCCCGGACGGGAGCAGAACGCACCTTGTCACACCGATGTTCCCGGTGTCGCTCCGGGTCCCCTTCGGGCGCTGCTGGCTCCGCTGAGCCCTGCCCGGCCCCGCGGGGAGTCAAGAATCGTTAACGTGTCAGCAGCCGCCCCGGAGGAAGGGACACCCCTCTCTTGGCCTTCCACTGACTGACTGGGCAAGGGAGGGAACAGAAAAGGGTTTCCCGCTTGGAAAGCTGCCTAGAAATGGACCTGTGTGAACACCCAGAGTCACCCCAAACACGCAGGGAGAGCCCAAACAGAAACTGAAGAGTGAAGAATACGCGAGCCGTGCTCTGCGTTACTGTACTCAACTCCAAAAAGAGTATCCCGGCAATTAACTTAGAGAAATCAAACCCGTTACGGGCCCAACAGGGGACAGCGGAAGGGAGTCTGAGGCCCCTTCCAGCCCCGGTGACCCCAGGAGGCAAGAGCAGCACCCTCGGGAAGGGTGAAGCTGAGAGCAGCCCAAGCTCCCGGCAAAGGGACCCGGGTTCCCGCGGGCGAGAAGGTGGAGCCAGCAGCACCATCAGGGAGCTCGGCAGAGCCCCGCCATGGGAATTTCGTTTGCACTGCCCAAGTCCACACAATAAGCAATGGCAAGAAAATCTGTGAGGTTGTTTTTATTTTAATAATTTTTAATGTTTTAAAGTGCTGTTATTATTACTGGCAGCAATGTGGAACACTGAATAAGAACCTTGCTCACCATACCGCTTGTAAATTCTTGAGTCCATTTAACGTGTCGGTGTTTGAAAACATCACGGTGAATTTCTGCTTCCAGCTTCCAGCGTCTACAGGGTAAACGTGCACCCTGTAGATGCACCCTCTTAGCAAACTGGTGGTGAACCAGCAAATAGAGATAACTGGTTTCTGCTCAGGAATTTAACTGGGAAGGAGCTGCTGCCACACCAGGCACGCTGGCCGCGAGGATCTCTCGTGCTCGTGGCCGCACCTCTGCAAGCCAATGTTAAAGAAGTTTAGTGAGCGGCGTGAGCATCGTCCTGCTCGCGCCGTCATTCCAGCTGCTGAGAAAAGTGGGTTTGTTGGCACAGGGAAGGCCTGGCTCTCTTTTTGCATACAGCTTGCACATCATCACAAGCATTTACCAGCCTAGTTTCTGTTGGCCTTCCCTGTTCTTCATAATGAGAGAGGAGAAGAATGATGGTTTATTCACCTGTAAAATAAATGGATGGCCTGGACAAAAGAGCAATCGGTGCTGGAAAGCTGCTGCAGCATCGACTTTTTTCCAGCATGAATGAAATAAAGCATTTCCCAGCTGAAGAAGACCCTACATCATTAAAGATGAGTGGTTATGACGACGCAGCACGGCCAGTAAGGGCATCTGTGTCCTCTTCTTAGAGGCCTAATAATACAGCGTACATTGCTGCGGGCTGAGCGGGCACACAAGGGATTGTGTCAGCCCCAGTGTGCTCAGAAGGGCACTGACAATCTGAAATCAGCTTCTCGGCTTCTATTAATAACTTGAAAGTTAATTTTGGTCTTGTTTATTTTTCTCCAGATGAAAAAGTTTGGGCTGTCATGTAATAGCATGTGGCTGAAAGCCGTTATTTCCCGGCGTCTGGCTCAGCTTCCCGCTGGTGTTTCGTTCACAGCACTGCTGTTCTGTCTGCCTTTAAAGGCACTGCGCTGGGCGTGGGAGGGTCCTCAGTTCGGGAGGCTAATAAATGCATTACATGCTCCCCTTGTGTCATTTTCTGAACTGTATTATGCCGCTGTCAATGGAATTCATAGTCAAGGGCTGGGGCTTGCTTTATTATTTTAGATTGTGCTCTAATTTTATGTATGCACATGCTCCTGGCGACTAGGCCGCTGCAGCGCCCGCTTCCACCCTGCCCTGTAAATACCAAGCGGGCTGTACATCCTCAGCAGACCTGCTGCATTAACAACCCTCCATTACTCGTCCTGCCCCCTCCTCCTCGTGCCTGCCCTCACACCCTCCCGGGTACCGCGCTCTCTCAGCTGCGCTCTCACGCGTACAAGCAGCTAGCGAACTCCAGGACGCACTAGAGAAACACAGGCACCCGCAGACAGGGAGAACGCTTTCTTCCCGAGGAAACCGAGGGTTGAACTCCACCCGAGCGAAGGCTCCAGGAGCTGGGGGGGGCAGCACTCGGTCCGGGAAGCTCTGTGCCCGGTGCTGGTAGTGCTGCAGTGGCACCCGCTGCACGTTCCACGGCAGTCATACTTGAAACGAGAACTAATGGAAACAACTACTGAAGGGCAAAGAGCCTGCCCTGCGCCCGGGCAGCTGCCAGAGATGGATCTGTGCCGTTACATTTTCACCACTCGGTAAACACACCCTTCTGGGCAGTGATCCCCAAAGATCTTTTCCCAGCAACAGCAGCCACCATGTGCACCCTGCCAGCCTGGCACGCACCCCGTCTTCCCATCCCTATTAACTTCTTAATTAGGATTTTCATATAATCAGGGCAAGAGAATGAGCAGCAGGAGAGGGAGAAACGTACTGACTGAAAATAGTTAAAACCAAGCTGGCGCCATTTCAACGTTTCCCATCCCCTCCACCCTTCCCCTTTATCTGCAGCTTGCTGTCAAAATGAAGGCTTCAGTGTGGAGCTGGAAAGCCAATGTGTTAGAAAATACTTTCTGCTTAATGTCTGGGGAAAAGAAAGCGAGGGGCTGCTTTTGTAAGGTGACAGGAGCAGCGCGGGATCGTGGAGAATTCGCTGTCAATAACCCTTTGCCGCTTGTTACTCTGGGCATCGCTGTGCAGAGTGAAGATGCTCTCCTGGGCAAAACAGATCGTTTTCAGAATTGCACCTGACTTCCCTAATCAAAACGAGCTGATCTGACAGACAAGGGGAAACAGTCTTCTCGCTAACACAGGGGCTCTGCGCGTTGCCCTGCACAGCGGCTCCTTTCCGTGTGCACTGGAGAGGCTTTATTTACAGGATTCAGAACCAGCTCAGCTGCTGGGAAGAGAGGGCCCTGTAAAGGCACCGGCCAGGCACTGCTCGCTCGGGCAGTGTCTGCCCAGGAGTCACTCAGGGCAAGTCAACGGGACCATTTAGGTTAGCGAGGATCTTCTGGGTCTCTGTAGGATCTGTAATCAGGAGGAAAAAGCATAAATGACAGAGTTGGAAGGTAAGAGAAAGTGTTTGGCTTGCCTTCCAGACAGAGCCGGCCGGCAGCTAGCGAGATCTTGAGCCTCTTTCGCCGGCTGCGGCAGCAACCGCTCCCTCGGTCTCTGCTCCAGAGACGAAAATTCACTGCCTTGCCTCCAGGCACCCAGCGCCTTTCCAGCATTATCTCTGTTGCACAGAGTGATCAGAGCAGGGGAGAGCGGGCACTTGAGGTTATTAAATGAGAATTTAATCCTGCCCTTTAAATCAGCAAAAACTTATAAAAGATAAAGAATTTCCCTGTGTTTTAAAGCTAGTCCAACTTGCTTTCCCTGATCTGCCTTTGGGAAGGCTGCCAGCCGCAATATGGAATCGCTGAGCCTGGATTTCACTCTGCATCCAGCCAATTACACCAGCCTCGCATCCCTGCTCTCTTAAGTGGTGCAGTGCAATAGATGTTTCCAATCTTTATTTATTTACCAGGGCTGCACTGCACTTCAAAAGAAAATGGCACCAACAGACTCATCACACCTTTCCAGCCCCTGCACTCCACGCTGCTCAGACGTTGGTGAACACAGCCCTGTCCAGGTTGCTCATGGAGGTTGGCAGGAGCAATCTTCCCCCAGCTCTGAAGGTTCCCTGCAAGATGCTCTGGTCACCACATCCCCTGGGCATCCCCTGCCAGTAGCTCAGATGATTTTGCCTGTGTGGGTGCGGGTGGGTCACATCTCTTTCACAGGCATGGTTCTTTCTAGCTTGTCTCTAGGCTTTTGCTAAATAAAGACAACTTCAGAAAGTAGCAGGGCACTATTTGGAGAGCCCACAGAGTTACAAACCTCTGTCCTTCTTCACTACCGTCAAGAAGATGTGGACAACATGTTCAAAGAAAAGGGCTTCCCCCACCTTCCACCCCACGGTTGCCCCCAGGCCCTCCCACCAGGACTGACCCCAGCTGGTGAACCCGTCAGAGAGACACGAGCCAGTTTCCAGAGAAACCACCAGACCCACAGGAGAGGGATGGGAGTGACTGGAGTGCCAGAGCAGTCACCCACGGGAGAGGGGTGGGAGTGACTGGAGTGCCAGAGCAGTCACCCTCCTGGGAAGGCCCTGGAGAGCTGACACGGGAGGATGTGCTGCCTGGGGCAAAGACCTGCCCTCCATCGTGTTTAACAGGAGTAAGGCACTTGTAACCAATGCTCATCGATCATCTAACTCAACCACTGCCCTTTCCCAACACAACACCAGATTAGCAGGAGGTTTCACCGAGTTCTCCTGCACTTCTCTCTGACAATAGCACAAACGATTTCTACTCTGCCACAGACTCTTTCTTCCTGTGCCAGCAATATTCTCTGGTTCCAGCTTCAGAAAGCGATTCATCTGCTGAATTTCCTAATTACAGAGAAGAAAATGGGGGCAGGACACACTTTGTTGAGCAGCACCAGAGACCACAGCAGGAGCTCTGGCACTTGTTACCTCCTGGGACTGTCTCCAGGTAGGGAAGTGTCCTTGTATAAAATCACACTGGTGCTGCCAGGGAGGCTCTTCCAGCAGCCACCGTGCCTGGGTCTCAGCTGGCATTTTTCTTTTAACATTATTATTTGTTCTGCAATATAATTAAATTCAGCTTCTTCAGTCACCTTTCCAAGCAGGAGACATACAGCCTGGGCCAGTGTCTCAGAATTGTCACAGTAAAAAATGTCTTCCTCCTTTCCAGCCTAAATCTCCCTCTTAATTTAAAACCATCACCCCTCATCCTGTCCCAAGAGACCCTGATCAAAAGCCTGTCCCCATCTTTCTGGCTGGCTTCTTCAAGTCCTGAAAGGGCCCCAGAAGGTCTCCCCAGAGCCTTCTCCTCTGCAGGCTGAACCCCCCCAGCTCTCCCAGCCTGGCTCCCAGCAGAGAGGTTCCAGCCCTCCCAGCATTGCTGGGGCTCCTCTGGCCCCGCTCCACCAGGTCCCTGTCTTTCTTGTGCTTCTCCTGTTTTTAAAAAGCTGGGCAGTGCTGGACGGGACTTTATCTGGAAGCCAAACTAATCTTGCTTTGCACGGGTGCTCCAGGAAGAAGCCAGGCAGTCTGTCTGATGGTCACTTGGGGCTACTGAGAAGCTGAGCTGGCCCTGCAGGTGCCTCTGCCCTGGTCCCCTGGGGACACTGACCTGCTCCCCAGTACATACCTGAGAGGGCATCACAGGTGGGCACACAGAATTTCCTTCAGTCATTCACACTCAGAGCTGGGCCGTGTGCCTTTTCCTACACTGGGACATAGGAAACACATCAAGGCTGACACTGTGACTCCAGTGGAATGTGTCACCGGAGCTGTAATGCCAGAGCAGTTTATATCTCACCATAATGAGGCACTAAATTACTTAGAAGACTGTCTGAGGTTTAGCAAGATGAAAGGTCTTTCCTGGGAGACCTTTGAGGCCAGCAGCTTCACACCCACTTCCAACTGCACAGCCAGGCTGTGGGCAACGTGGCCCAAGGCTGAAAGAGTCCCTGTCCCACTTGCTCCCCATAGCAGGGGGGGTAGAAGACTCAGCACGACTGCAGAAGCCTTGGACAGACAGAGCTCACTGATCCCCAGAAGCTTGTCTAGGATTTCAATTTCCAATCAAGAAATCAAGCCCAAACACTCAGTGGGTCTGCCCCATATCCTTGGTGGATTGGGCAGTTGCAAACCCCTCCACTTCCTCCTGAGCAGGAGAGATGTTTTGCCCCAGGCATCTGTTGTGGTTTAACCTCTGCCAGCAGCTACACACCTGCAGCTTCTCACCCATCCCTTCCTCACCCCCTCCAGTGGGATGGGCAGGAGAATCGGGAGGAAGAATAAAGGTGAGACTCCAGAGGCTGAGCTAAGGGCAGTTTAATAAAGCAACACAAAGAGAGAAGAAAACACCAGTACTAATGAGATGAGAGACAAAGCGAGTAACAGAAGGCAGGAAGGCTTTACCTGTGCCCAAGATGCCAACTTTCCCAGCTCCAGCCACACTGAAGCAAGCTGAAAAGGGGAGCCCCCAGCCCTCCCCTTATATAGAGCTGTGACTCAGTGTGGTATCGACTCTCCCATTGCCTGGCTCAGTTGTTTATCCCTCTCTGGCCCCTCCCAACCGCCCGGGCCAGCAGCTGCTGGGGATAATGAACCCCAACCCAGGACAGCATCCAAGGCATTGAAAATCTGCATCACGCTGCTGCTGCTGCTGTGCGCATCAGCTGAGGGCACGACTTACTCGGAGATTAGTTTGCAAAGAACGCTACTTTTAAAGCGGTGTTGTCACAATGATTTAAATCGCTCCTAAACCCACCTGAAAATGACACCTCTGACCGCGAAAGGACATTTCGCTCTCCCTAGGTATCTGGAGAGAGAAACCAACTGTCCCCAGCAGAGCCAGCCAGCCCCGCGTCCCCGGGCTCCCAGCGCGACCTGCCGGCCCCGCAACTGCCAGCGCCGGGGGAGATGCCACGGGACAAAAGAGTTCTCGCCCTGGTTAAATCCCGACTATCCCCCCGACCGGCTATTTCACCGGGAAAACAAAGGCTGCTGTGAAATGGATGCCTGGCCTGGCCGGCTGCCAGCGCCGGCGGGAGACAAAGGCTGGGAATACAAATGCGGCTGGAAGCGGCGAGCCAAGGATGCCGCCGAGGCACGGAGCGCGCGTTGCCATGGAGACGCGGCGGCCGAACTGGGGCGAGGGACGACCCGCACTGGGATGGACGAGGGGCCGCTGGAGCCAAGGGAGCCCCCAGAGTGGAGGGCACTGGTCCCAGTGGCACCCAGCTGAACCTCCAGAGAGGGGGCTGCACCCAGAGGCAGGACCGGATGCTGGCTCTTCACACCAGTGCCCAGGAGCTGGGCTGTACTGGGGGTGGGGATGGAGAAGGGGGTTCTTGGAAAGTTCTCGTGCTTTAAGCGGAAAGGTGGAAACTTAGGGGGTCTCACATGGCTGCCAAGCACTGGGCTGGCCCCGTGACGTGCCTCGTCATGGTCCTTGTCCGTGCTCCTCAAGCCAAGGGACCAGGCGGGAGAAGACGGTGGCCCATCTGTGAACAGCTTGGTCATGAAAGTTTGATGGCAGCTCTCACCTGGGCAGAACACAGCAGAGGTTCAAGCGTGGAGCGAAACCACCATCTCCAAACTCTGTGCAGCTCTCTGGGTGTCAAGCAGAGCAGCGAGGCTGTGCCCACAGGAGCGTGGCAGCGGTGGCTCCCTGGGGACAGGGGCTTTGGGATGGGGCAGCACCTGCCTCCACTCTGGGGGACGGGGTGGACCCTTCACTGCCAGCAACTCAGAAGTGAATGGGAAAATAAATCCCAAGCGCTTTTCATACATCCCAAAGCCCTTGTTGGCTTCACGGAGCAGGGAGCGGGAAGCAAACCACTGGTTTTTAGGAGCTGGGAAACAATCAGGTGCTGCCGTGAGGAGGGCTGTAGGAATAGCTCGAAAGACAGATTAGACAGAACAGAGCACGCTGTCAGCGCGCGACAAATAATAATCAAAGGATAAGAATCCCCGGGGAGGCAGTTTTCTAATAAACGACATTTTGATCTATAGCTTTAACAACTGGTCCCAAGCCATCACGTACTGAATTAGGAGAAGGGAACCCGTAACCTGCCCTGTCAGTCCTGCAGAGGGTCAGAGAGGCATAAATAGAGCTGCGTGGAAGGTAATGAAGACATTTACTGTGCTCACAGAGTGCCCATTCCACCAGGATTCCTTGTCAGCTTTACTGCCGATAAAAATAACCGGCTGGTTTTCTATTTTCCATGTTGTGCTGCTAATGCTCCTGCAGCCGCCGTGGGCAGAGGAGCCAGCTCAGCCCGGCACAGCTCCTTCTGCTCCTGCCCCTGCGGCCTCTGCAACACCCGGTGCAACAAGAGCAAGAGCAACCAGGGTGTCTCCACGGTTTAAGTGCAGTTAACTCCTTCCGGCAGGCTACAATCTGCAGGCAGGTCGTTTTCCGTGCAACGAAGTCCACGCTGTCTCTGCAAATGTGCTGGAAGTCACTGCACTTCCAGGGGCTTGCGGCAGAGCAGGCGGTGTTTGCGAGTCCGGGGAGCCCGGTCTCCACAAATCAATTAGCAAATGCCTTCTCCCAGCCCTCTCGGTAGCAGCCTGTGATCAGCCATCTCTGGGACTCATTTGTTCTTGTGTAGCAATCAAAACTTAATATATCTTATTTTAATTAAAGCTACAAAATTCAGTAGCCTTCCATTTCTCTCATTGCTTTGCAGGGGAAAGAAAAAAAAAAAGAAAAGCCAGGAGAATAAAGTGACGGGGTGGAAAAAAAAGGCCTTTGAAATAAACATGTGCCGGTTCTGTTGGCTTTTATTTAACGTGTAGCCTTTTCTTAAAAGAAATAATTCTGTTTCAAAGCCCCCTTTCCCTGTTCAGAGAGCTGCCCCTTTCCACATTCATGCTATTTGCATGCGCCGTCTCCTCCCACCCTTCAATAATTCAACCCTGCATTTTTTATTCACTCAGTTGTCAGATGCATTTACATACCATATCTCTATATTTAACACCCAGAGCTCACACCTCCTCTTTTTATTCCAACCAGGAAATAGGTTTCCCTGCTAGTGTAACCACATCTGGGGGAGCGGCCGGCTGTGAGGTGACCGCTCCGTACCTCCGTGCCCATGGGCACATGGGCAGAGGCGCAACACTCCCGTGTGATGGGTGGCAGCCATGCCAACCGGCCCTGGCAGCCGCCGCGGCCAAGCCTGCTCCTTCCCCTTCTCCACGGGAGCTCGGCTGAAAGCGAGTCCTCCTCCCCAGGTGCACGGAGAGAAAAGCAGCCCCGTCTCCTGCTGCGGGCTGGGGCCAGGGCAGCGCGTGGGCAGGGGCTTGCTCCAGGCTCCCATGCCAGTATTTGCTGTGGTTTGACAGCCAAGAAGGCCAGTGGTGTCTGGGAGCACACAAAGGGAAGTGTGGGCAGCGGGGTGAGGGAGGTTCTTCTCCCCCCCACTCTGCCCTGGTGAGGTCACATGTAGAGCGCTGGGTCCAGTTCTGGGCTCCCCAGTTAAACAGAGGCAAGGAGCTACTGGGGAGAGTCCAGTGGAGACGGTGATGATGCTCAAGAGCCTGGAGCATCTCTGTGCCAGGAGAGGCTGAGAGCCTTGGGGCTGTGCAGCTGGAGAAGAGCAGCCTGAGAGGGGAGCTGAGCAATGCTGAGCAAGAGATAAAGGGCCCTGGGGGGCAAGGGGATGGGCACAGACTCTGCTCAGTGGTGCCCAGGGACAGGACAAGGCACACCGGGCACCAACTAGAAACCAGAAGGTTCCATCTGAGCAGGAGGAGCAAGTTCTTTGGTGTGAGGGTGTGGGAGCCTGTGCCAGGCTGCCCAGAGAGGCTGTGGAGTCTCCTTGTCTGGAGAGATTCCCAACCTACTGGAGCAGGGGGGCTGGACCAGGGAAAGTGCAGTGTCACAGGAGCAGAGGGTTATGTTCCACGTGGATACGCTTAAGACCTATAGAAAATAAACAGTATTAAAGGCGATTTGAAAGAGAGGACATGAATGAGAAAGGGGTAACTCAAAGAGTTGGTCACTGAGAAGAGGCTCAGATCCCTCTCCCTCATTTTCCACATCACTAGAAAAAACGGTGAACTGGTATCAGACAAATGAGCCCTCTGGACCCAATTTTTCAAGTTAATGAGCTCCCCTTGCAGCTCTTCCCTGGAACAGAGACTTCCAGCACCTACCCTTTGCCACAGCCTCTAATGAGCAAAGCCACCACCATCCATCTCAATATCTGCTGAGGAGATGGCTGCCGCCCGCCACCCGGGATTTACAAGCCACCCTTGGCACGAGCAGGTCGGGGAGGAATGGCCGTGACCCCGTGCCTTGGTGGGAACAGGGCCTGGAGCACGGAGGGACCTGCAGCATCTCCAGGCAGCAGCCAGCACCCACCTCTCCACCCCAGGGACCGCATTTCAGCCGGGGAAGGGGTATCCTGCCTGGGGCAGCTCTGCAAAGGATGCCACAGGGCCCTGGCACCACCTGGCATCTTCAAAGCTGGGACGGTTCTGTGGTGAGCACTGGGTGAACTCACCAGCAAGCCCAGTGCGTTCCTGCCTCTCCCGGGCTTCCAGCATCAACCTTCAGCTGAATCAGTGCATTTGCCTGGTTCGAAACAACCTCTTGTTTCAGGAGGAAATTGCTTTTCTTGCCCCCAGGAACCTCTTTGCAGTCCTCGTCAGGAGGTTTCAAACGGACTTCAGTGTATTATTAAAATTCTCCCCCGTAATTGCCCTTTGCAAGGCTGCGGAGAGGGAGGAGCAGGAGGTGCCGGACGGGGCTCCCGCGCTCGCATCGCTCTCCTACTATTATGCTTAAATTAACAGGGATTTTTTTTGTAAATTGAAGACTAATTTTCTCTTGGGAATAGACCATTAAATTACAGAATACTAATGAAAATTTATAGCATCTGGAGAGGGGCTGGGGGAAGGGTCAGAGGGAGCGTTTTGTTGTTTCTTTCCTGGCCTGGCTGGCCACGGCTGCAGCCGGAGGTTGGGAGCTGCCGCATCCCCGTCAGGAGCACAGGAGCCAGGAGAGGAGCCAGGCGCATCCACAAGGATGGGAGGATGGGACCAACAACCCCCCAGCCCATGGAGGAACACAGAGAGACACGCAGCAAGGCCAGGGCTGCCATTCTGCAGGGCGTGGGGGAGGGATGAGACCCCTCCATCCTCTTGTGCCGGCGGTGGGACCTCAGCTGCCTCTGCCACGGTCCTCCCGGGCGAGAGCCTTGCTGCCCCAGCCCCTGCTGCCTGCGCTGGGGGCTCCTTCGCCCCAGGTCGTGCCCATCACCCCTGCCCAGGCCTGCCCTGCGGCAGCGACAGCGGCAGTGACCATTGCCCTGGCAACGGCGCTGGCTGGCGACGCAGCACCGGGGGTTTACTGAGCGGCAGCGGCTGAAATCGGCTGGATGTCTTTTTCCACTGGAACTCCATTTCTTTGGAGCAAGGAGGCTCAGTGGAGCTGGGAGCGTGGAAGCGAGGAGCTGCCTTGTGGGGAGGGGATGCTTGGGAGCGTGATGTCTGGGGGGCTCTGAGTGAGGAAACGCAGATTTCTCTATTGCTTTGATCATACATAATTTAAATATTCAAACTACTATGGAATTCATTGAATTATACATGAATTGCACAGGCAGCATTTTTGTAACTTGTGAAAGGCATTTTTTTTTTTTCCCCTCTCCCTTCAAAACCTTACCTAACCTTAACATTTTTTAAATAATTTTAAAAGAACCAAATCAGCCACATCCCAAATCAGCCCGAGAATGGTGGCCACACTGGCCAGGAATTCCACCGAATCAACGAGTGATTTGGTGATCGCAGTTTGCCCTTAGCTGGAACTTCATGTATTTCATAGCCATGTTTAGGGTCAGTCTGCTACAGTGAGAAAGCTCCTCGGAGCCTTGCCCCCCACCCCCCGTTGGGGTGCTCCAGCACCCACCAGTGAACCATCCCCAGCTGCAGATACCCCTCCAACCAAGGGGCTGCATCCCAGAGCTGGGCAAACTAACCCCAGGGCTGGGCATGGGTTAATTTCTGCCCAAACCAATAGGAAAAATGTGTCTGTCTAAAAGTAAGAGAGGCCAGAAATGTTTGAGGTGGACTCACAGAGGTGCCGTGGCTCTGGCTGGCTCTTCACACTGCACTGATAGCCATGAATGGATCCAAACTCATTCCATCACCCTCGCCTCCCTGCCCAGCCCTGCGCTCCCTGCCAGGAGCTGCTGCCTCCCCTGCCACAGCCTTGGGCTGGGCAGGAGCCCTCAGATGGCAGCTTGTCACCAGCCAAGTGGCCAGATGTTTCGGGGAGGGAAGGAACACCACCAGATGTTGCCCTGCAGATTGCTGTGAAGATGCTGCACGGCTGGCAGCACAGGCACGGCTGAGCCATGAGTGCCGCTGCCAGGAGCCCGGCACCTTCCGTGGGCCGGGAGAGCTCCGGGCTCCCACCAGCAGCGGGTCCCATCCTGATGCTTCTCCAGCCCAGCGCTGGATCCACTCATGTGGAGAAAGCAGCGCTGCTCTGCAAACCAGCCGGCATCTGGCGAGGACTGGATCACCGGGAGCTTTTCCTCTTTCCCAGGAGGAGCTGACATCAAACACTGGACCAGACATGGGCTTTCCTCTAGCACCTTGTTTTGCTGTGGCAGGTCCCACCCGGTCCATCACCTCCCTGCGCAGCTGCTTCCCCAGAGCCTCGCGGGAAGCGGCCACAGGTCCTGTTCAGCTGGGACTGAGCTGGGGTGTGTTCACGGGCTAGGAAAGCACAGGGTACAGCGCAGCGAGCCAAAACCTGCCCTGCCTCTGCCAGGGTTTGAGACTCGTTGAATAAAGCCCGAGGGAGAAACATGTTCCCTCCAAGCCTTGACTGGGAGCACGCCCTCGTGTTTCCATCAGGACCCAGTAATGAACCTCCCGGGCAGGGATGGAGCCAGGCGGTGCAGGATCCTTGTTTCCAGGGAGAACACGTTCCATCCCCAGAAAACTCTCTGGGGAGCAAGCGAGAGCCTGGAAGAGAGACAGGGCTATGCAGAGCCCTGCTTGCAGTCTCTCCCTAGTTAGCTCACTCTTCATTATCCTTCTCTACCCTTTTAATTTCTCTCTAAACTCAACCAGCTATTGCTGTTCAAACTGAAATAATTAATTGGAACAAAATTGCCACTGTAGGAGAAAAGAATGATTAAACCCATCCAGCGGACAATGGGGCAATCATAGCCTAAGCATCTAATTACAGGGTTAGAGAGTGTGGATGCAGGGATAATAACCGAGCCCTTTGTAAACTGGATGAGCTGGGAGGAGGGTCTGCGCTTGACTTCGCTCCAGGTTCAGTGCATGATTCCTGGAGTAAAGACACGAACGCAGGAAGAAAAGATCACCAGGGAGTGAATCCCCACAAAGGGCTGCTGGAGAAACAGGAGCAGGGAAGCACAAACACCTCCCCACACAGCTCCGTGTGGAGCTGCTCAAGGTGTGAGCCCTTGGGGAATGCCTGGGGAGATGAAGATCTTGTTGGCAGGAGCACAGATAACGGGGTGTTTAAGGGAGTGAACCGTTAAAGCGCATTGCACACGTGTGTGTACGGGTATCTGTGTACGGAGGGTCACTCCTTAAGAGATACCACCAGGAATCACACCGTCAGGAGGTCCAGATGGAGCACAGCAGACCATGACCATCACCGGGGCTTGTGCCAAAAGGCGCCTGCTCTCCAAAACCCGGAGGCATCCCCTGGTTGCACAGTTCCAGGGAGTGTCCCGGCAGAGGCTCGGTGAGAGCTGCCCGCAGCAGACGGGGGTTTGCCCTCCCTGGAACCCAGCCTGCACTTCTCCCTCCGAGCCCCTCGGGTGACAGGGAGGACAAGCATCGCCAGTGGGTTCCCAACATTCCCAAGCAGGTTTTCCTTTCCTCATTTAGGGCTTTTCTCAGCATTTGCATCCCACCTGGTTTGTATCCCACGAGTAACGACTCATGTTCCCAGTGATACCCTATCCTGATGTTCAGGAAGTGTGGTTTGGGTGAACTGGGACCAGCAAGGCACGTGGTGGAGGAAAGGTGGGACTGCAGCAGCTGGAGATGCTCTAAGGTGAAGATGGTGAGAAACAAACAAGTGCTGGGGGCTGGTCCCTGCAGAAAAGGATGCTCACTGGGTTGGGACACCTCCCTGCAGAGCAGCTGGGCAAGTGCTGGAGCAGAAGGAAGGGTGATAATGGGGCTGCCACGTGGGATTTACGGACAAGGAACCAACGGAGTTGCAGAAGGAGGGAGAGGGAGCACCTGCAATACTGCATGGGTGGTGGCTGCGCAGCGAGTCCTGGCCCACCGGGACCCCCGCGCTCCTCCCGACATCCCCGTGTCTCCCAGCCCTGCCTCCAGCCCCTCACGCTGGCTACGGAGCAGGGTAACCTCCTCCCACGCCTGCTGAAGCTTGGGGTGCTGGAGAGCTCCGCATGCCACCTTAGTAGCCAAAGTAAATGCCACCAACCATCTCGAGGTGGTCAAAGCAGCAGGAAAAGCAAAGAGAAATCCTTTGTTTGGAGTTGCCGTGCCCTGCCAGACTCCCACGGGAGCCCAGGGACCAACGTGGCTCCCCATCCCCAGACCCCTCCCTGCCCTCCCCCCTCACATTAAAGCACATTCAGCAGCCAATCAGGGACCTGAGACTTCCCTTAATAAAGACATTTTTCATCTCCCCAGCCTCGATGAGAGCGAGTTTAAAGTGGTGTGAAATTGCAAACGGTCACGGTGTGCGAGTGGCGGAGGCTTCCCCAGGTATCCGGGCAAATGGAGTTCCAGCTGCCCAAAGCTTATAAATCTTGAGCAACTCCGAGTCACTTTGAGTAATAGTTCATTTTCTGATTTAATTTTGGCTGTGAGCGGAGCCTCTAAAAGGCATTTTCAGCAATGGGCTTGTCCCAGGGGGGAGGAGGCTCAGGCCCATGAACTAAGGGTAGACTAAAGGAGGCTCCTCCCTGGCTCCTGGGGGAATCCCTGGGGCAGGACCATCTCAGGAAGGTTTCTCTTCATGCTGAGCTCCCCAGTGCCTTCCAGGCAGAGCTGGGAGGAGGATGGGGGGGGCGGATCATCTTCCTCTGACACAGGGCAGGGCACACACATCAGTACAGGTTCCCTGGCCTGGGAAGGGCTCCCGATGGCATTATTTCCCTCTTGGTGTCAGGGAAGAGGTGTAGGGCTCGGGAACACAGCACGAGCCGCTTCAGAGACCCGACAAGAAGCACAGAGGTTGCTTTCCCCTGAGGTGCCCAAGCTGGGGCACCAGCAGCACCTGCCCCTGGCTGCTGGGGAGGTGCTGGATGCCACCCCAGGAACCTTCCCAGGACTGAGTGAGGCCTCACCCCCCCTTTGGTGAATGAATATTTCTGCTGGATATATATACATGTGTGTATGTATACATATGTATGCATATCCTTGAGCGAGCCCTCACCCACTTCTGGGTGAGTGACCCCCTTTGTGGGTCCCCTCGGGGGGGAGGTGTTCCCTTTTACGAGTGACCCTGAGTACATTTGGGTTCATCTTTCTAAAAGGAATATTCCTAGACCTTAGGACTCAGCTGTGTGGTTGTGCAGTCCTGCCTGACCTCCAAACTTGCAGGTTACTTTGGTCTGTCGGAGCGCCGAGTACTTTTGGCCACAAGAAACCCGCGTTTTGGGTGGCTGCTGCCATCCGTTCCGTGGGAGCCTCCACGACAGGGATCGGCACCCCAGTTCTGCAGGAGCCCGAGGCTGCGGGCACAGCCTGAGCGACAGCTGCCAGGAGCCGCAGGCAGCCCGTGCTCCTGGAGACGGGCACGGCGAGCTGGCAGGGACCGCACGGGCCGGGTGCCAACTGCAACCACGGGCAGAGCTAAATTGGCTCTGCACGCCCAAGCGGCCACAGCCGACCTGTTACGGGTCTGTGCCGCTCTCTGCCTTCCTATGAACCCCGGCAGCAAACCAGCCCCTCGCTGCCGCTTCGGCTCCAAGCCAGCCCGCGGCAGGGCCCTGCCACCCTCCCGCACTGGGGTGCGGTGGCCAGGGGCTCTGCCTCCCCACGGCCCATCGCAGGAGACCAAAAACTTCGGGTTTTACCCGAAGGTGCAAGAAGAGCGCTCTGGCAACGTCAGAAATTTTAACAGGACCATGTACCTGCTTCCCTCCAGGGATGCATGGGGACCACCCGGAGCAGCTTCTGCCCACCCTAATTCCACTGGGTTTGATCCTGCACCCAGCCAGCTCCCTGTCCTCAGCGCCTCCTTGCAGAGAGACAGTGAAACCACACAGAAATGGCATCCCCTGCCCTGCTGGTACCAACGCTGCCCCGACCCCCAGGCTGGGTGCTTGCAGGCCCCCAGTCAATGGAGCTGCCCTTCAGCCCTGGCCTCTGCCAGAAGGGCTCCCAGATGCTCTCTGGGGGTTTGGGGAGGCTCCCGAGAAGCCAGGACTACCTTGCCCCAGTGTCTGCCATTCCCATGGAAGGAAAATTGCATCTCAAGATCTCAAAGCATCACTGGGAGGACAGGACAATACTCATCACCAACACGACTGTTTGTGTGACCACCAGGGATAAATCACGTGAAAAACCAAGTTTGTGCCAAGAAGTTTAAAACCAGCCAGAGTCAAACCAACGTGCACGCAATCAACCAGCAACCGTTTGGGAAGAAAGAAGCATCTGCCTTACTGTTCAAAGTCTTCCCGCACCGGAGGGTAGAAAGCCTCTTCTTGGCACTTAAAGGACGACGACTCTTCCTTGACCTTTGTGGAAACAAAAGACAGAAGAGGATTCAGCTCCGAGAGCAAGAGCCAGAGAACAAGGCACAGGTTCCTCTCACCCCACGGGGAGGCCAGCAGAGCTCGGCTGAGCTTTGCAGAGGTTTGGTGATGCTGAGCTGGGGGACACGGGCTTCCCAGCTCCCAGTGCCGGCTGTGGCACAGCCAGGGACACAGGTCACGGGCTGCCAGGGGAGCCTGAAGCCCTGACACCGAGCAAAAGGGTAAAGGCACCGAGGGTAAAGCCGCTGCGCGAAGCTGAGCCCCGCAGGTGTCATAAGGCAGCGGGACCATGCTCAGCACGCTTTGGATCCTGTCCTCCGAGCTCATAAAAGGAAAATGAACCCCAGTTACAAGAATGAATTCATTGATACACTTTTTAAGACGCTCACCGAGCACAGGCGCAGCTCTGTGATTTATTTTCAGCGCAGTTCACCCCTGCGGTGCGAAAAGCGAGGCCAGCACGGTGCTGGGCTCCGAGATGCCTGCAGGAGCATCCCTAGCAGCGTGATCCGGGCTGTCCCCGCAGGGCAGGGATCTCACCAGGAGCCCCCTTCCCCCTCAGCATCTCCCTGCCCCTCCTGCCACCACCCGGGGTTTGCCTGGTCCGCGGGAGCTGGCGCTGCAGCCTGGTGGCACTGCCAGAGCCAGCCACAGCCAGGAGAGCCAGGCAGTGCCCGTCCCTCCCCTGGACCCGCTGCCCTGTGGCAGCGGCCGGAGGCAGCCCTGCTTCCCGCTGCCCCGTGGCTCCCTGGCACGCAAAGTGCAGCGTATGGAATTGCATTTTTCCCCTGAACACTCTGGAAGAGAAGGAACGAGGCCGAGCCCAAGCCACAGATTTCACTGCTTGCTCTCTGAGCCAGCCAGCTCCATCCAAGAACAAACACAGCAACACAACAGGCCTGCAGCCCTAATATATACAGCCTAATTAATCACATTACTCATGGAAATATATTGGTATAATTAATAACACAAGGCATCTATATTGGCCTCTGTGGCGCAGCAAATTATGAGGCGGTAATACTTGGACGCGTTGACCTGGATTCCATACGTAATCCATCAAGCCGTTCCCGCCAGACCGGGTCTCCGGAGACACCAACAGTACCAAGATGATAATTAAACAAAAGCGAGACGGACAGCGACAGCGCCACATCGCTCACTCCTGCCACTGCCGGGAAGGGACGGGACACCCTGGTTTTGTCCTGCACGTTCTTCCACTTCTCTCTGTGCAGGCTTTGGCGTTTCAGCAGCCCTGAGAAGGGGCTCCACGCTGCTCATCGGGCGGAAGAACAGACCGCGGCTCAGCGAGCCGAGGGTATGGAAGCGTTGGTAGCCAGGAGAAGCTGCAGCTTCTACCAGGACCCCAGGAACAGCGGCAGGCAGGGACTGCCTTTCGCCGACGGCTTCGGTTCCGCGCAGCCAGAATGCACACACCTTCTGTACGGGACGGGCGCTGCTGGCATTCCTCCTGCCCTGGCATCACCATGATGCTTGGCACATACCCTGTGCCAATAAAACATCAGCTTCAGCTTTGCACAGGTATCAAGTGCAGCTGATTTACGCTCTCAGCCCGAATTCAAACCTCATCACTGTCGCTGTTTATGCCAGGAGCGGAGAGATGCAGCAACATAGAAATTCAGCAAGAGCGGGCAAAAGAAGCAACTTTATTAATTTACAACCCCATTTTCTATCCCCTAGCCCCACAGGGCGATGGGTCAGTGATCACCCATCTCCTAGGGTGATTGACTAAAATCCTACAGCACCCATTGCAAAATATTTTTCCAATGTACCATAAACAGAACTTAGCAAAACACCAGGTGTTGGTCCAGTTTACAAAACCATCCTGCTGTTTCTCATAACACTGGGGAGAAAGGCAGGATTCTCACCAAATATTGTGAGAACCTAGGAAAATCCCTCTGGTAGCAGCTTTGCAGCATCCACACATCACCATCTTGGTCTTTCACGAGCATCTTCCCTGACCTCACCATGGTGCCCTGAGCTCCCTCTGCGGCCCTGGCAGCCATGGAGTGCCCAGGCCACTGGCCCTGCCTGGGGGCCACAGGGATGCCCAGGCCACTGGCCCTGCCTGGGGGCCACAGGGCTCTGCCCATGGCCACCCGCTCCCCCCCAGCCCGACACTGCAGTTCTGCTTTAGCCGACAGGAACCGGACTCCAGCCGTCCTGTGCCCAGTACCAGAGCTCAGCTCAACAGCCTTCCAGAGCTGAATGTGTCTGCTTTGCAGAGGTCCTCAGACACGTTTCAGGGACTTTATTTTTCATTACTGTTATCTGTTCTTGAAAGAGAAATGCACGTGCAGAGGGAACCCTCTGATGAGAGGGATGGGATAAGGCATGAGGGATGTAGCTGCCTATGGAGTGAACCTGGGTTAGCATCCCTTTAGTGAGATTGTATTTGGCAGTGGTAAGTAAAAGGTTTGTAGAAAAGAAGTGAAAATATTTCCAGGTAAAAAAAGAAAAGAGAATCCTCTGGTCAAAGTAAAGCAAAGCAAAGCAAAGCAAACCAAACCAAACCAAACCAAACCAAACCAAACCAAACCACAATCAGCTTGCTTAATTCAAGGCTGATGGCAAGGAGGGCTGCACGGGCAGCACGGAGAGCTAGTGCGTGGTCCCCCAAGGCTATACCTGGGCTTGGGAGGGCTCCTATCAAAGCCTCACCTGCTAAATTAGTTTAATCACATCTGTCATTAGCCATTTTTGTTGGAGCCCTCATTGGGAGGCCGTTTCAAGGGGATTAGAGAAAACCTCCTCTATTCCTGTACAACAGCATTTCACTCTCAGGAGTCACAAAGCATTTTCATATCGATGGAAAGGAGCAAAATGAACTCAGAACCACAAAAACCAGCACCCCCCACCATGACCCAGGACTCAAAGCCAGTATGAGAGGAGTAATTACTGGAATGACACCTGGGGGGTGGGAAGTGACAGTGCAGTTCTGTGCCACCGCAAATGATGTGAGGCAACATCCTGCCCTCCGGACAGGCAGCGCTGCCAGGCAGGGATTGTCCTGGCAGCTGGTGCCCACCTGGCCCCCCTGCCCAGCCCTGACCCACACCAGGGGGATGGTTCAGGGAAACTCCCACCACAGTGTCACCCGTGTCCATGAACTCCCTGCCTGGCCCTTTGCTGGCTGGCTGAGCACCAGTGCTGGTGCTGGGCTGTGTGTGTGAAAACAGCAGAAAAGGCTGTTAAATGTTATTTAAAACAACCCAATAAACAGAACGCGACGCAAAAATGTAATTCGGGATGGGCCTGAGTGCAGGTGCTCCAAAATCCATCAAACACTTTGGATTGCACAGAGGAAGGTCTTTCACGGGAGAAGAAGCTTGTGTTTTTCCAACAAGTGGGAAGCTCTGCAGAGGAATCTTTTCCCTGAGGAGGGACTTGGCTCCCCAGAGGCCCCCACAGGGCACCGAGCACATATTTTCTAATACAAACCAATGCAAAACAGAACGCTCAGCAAACCAGGGACTCGGGCAGCCGGTAACCCATCAGCACACGGACACCACAAGGCACGGCAAGTGTCTGGTTCCTCCTCTAGCCCTTTGTTTCTGGCCGGGCAGCACGTGCAGGGTTGAGCTGTGCCCACAGGCAGTTGCCTGCTGTGGTCCTGTGCCCAGCTCTCCTCGCTGCCCACATCAACCATTCCTCCTCACAAACCCAGCCTGGCTCTGCCTGCACTGGAGCGACCTGAGCCTGGGGCCAGGCTCTCCTGCCTCCGACCAAAGAAACACCGCTGACACAAACAGCCTTTTAACGTTATTTACAGAGCCACTGCCACGACACTCCTTTGCTCTTTGCTCTTTGCCACGGTGCCCTTGGGAGCCCCTCGGCCCCAGCTGAGCTTGTGCTGGCATCTCCAGCAAGGCAGAGCCTCGGCTGCACCGCCACAATCCCTTCCTCCGGCGAGAGCAAAGCGCAGCGCTGCAAAGAGCCCGGCACGCAGAAAGGACCCCTGTTTAGAAAGCTCATTAATCTTTAACAGAGTGCTTGGGTTAATTTGAAAGGTTACTCACCCGTCAGCATGAAGGGATCCCAACGGGAATGCTCTTCCAGCGAGCACCACAGTCTTGGTGGGGAAGACAGACGGGCAAACGAAACCCTCTTACAGGAGCACAGCGACATTTGCAGCCTCTGCCCTAAAATCGGGAGTGGCGGGTGGTGTGCCTGGTGCTCTGGGAAGGCGAGCATCCTGCTGCTCTGCAACCAGGTGAGCATCCTTTCACCCTGCAGCCAGGTGAGCATCCTGCCACCCCGCAGTCAGGTGAGCATCCTGCCACCCCGCAGCCAGGCGAGCATCCTGTGACCCCACAGCCAGGTGAGCATCCTGTGACCCCACAGCCAGGTGAGCATCCTGTGACCCTGCAGCCGGGCGAGCATCCTGCCGCCTCGCAGCCGGGCGAGCATCCTGCTTCCCCACAGCCAGGTGAGCACCTTGTGACCCCGCAGCCAGGCAAGCATCCTGCTGCCCCGCAGCCAGGCCCCGCAGGGCTGAGGGCATCCCCCCCGGCACTCGGCACCTCCTCCTGTGGCGAGATGTACTGACCTTGCCAGGGCTGCATCCCAACGGTGAGCGGGCGGAAGGCCATCGGAGGAGCGCGGAGCGAGGGGCGCATGGCGGGGACACGGGTGCGACGGCAGCCGGCTCGGTGATGCTGCCATGGGCTCTTCCCCAACGATGCGCGGCTGGCAGCGGGGCTCCCTGGGCTGCCAGCGGCAGCTCTGCCGCTCTCTGCCCGCTCTAGCCCTCGCCGTCGGCCGGCCCGGCGTGCCACGCTGGACGCTCACGAGCCATATCCTCAGTACAAGCGCCCGCCCGCCTGCACTTGAGCCGCTGCTCGGGCGACGGCTCCGCTTTTGGATCTCGCATCTACTGAGACAAGTCCTCGGTGCATTCTGTGTTAAATAACTAAGGTTAATTTGATTTGATGCACCGCTTCATTACCATAAACAGCTCACAGTATGTCAGTCCTCTGTAATTACAGTTTCCTACAGCCGGCATCTTGTTCATTTCCCGTCAGTGATGGTGCCTCCCTGTGATCACCTCGCAGCGAAGCGCTTCGGCGGGAACTTCCCCGAACAGTAATTACGTGTCATTTATTCTGCAGTTGGCGGCAATGCTAATTTACAAAAATAAGGGCAAGGATATTAAATTTACTTTTCATTACAGCCACATTTGCCTCCGATGCTTGGATGAGGCTGCGTGTGCAGGAGGGGCAGGCGGGGAGGAGAAGGGATGGTCAGAAGGAAAGGCACTTCTGGCGAGGGGATGCGTGGCTGGGGGCCCTGGCACCGGCGGGTCAGGCTCGGCAGAGGGCAAAGCACGGTGCCAGTCACTGCACCAGGGCTGGGATTTCTGCCAGCTCGGTGAAGCGGTGCTGCTCGTGCCCTCACTGCTGCCAGGAGGGAGACGCTTTGCCACCCATGACAGCACGAGAGCGGGCACAGAGCAGAGCCAGCACGTACCAAAAGAGCTATGCAAAGCCACAGCCAGCACCCCTCGCTTGGCCCCCTTTGGCCACCAGTCCCTTTTCTGGGACGGGCACTGGCAGACTGATGGCCGCAGCCCCTCACCTGCTGGCAGCACTCACGGGGCGTTTCTTTTCCTCAGACACGAGGGTCTGTGGAAGGATGCTGCCCATCCGCTGCCCCTCACCAGTATCCCCCTGGAGGCCCAGCTGGGGACCCTTCCTCTCATGGAGCTGTGGCACCTTGCGAGGAGCATCACCCACAGAGGTGGCACGGGGCAGGTAAACCAGCTCTTTCTACAGCAGCCCCCATCCCTGTGCAGGCTGTGCTGCTACAGTACCTGCTGCAGAAACCGGGGGCCACCAGCCCCCCGTGCTCCCTGCTGTCTGGTGACCATGCTTGGGGTGAGCCATGAGGATGGGCACTGCAGCCTGGCACCTGCCCAGTGCTGCTGGCACGGGGACAGAGCTGCCTGTGCAGCCCGTGGGGCTGCTAACCTGCCCTCCAAAACAGGGGGATTGGGTATCTTCCTTATTTGCAGCTACAGAGACAGGACCACGTTGGCCCATCCCACAGAGAAAGCAGAGCGGTTGGTGGGACAAATCCCACGGCACCGCTTGGTCAGAACATCGGCCTGCTGGGACACAGCACTTCAGTTAACAACGCAGAAAATTGTAAAAGCAGCACACTCTGGCTACAGGCAGAGCTGCAGATGTCATGAACGGCCTGACCTCATGATGGCAAAGGATAGAAACCCTGATGATGGAGTGACAGCCCTACCCTGGGCCCGGTAGAGCCACTTCCCGTGCCAGCACTGGAAAACGGTACACAGTATATCCAGTATAGAGCAGATACACCCAGTACATAAGAACAACATCTGGTAAATGACAGGAATACCCAGTATGCCACAGGGATATCCAGTATACAAGCAGAACACCCAGTACACAACAAGAAAACCCCATACGAAAGAGCACCCAGTAGGCAGGCAGCATGCCCAGCACACGAGAGGACAAGGTCCCTCATCCCCGGGCTGCAGGCTGGGCTGGGGCTGCTCCAGCTCCCCCGGATCTCTGCTGGTGGTGGCCAGGGGCTGCTTCTCAATGACCTGGCTGCAGGCAGAGGGTCCTGCAAAGCTTCCCCTCACCCCAGCCTGGCCACCCACTGCCTCTCCCCTGTGCTGGGCACTGCACAGGCTCCATCCCACCTCACCCAGCCCTGCTCCGCAGGGGGATGTTCCGCAGGGGCAGGGGGATGTTCCGCAGGGGATGCTCCACGAGCAGGTCCCAGCTCACCGGAGAGCACACAAAGAGCTCGCCTGGCAAAAGTCGCTCTCGGTTATCATTTCTGTTCTTTTTTTTAATTGAAATATCCATGGAGCTGAACTGATGGTGTTTGCACTGACTGTGGAATTAGCCGGGCACTAGACTGTAACGATATAAAATATATATTGTTAAAAGCCACTTAAGGCTTTCTCTGGAAGGGTTTGTTGAACCTTTGAACAAGAGCCCAGGGGACAGCCCTTTATTACCACTGTGACCAGGTCAATTACACTAGAACTGAGCAAATTATTTATGAGGTGGTCGGCCTATTAAAACATTAACACATCCATCACTTCGCTGCTGATCTGGCTCCTGTCTTTACTGCACTCTGTTGGGCTTGGGAATTTACTGGCGTTTTATTTGGTTCAGAGCCACATTTACAAGAAAAAAACCCCACCCCACAGCTCTTGCTTTCACAGAGCCCCAGTAACATAGGAACCCTCCGAACTCAGGTGAATTATCTTTCATTTTGCTTTTTGTCTTTGTTCCCCTTGCCTTCTTTCGCGTTCTAAACAAAGGCACAAACCGCAGGGTTTTAATCTGCAGAGACACTCCAGAGCACCAAAAACTCAACTGTAGCTGTTACCGTCGGAACCTCCACTTGCCCCGTGAGTCCGAGCGCTGGCGGTGGGAGCGCGCGATGAACCGGCCGAGCTGCTCCTTTCAGAGTGATAAAGCATCAGAGCTCGGGAACAAATGGGCTGTTACGGCTGCGGGCACCCCGTGGCTAGCAGGCAGCACCGAGAGGCAGAGAGCGCTTTGCAGGGAGAAGGGCATTTATTTCTGTCTGTCAAGGAAAGATGGAGAACATACAAGGGGTAGGAATTAGTGCCGCAATCTCCCGCGGTTACACGCTTCCCTTTCCGAGACGCCTTTTGGGCAGTCTCTTTCCTGCAGCTGATATTTTATTAGCACGCCTTTTATGACATTTCCAGGTACTTATTAAATCAAGATGGGGAGCTCTGCTTTGTGTGCTGGCTGTTGGAAGGGGAAGCCAGAGAGCAGGAGGAGTGGACAGGGGTACCTGGGGATGAGGGTCCAGATGCAGCCGTGGCCCTGGCTGGCAGGGAGCTGGGAAGGGGGAGCGGGTGCCCCAGCCCTGTGCCTGGGGCAGAGAGCATGGCACTGGTCTGTGGCTCTGGAGGGGCATTGAGGACCCTGGCAGGGGCTGTGGGGCAGGGGCTATAGGGCAGGTTGTCACTTAAAACAAGATAAAGTACTGGGAAGGGCTGGGGCACTGCAGCAGAGCTCAGCTCCCAGGGGTGAGGACCCTCCTTTAACAGGGTGGTGGACGGACTTCACCCACGTGGGTTTAAATTCACTCCTGCACCACGTGACATGGGAAGAAATGGGGGCCTGGGTTTAACCCGGCACGAGAGAAGACTGAAAGTGAATCTGCAAAGCAGAGAGACAATCCTGTGTGGTGTGCCCAGGCTGAGCTTTAGAGGCTGGGGCCTCTCCTGGCTGGAGCGCTCTGTGCTGGGCACCGCACCCGCCTGAGAGCTGGGCACAGGGTGCCTGCAGAGCCGCCCCAGCCCCAGCTGCCCTCCCAGCCACCCTGGACCCCCTGGCACTGCTGCCAGGGCTGCGGCTGCTCCCCCGCCCCGGGAGCTGCTGTCGGGCTGGGCTCTGCTGCTTGGCACACGCGGTGCCCAAACGGCTGAGGTCTTTCCGCACTGGCCTCTGCCGAGCCCCAGCTGTCCCCAGAGGGACGCGGGGGTGGCACTGCTGGAGCTCGGTACAGATGTGGCTCCAGGCAGCGGCTGGCACTGTGAGGCACACCTCGCCCACGGGCAGGGCTCTGGCACCCGTGGGTGCCCTGTGGCATCGCCAGGAACAGGGCGCGTTTGGCCGAGAGGAGCGGAGGAAACAAAGCCATGGTCCAGGGAGTACCAGGCAGACTCTCAGCTGGCGGTGGCTGTGCCCCCGCTTCCCTTGGGGCACCTCTGCTGATCTGCAGCTCCCCGGGCTGATCTGCATGTGAAGGGTTCTGCGTGTGGAGAGCAGCAATAAAGCCCGAAAGAAAAGCGCCCAGAGGCAGCCCCGTGGGCTCAGGAGAGCAGCACAGGGTGGTCCCAGCAAGACTCGCCTGCCCTTTCCGCCCCGAAGCGTGGGGGCTGAGGAGAGGAGGGAAGGAAGGGTCCCTGCACGGTGGGACTGGGGAGGACCCACCCCCAGCTCACGGCTGGCTCTGGCTTGGGGTGTTGCTGCCGTGGGATTTGGCCGCCTCGCTTACTGACCAGCACAACTGGTGCGCAGCTGGAGCTTGGCACCCAGGAGCTTGGCCCCCTGAGATGCCCAGTGCTGACAGGCTGGCACCAGTCAGGAGCTGTGCCTGCAGCTGCTGGCGTGGCGAGTGGCAGCAAGCCTGCACAGAACACTCATCGTGGTGTGCACCAGGACGCGGGTGTGCAACACCAAGGGCTGTGCTCTTTGCATGGCACACAAGGGATGCCAAGCTGGCCACGTCCTCTTGGTCACACCAAGTTGAGGTGCCCCATAGAGACAGGCGCAGGCTGTCACCCGAGCACAGGGTCCACAGCTCCCCCAGCCCTGGCACAGGTCTCCCCTGGCACGACTCGCTGCTGCCCAAGGCCAAGCTCCTGGCACTCAAAAAGCCCTTGTAGGTAAAGCCCAGCTGAACACACCTCCACATGCCCTCTCTCTGTGGGGATGGTGGCAGCAGCCTCCTGGTCCCTGCAGCAAGGACAGCCTGGGCTATCTCCCTGAAAACATCGGTCTCCTCACCCTGTGGCACCCCTGGTGCTGGCAGCCAGCCCAGGTACCCTGGCCGTGCCACGCATGCCTGTGCCAGGGCGCAGGCAGCTGACGGGGATCGATTGTCCTCATCAGTTACCTGCTTCGTGCCACAGGAGAACATTCACTCGGGTGGGCTTGACGGGAGCAGAATCCCTTGCCGTGAAACTATTCCGGAGCCAATTAAACTGAATAAAAACACCACGCACGAGCGAACTGCCACGGGCAGAGCTGGGGAAACAAGCCGGGGCACAGCGCGGCAGGGCACGGGTCTCTTGTGTGTTTGAGGTCGTGGGGACAGCTGGCTGCAGTCAACAGAAAACTGTAAAAGCAGCAGAGAAAAGTCACCCTCGAGCAGCAATGCCGCAGAAGCCACTTCCCCCGACCGAATTAAAAAGGAGTTAGAGTTGGGAGAGGCAGCAAATGTGAGAAAGGGGCCGGGCAGATGTTCGTGCCAATTAAAAGCTTGCGCAGCTCATTCCCCCAGACGGCAAATCCCGACTACAAACACGAGCCCGTATTTACCGAAGCTGCCGCCGCCGCCGCGCGTTCCGGGCGAGCACAAGGGAGCCGGCGCAGGATGCCAGGTGATTGGCAGCCACATTCAGCAACATACAGAAATGCCTTTTTGTGCTGTTTCTACAAGCATCTTTGGAGATGTCTCGGAAACATATGGCTTCCTTCAGCGGCACAAAGGGGCTAATGATTGCCCGGGAATGCCCCGAGTATTAAATATGGGCTCTCCACTGTTACAATGCCACACCAGAACGGCGATCCCTATTCCGTGTCAGCTCAAAAGAGCTTTTGTGGAGAATTAGTTCAAGGACAGAAAAAAAAAAAAAAAAAAGGATTTTTACTTCTGCTTAAAAGTGAGTCGCAGTGTGATCGGGGCCCAACCCATTGTCTGCCCCGCATCGCGGGCTGCACCCGAGCCCTTTGACTTTCCTCTCCCGTTCCTCTGCGGACAATGCCTGGGGAACAAAGGCTGGTTCCTGAGCAGGGGCAGTAATTCATCTGCGCCCTTCAGCGCCTGCAGGCAGCTGCCCTCTTCCCAGCACGGCTGCCAGCCGGACCAGACAGCGAGCCACCCAGCCCTCCTTTCCCATCGTCTCCAGGGAGATGGCCGTGGACCTGCATCCTAATGATGGGTGGCCAGCATCGCCCGCGCCCGGCCAGGCTCCCTCCAGCCCTTTCCAGGCGTGGGGCCGCACGATGCCAGCACCAGCATTACGGATTCAGCCCCCGTTCCTGCACAGTGGCCCCACCCCTGTTGGGAGCATTGCCGGGGAGCCACCAGGCACCCGCCGAGCGTCAAAATAAACCCCGCGTTGTCTGAGAGCCGCTGCCGCGGGACCATCAGCCCGGCGGGTCTGGATCTCCAGCGCTGCGAGCACCCAGCACCAACCACCCCTCAGCTGCGGAGGGAAATAGAAACAGCCCCCCCAGACCCACCCCACTCAGAACACACCACTTTTTGACTCCGCTGACGGAGCCAGCGAACGCCGGTGGCCCCAGCGCACCCTGACCCCTGCCCGCCAGCAGCCCTTTGTGGAGCATCGCACCGCTCGCACGCCGCGGGCGCTGGGGAATGGAGGTGCCAACGGGCAGGGGCCGGTGACCCCCTCCGTGCCCCTCCAGCCCAACCCCCTGCACCCCTCCAGCCCAACCCCGACGGGCCGGCCAGGGCTGGCGAGCGGTTCCCGCGCGAGGCTGCACGCAGCAGAGCGCCCGCGTGCCCCGCACGCTAGCGAGCGGTGCCAGCAGAGCCGCGCCAGTTCATTGCTGGGAGTATCTGCTAACCTACCAAATGGGAGCCGTG
>JANVCC010000141.1:46336-59499 GCA_025345505.1 Todiramphus chloris collaris | reverse complement strand
CATCGCCAGACCACGGCATCGCCAGACCACGGCATCGCCAGACCACGACATCGCCTGCACGTGCTGCACTGCCATGGGCTCCTGAACGGTGAAGGTGGGGCAGGGCAGGGATGACACTGGGATGTGGCGGGCAGCAGAGCAGGGCATGAGGGGCACACGGTGGCAGGGACACGGCGGGGTTCTCTCACCTACCTGCTCTGCCAGCAGAAGGGGATGGAACGAGTGTGCCCACTCCTCCACGGGGACAGGGGACTCCAGGTGCTCGGCCGGCGATGCCTCTGCATGAAGCAAGCCAGGCAGCCCCCGGGTACCGGCTCATCCGTGGAGGCCAAAGGGAGCGGCCGGCTGGAGACCTGGCATGTTCAGGAGCTTTTCTTCCCTCTCAGCACAGACGAAGGAGCGCCCTGGCTTCATCTGTCACTCCAGCGCTGCTGCGCTGAGCCGTGGGCGCTGTGTTATGTCCTTGAGACACAGACCGATGCCATCTGGGCAAAATGCCACGAGATCCCTGGAGACCGGGGAGAATCGCGCTGCATCCAAGAGCTGCGCCGAGCACGCCGCTGTAATCAACAAATATTAACTGCTTTGTGGCTGGGGAGAAGTGCGGGAGCAGGGGCCACATGAGGGGACAGCTGGGTAGGGAGCTGGGGGCTGGCACACCCTGAATCCCTCCCCAAGTGTCCCTCCAGTGAGGGCAGCTGCCACCCCTGGGCTGGGGCAGCGGGCAGGTCTCGGTGGGGCTGGCAGGACACGGAGCACTGATGCATTTTGTGGCCATAGGATGCGGATGCTCAAGGGCTCCATCGCCACCTCCGCACCAGCTCAGGGATGCCATGCCCTGTGAGGTTTCCCAGCTCTCCTGCGAGGCTGCCCGGGCACACAGCGCTGCCTGAGCATCCCCTCCACACGTGGGTCCTCACGGGACCACCATGGGAGGGATGTCATCCAAGGGATACATGGACTGGTCGTGTTGTCACCGGGCAATCAAGCACCCAGAGGGTTTGTCCCCAAGCCTCGAGCAGCAGCTGAAGGGCAGGTACCAACCCCTGCTCCAGCCAGAGAACACCTCGCACATCGTCAGGGGCTGCGTCTCCGAATGGGGCACGTGGAGGGTTTGCTGGGGCCTAGGAAAGAACCTCTGCGTATAATGAAAATGCACATCCAGTTAATTACTGATGATAAGGTATTGCCCTCTCCAATACAGGCTTCCAGAGAAGCTTTTGTTGAGGACAGCAAAAGCAAAATGCTTTGTTTCCGTTAGGCTTTTTTTAAATGAAAAAGCCTAATTTGTCTTAACATGACACCAAAAGCCGTCAAAACATTCCTGGGCCCCAGCCCGCGCTCACTAGCAGCATCCTTACAGTCACATACCACAGAGAATCAATTATCTGGCAGAACATGTCCCAGAGGCATTTAGATAATTGCAAACATAAGTACAAAATCTGCCACTAATTATTAAAGAAATACCAAATAAGGAGACCAAATGATAGAGAAGTAGCCTTACTGGGTGCAAAAATCACCCCCACACAGCGGAGGGGCGGGTGTTCTCAGCGGGCTGTGTCGCTGCGGTGCCGGGACAGCCCAAAGCCCGCGGAGCTGGGGGACGGGCACCGCTGCAGCCCCTCGCCCAGCCCCAGCCGGGCAGCAGCAGCAGGGCAGGGGGGCTGCAAGGGGCTGCGAGGGGCCACGCTCCTCGCCACAGAGCAAGTCAGGCCACCTGCTTCCTGCACAAAACCAGCAAAGAGGGGGAGAATGGTCCGAGGGGCAATGTGAGGGGTTCCCTGGCACCAGCCCTGCAGCCTGAAACACACTTCTGGGTGAAGCCCAGACCCTCTCGTCCCCAGGGCAGCTCCCAGCGCCCAGGCTCTGCTGCTCCCAAGCACCGAGGTCCTCCACGTGCTGAACATCACGGTGGGATGTGCCACCTCTTACACTGAGATTTACTGAGAGCTCTTGACATCAGGACTTTGGGAAGTGAGAGTTCCTGAGGGGAGGAGTGTCGCTGTTTATGCCGGGAGCGGAGAGATGCAGCAACATAGAAATTCAGCAAGAGCAGGCAAAAGAAGCAACTTTATTAATTTACAACCCCGTTTTCTATCCCCTAGCCCCACAGGGCGATGGGTCAGTGATCACCCATCTCCCAGGGTGAGTGGCTGAAGTCCTACAGCACCTATTTCAAAATATTTTTCTAATGTACCATAAACAGAACTCAGCAAAACACCAGGTGTTGGTCCAGTTTACAAAACCATCCTGCTGTTTCTCATAACACTGGGGAGAAAGGCAGGATTCTCACCAAATATTGTGAGAACCTGAGAAAATCCCTCTGCTAGCAGCTTGTCAGCATCCACAGAGGAGCAGGGAGATGCTGGCTCCAGTGCCACCTCCTTCCCCTTCCCGATTACCTTCTGCACAAGGCGATGCAGAGGCGAGGCCCGTGATGAGCGCCGCTCACGCTGACGTTTCCGTTACCCCCCTGCAATAACAACAGCAATTACACTGAATATAGGTCACACATGAGTTTTGATTCAGCAGCTTGAATCAGAAACCAGTCCTGTACGGACGGATGGTTTTTTTGTCTTCTCTGTGTATCAGGTCCAGATTCCCCTGGATGTGTCAGGCAGCAACAGCAGGAGCAACGAGACACTCGATTGGCACCATCAGAACCTGCCTCAGAACTTCAGCACATCCCACGCTGAAGAGCCGTCCTGACCGGGGAGGGAAGCACCCCTTCCCTGCACCCACCTGCTCAGTTTTCTTTTAAAAGAAAGGCAGTTTCAGTGACCTAACGCAGGGCTGCTGGGCTTGAGCCTCCCAGATGCCCCCTGCCTTCCTACCTGCACCTTCCCTCCAGCCTTCCCAAGCTGCCTGGGCCCTCACAATCCTCAGGGGACACTAAAAGGGCTCTGTTGTCAAAGAAGGATCCCAAAAGTAACCCTGGTCCCTCCTAAGTCCACCTGAATTTTGGATACTGAATTGAGCAGAGGCAAGATTTCATCTGCCCGGGACCATCCTGCTGCCCGGCCTGTGGCGCAGCTGAGAAATCCTGGGGCCCAGGACGCCCTCTGCTCGCTCAGCACCAGGGGGTCAGGACACCAGACCCGCATCCCTGGGGCATCACCGCCTGGCTCCGTCCCCAGCCGCAGGATGGCAAAGCATCGGCCACAGGCGGGGAGCCGCAGATGCCGGGAGATGCTTCCTTCAGCTCCAGGGGGAAGGAGGATGCTGCTTAACTGCGATTAAAAACCCCCAAACACAACCTCATGCCTGGGAAAGAAAACAAGAGGGGAAAAAAATAAAAAGGAAGAAACCTCAACCCCAGCCTATGATTTGGAATGAGAACACGCCTGCTTACAATTCACTGCAACCGCTGCCGACTGTCGCTGTCTGTAATTAGGGACTGGCTTTTATCCCTTGAGCTTCAGCCTCCTTCCCACCAGTTCCGGGTTTGGTTTTCATCCTTCCCGCGTTCACAGCTGTTTGGACCTGTTCCTCTTTGCCTCCTGAGCTCCTCAAGGCACACCGGGGGTTGACCAGCTGCAGGATGCTCAGAGCCAGGACCGCCAGCCCCGCCGGGCTCCAGCGAGAGGTACCCAAGGTGTGTTTGGGAGCAGCACGAAGCTCCCGTTTCACCACCCGCCCGGCTGGGCTCCCGGGCAGGGAAGGAGCAGGAGCACCAGCAATGATGCTCCACGCGCTGCCGAGCCGAGGGGCTTGGAAGGAAGCCCATGTTTGAGGGCTCCTAAAGGGAAAGCAGCTTCTCCGTGACAGCGTTTTGGCAAAACCAGTGTTATTTAAATACAACAGTTTCTTCAGTCAAAGTAAATAATAATTAAGTAAACCCAATTAAAATCAGGAGCACTCCAAAATATTCTCAGAAGCATCTGAGCGTTTGACTCAGCTCCTCATGGGAGAAGCACGGGCTCCTTTCAGGACTTGATGTGACAGGGATGGGGCCAGAGACCGCCAGGCACTGGGGCCGGGTGCAGGTCGCACGAGTGCGAGCAGCCGGAGGGTTGGGGTGCAGGGGGTGGGACAGGGGTGCCTCTGCCTCCCCCCACCCCGGGGCCACCGCCTGTCAGCCCACCTCGGCTCCCAAGCACAGCTTGCTCCTGGGTCAAGGACACAACCTCTCGACGCCAACAGCCTGAACAGAACCGAGCAGCTCTGAGAGCACAGCACAACCCTGGCACCCAGCTTTAGGCTGCCCCACGTCTATGGGGGCCGTGGGGCTGGAGGGGTCCCCATCCCTGCCCCGTGCTCTGGATTAGAAACAACTTCCAGAGATTTACAGGGATCAGACAAAACACCCAGGAGGGATCCAAATGGCTCTGAGGACAGAGCCATGTGCACCCAGAGCCGCAGGCTCGGGGCTGCAGGGCAGGGGCACAGCCAGTGACGGGGTGGGATGCGTGCCAGTCAGAGCACAACTGTATCTGCCGTGGCTATTTTCCCACTGTGTCCTCATTCCCACCCCATCCTTAAACCAACGCGGAGCGTTCTCCGCTGCCACACCGAGTATTTCATTTGCTCAGGCATCCTTTCTGTGCAAAAGGCTCTCTCCTTTCATCAGCATCATAATAATAATACTACCACTAATAAATTAAATTCATCTCTTTTTGAGAAGATCCCTAAGAACCCCAGGTGTTGGGGAGAGATGCCGGGGTGCTTCCTGCACTGCACTCGGCGCAGGCTGCGGGCAGGAGCCTCCCGCCTCATTTGGTCCCTGCTTTGGTTCTCAGCTTGCAGGAGATCGATGAAGGCTGCTGGCTTGGCAACTGCAGCCCTCAGCTACCTTTGCAGGCAGCTTTATTTATTTTCCCCGTGAAAACATCACGATCTGTCTGTGCTGATAGCAATGCTGAAAATGACACCGACAAGAAGAATCCCACCGCCAGCAGATCCCAACCTGACAACCCGTGGGGGCGATGCCAGGGCCGGCCACCCTGCAGTCCTCAGGAGAGCTGACCCCTGGGGCTGGGCATCGCAGAGGGCACGGGCTGGCACACAGGGTCAGGGACCACCAAGGGCACGGGCTGATGCTGCGGCCACCATGCAAAGGCAGATCCTTCAGTCCCGGCCTGGCTTTGCCTTTACCAATCAACAGTCAGGGACCATGACAAATAATTGTTTGCAGCCATCATTAGCTGAAAACAAGGCGCATCTGCATATGCTTAATCTTAATTAGGCAAGCTTGGCAAGGAGCCCTGGCTCATTGCTACCAAGCATTTCTCTTAGGAAAGGGTGGCAACAGCTCAGGCATGCGCACACACACAGACACACGGGCACGGACTGTGGGTGGAAAAACCACCTGCGAAACCCCGTCCTGCCTCAGCCCACGCAGGGGTGATGCGGCCGGAGGGCACCCAGCCAGCGCTGCCCTGTCCTGCCTGCCCCCACCGCCAGCCCGGCCGGGACACAGTGCATGAGAGTGGAGCTGATATAAATTAAAGCCGAGGAATTCTGCCCCTGAATGCGTCGTTGCCAATTACTCAACTCTCGTTTACCTCTCAAAGGAGCGAGTGTTGACGGACCTCGCGGAGGCATCGCTGCTCGAGGAGGAGATGATGTCTGGGGCGTCCCACCGGGGCAGGCTCTGCGGGCAGCCTGGCACTGGATTAGGGCTTTGAAGCCGTGAGCAAAGCCCTCGCTGCGCGGGGAGGGAAACCGGGTCACGGGCTTGGCAGCGAGCACGTCCAGCCCATCATGCCCGGCAGTGACGTCAGCCCTGGCACCGGGTGCCCCCCGTGGCTCAGCAAAGGCAGCCGAAGCCCCAGGGTCCTGCCCTGCACCCTGTCCTCCAAGAAGCATCTTCTTCCTCATCACCGTCATCCTCCTCCAAACCCCTCCCGACAAGCCTGGAATGACCCAAGAGGGCATTATTTCATCCGGGTATGTACGAATAGAGCCGAGCGGGGTTTGCAAAGGTGCCATCATCCCTGACCTGCAGCAGAGCTGGGGCCGTCTACACGGGCACTGTGGTTCACCAGACACCTGCACTCCCAGGTTGGTACCATGTGCCCTGTGCACCCCTGGGTCGGGCACTGCCGACTCACACGTGGCATGTGCCAAGCCAGGGAGGAAAGAAGCCACGTGAGCCGCTGTGCAAAATGCCAGCGATGCCCTGAACCCATGATCTCTTACCAGGGTGCTGGTGTGAGGCAGAGCGAGTGGAGGCACCAGCACCCCGTGCCACGTGGCTGGCCTGGCAGGGAGATGCTCGCTGGCAGAAGAAGGGAGCCATCGAGGAGGACCAAAGGTGTCGGTACAGCAGCGTCTGGGGAAAAGGATGTAAAGTCGGAGTGGGAACGGGAGGGTAAGTTTCCTGCAGAGAAACACCGCAGTGATGGGAAACAAAGACAACGCCCCGGAGCCGTGCCGCAGAATCACCCCTGATGAACAGGCTGACCCCAAGACCTGCAGGAGGGGGCTTGGTCCCCCCACTCCCCAGGGTTCCAGTTGGGCCTCTGCGGACCCAGCTGGTGTCCAGCTCAGGCAACTGGGCGGGCTGGAGCCATTGCCTTGCTCACCGGTTAGTCTGGTTTGGGGTTTGTGCCAGAGAAGAGCCCACGGGATTGCACAGTGCCGGAGAAGCGGCGTAACGCTGGGATGGGCTGCAGGTAAACGCTTGGAGAGCCACCAGGTACTTAGCAAAAAACGCCCAACAAAGCAGGTTTCGGACAAAAGCAAGCTCTGCAAACTTTACAAGCTGGTGCCCCCGGACAAGGCACCGAGATGCTGGCACTGGCTTTGCAGTACCTAATTTTATGCTTTATCAATTTACAGCATATTCTACACAGAGGGGAATTAAAAATAACACTGGGAATCATCTAAACATTTCACTTTTAATTGAAATGGACTCCAGGATGACACGTTAGGGAGGCTAAATGAAAGGCATTACAGCCAAGCAAACTACTCTGGCTGCTGCCTCCGGGAAACCTCAGCGCGCGGGCTGGCGGGGCAGCCCCGGCTCGGCGTGGGGGTCGGTGTGGCCAGGGCAGAGTGCCCGGCAGACCCCGGCACCTTGAGAAAGGTTCAGCAGAAAGCACAGAGGTTTGAGCATTTAAAGCAGAAACCTCCCAGTGCTTTAAAATAACTGTAATTAACGCGTTCGATGCGAGTGGTGTCAAAACCTAAAGCGCTGGCTAACGAGGAGCCCGTGGCTGCCCCTGTTTGGCATCCAGAGAGAGAAACCCACCTGCAGACGTTTGAAATACTGAATGTTTCGGAAGAGCCGAGAGCTGCCGTGTTCGGCTGGCGGGGAACAGCTAAAGCCAGCCGCACATCTGGGGTGTGAGGGTTGGGGTGGCACAGGCTGCAGCCGGGCTGCCAGCACCAGAGCAGCAGCAGCAAGTGAAGGGCGTTAAGGGAGAGGTGCTGCCTTCAGAGAGGATTTCCTCTCGGTCCTATTCACAGGTAATTTGAGCACACCGGTGGGAGCCGGGAGGGACAAGGGCAACAGACAGAAATGAGATGCGACATTTGTAACTGGAAGGCAAGATGACTCCGGGCTGCGACGTGCCCAATACCTGCCCCTGCCAGGGCAGCGTGGGAACGGGGACCCCTCAGCTGGGTGTCCTGGTTTCATGGATTTGTTCTCTAACGTTACTGCAAAAGGTTTAGTTGATTTTGTTACTGAAAATTGTATCACAAAAAAAATAATAAAAAAAGAAATTGCAACCTAGCTCAGCAATATTTTGTCCAGGATTTTGAGCGAGTTAATTGCTCCTGAACCGTGGGCAGGGGTCCAGCGCCACCCCCCTGCCCTGGCAGGACCCTCGCTGCCATCGCGCAGCCGAGCAGCTCCATCAGAGCGACGCTCCCAAAGCCAGCAGAGCCCTGACAGCTTCCACCAGCCCACGCCGCTGCTCTCCCTTTTTAATTAGGGAGCTTCCTTCCCCCAAAGGTGCACCCCCCACCAGCTCACCCAGCATCCCCCAGCCCAGCGGGACTCCTGAAAGCTCCAGGCCTTGATTAGCTCTTCCTTTTAATTAGTCTCCTTCAGAGGTGTTGCCTCCTTCAACCTTGGGCTGCCTTTGCTTTCTCCTGCCACCCCGCTAACCGAACCCGGGACATCAGCTGCCCCCCACCCCGGGGCCAGTGCCCAGGAGGGGGGACCTGCCCTGCCAGGCCAGCGCACGATGCTGCCCGGAGCTGGCCCCGCTCCCCGGGCAACGTGCCCCTGAGCCCCTGCACCCCGGCACTGCCCCATGGCCAGCCCCACGTGCTGCATGGATCCTCGGCTGCTGGGTTCACGCGGGGGCTGTGCCGAGCGGGCGGCTAACCCCGAATCACAACATGACTGGTTTATATTGCAAACCCAGTTCCAGGGCAACGGTGCAGAAAGCAAATCTCAGTTGGTGCCATTTCAGGGTGAAACCCAGCCCTCAAAACCCAGCCCCTCGGCTGGTGAGGTAGGAATATGGGGAACAGTTTGGTGAGCGCTGCTTTCTGCCCAGGTTTCAGGGTCGCTCAGGGCTTGGAGCTCTAAGCTCAGCCATAGGGCACAGCAGGCTGCACACAGACACCCATCACCTCCCCTGCTTCCACAGAGACCAACGTCTGATGGAAGGTGACGAGTGGGGTCAGCTCCTGTCCAACTCCTCACAGCTCCTGTCCAACTCCTCAGCACAGACAGGACAAACCCGGGAAGGTCCTGGAGAACACACAACAGCCCCTGTAACTCTGGCACACAGGGCACTGCCAGGGCCACCAACCCCTGGCAGCCAGATGCCTCTGCCCAGGGCAAACACCAAGACCTGGCGGACTCAGACCCTCTTGTTACCTGTTCCCAGTGGCAGGTTCTGCCTTTGCAGCTCACGTGGTACCGAGGACTGAGAAAGTTCCTCTGGCCTTCTGGCTACTCCAGCAGGTTTCCGGCAGGCCAGGTCTTCTTGCTGGCTGTGCCCACGGGTGATTTTGCTCGTCACTGTTTCTTTTTCGGTGACGCCATCAGTCGTAGCCTCCAATTACCTGTTCCATCCTTTGTCCCGGGGCAGGTCAGACACCCAGCACTCTTGCCTCCACCACCTGCAAGGAAGCAACCCTTGTGCCTCCTACCCCATCGCCCCAACCCCACTGCCTGCTTCTTTGGCTGGTTGCCATCGCACGGCACAACCTGCACGAACAACTGGCAAACCACCCCTTCTTCACCAGCCCTACAAACCCCCTTTGGAGTCGGAAGCAGTTGGCAGAAGCTGTGGAGAACGGAGCCCACACACGCTCTCCCCTCAGCCCCAGCCCTGCTGGCGTGCGCCGGCAGAATCCAGCCCGGCCCTTCGCCACCCACGCCCATCACCACCACCGCTGTCTACCCCGAGCTTCCCTTCCTCCACCTCGGGCTCAGCACTTCCACGTCTATGCCCAGGATTCACCCCTGCCCAGCACATCCCAGTTGCTCCCACACGTGCTCTCAGCTCCGTCTCTGCCTCATCCCTGGAGGTGCAGGGAGCAACACGGCTGTGGAGCTTCAGGCTGAGGGCACCAGTCCCAGAGCCCCAGCTGCCTGGGCAAGCCCGACCATTCCGAGAGGTCGTGGAACCTCACGGGCGCGTTTCAAGGTGACGCAGCTTCTCCTCTGCTCTGCCAGGAGCCCACGGGCAGGCAGGCACAGCCCCGGCAGCAGGGGGAGAGCCCCCAGCTCCACAGAGCTGCAGAGACAGCACCAGGTCCGACTCCTGTTCTTCAGTTTTATCACCACCACCGTTCATCCCATTATCTCCCGCGTGTTCACACACCATGAAATATTCAGGCAAATTTGGATTGACACTACCAGAAGTAAACACGTTCCAGTTGTTCTTTTCCCCTCTGAGGGCAGGTACAAGGTTTGCTTTTCCTCGTCTGATACCACAGAGCTTAAAAAAAGCACTTCACTGGCACCCTGACTATTCAAGCCAAAGTTTTATCTGAACATTCTCTTTTCTTCAGCCCATGATCCTTATACTTCACTAAGCTACCTTTCCCTAGAACTGGTCACAATTGGCCTTGTTCCGCACCACGTGGCAGCACTGCATGAAAACCCTCCCGATAAAGCTGTCTGGAAACCAGAGATCCTGCCGGACAGCCGCCCTGGGAGGAAATACACATCACAGGGCAGCTTACGGGACACGTGGCAACGTCTGCCGGCAGCTTTCTAAACAGACTGGACCAACGCTGAAACGGGCCAGCTTCACATGGAGTGCTATTTTAAGCCAGTCAGGACCAGCTGTGAATACTGGTTGTGGTTCTGGGGCCATATCTCACCTTTTTACGCTATAAAAACCAAGTCCCCTCGGCACATGAAAAAGGGGCAGCTCTTGGCAGCGCCTCCCCTCACGCAGCCTGAATTCAGTCCTACCTGACCTGTCAAAACTCAACCCACTGACACATTATTTCTCCTACAGACCAGCTCCCAGCAAGCTCTCAGGGGTAGATTTCTTCTGTCACTGCTCTCTGCCGTGTTCAGCTACCGCTGGAAATCTCATCACATTGGATAGTTTACTGAAAACCTTTTATTGTAATCAAAAAGTGACATAACAGGGCTGTAATGTAGTCTGCAAATCATTCCGCTGGTATTTTATAACTGATACCAGCCGCTTCTGCCAGGCAATTAAAAAAAAATTCAGATGTGAAAATCTTCACAGTACAGTAAACTCCACCCAAACTAATCAACGGTGGTTAAAAATAAGATGCCCCAGCAAAACCTTTCATGTTACATGGTCACAACTCACAATTCTGTACAAAATGTTCACTTTTATAAAGCTCTGATGTAAAAATCAAATAATCAAGCAGCAATATTTTAAGTGCAGCACAGGGTCTTTCATGTCATTATTTACAACGCTTGAATTCGTTTACATTTTAACAAAATTTAATACAGATGACTTAGGAATTAAGTCATTTTTTTATTAATCTGTCATTCTATGTGGTGACAGATTTCACTTTTTGGTCATCTTTCTCCTTATCTTTGCTCTTCTTCGATTTTTTCTTCTTGTGTTTGTGTTTTTGGCTCTTTTCCAATTCCGTTTCGTTTCCCACGTGTTTCTTATGCTTCTTGTGTTTCTTATGCTTCTTGTGCTTCTTCTTCTCTTTCTTCTTTTTCTTTTTCTTGCTGTCTTGACTCTCTCCGGAGCTGGCACTGCTGCTGTGGCTTCGAGTCTGGCTCTCGGAAGGGCTCTGGCTGCGGCTGCGGCTGACGCTGGGACTGCTCTGACTTTGACTTCTGCTGGCTTCAGGCTGCTCCGCTGCGGCAGGCGCTGCCGCCTCCTCCTTCGCCTTCTCAGCAGCCTTTTCTTTCGTCTCCTTCGCAGCCTTCCCCGCAGCCTCCTCCTCCTTTGCAGACACGTTGCTCTCGCTGTCGCTTTCGTTGTAGTCGGGCACGAATGCAGCCTCATCAGTCTCTCTGGTTAGATCAGACGAGAGCCGTGAGGAGCTGCTGACCTGAGGCTTGGGCTTGGCTACACCTTTATCATTTTGCCCAGACTCCTTTTCCTTTTCTTTCTCCTTTTCCTTCTCCTTTTCTTTCTCTTTCTCTTTCTCCTTTTCCTTTTCCTTCTCCTTTTCTTTTTCTTTCTCCTTTTCTTTCTCCTTCTCTTTCTCCTTTTCCTTTTCCTTCTCTTTCTCCTTCTCTTTTTCCTTCTCTTTCTCTTTCTCCTTTTCCTTTTCCTTCTCCTTCTCATTTTTGACATCTGGTGACTCTTGTCTCAGAGGTGGTTTATTACCACTGGGCTCTTTCTCTTTATTGCTCTTCACCTCTGGCACGTGTTTCTCCTTCTCCTTTCCGGAGTTTTTATCGAGAGGTTTGTGCTCCTCCACGGCACGCTTGGAATCGTGCGCAGCTTTGTGTTCAGGCTGCTTCCGCTCTCGCGGGGGACTGTAGCTGCTCCTCTTGGCCTCTCCAGTGCCCTTTTTGGACGGCTCTGCCCGCTCCTCTCTCGGCTTGCTCTTCTGCACTGCTGCAGAGTCTCTGGTTCGGGAAGGGGAGTCTTTTCTCCGTGCTAATTCACTCTTCTCCTCTCTACGCTTGGAACTAGAGTGATCTCTGCTGCCATCGTGGTCAGACTTTTTGTCTCGGTTTGGAGTAAAGTCTTTTGCAGCCGAGCCACGGCCCGTATCGTGTTTTTCTGAAGACCTGCTGTCTTTGGAAGATTGAGAAACATTTTTTCCATTTCCTTGTTCAGCTGCACGTTCCGAGTGGTCTTTTTCTGGCTGAACGCTGCCCTTTCTCTTCTCAGAAGTGTCCTTGTCTGACACAGAATGATCCCGGTCTTTGGTTTTTCCTTTTTCATTTGACATAGAACTTTTTGAACTTTTTGCATCATGCTGGGAGCTTTCATAACTCGTCTCTTTTGTAGTTTTCTGTGTTTTCTCCAAGGGCTCTGTCTCTTTTTCATTGTGTTTTATGGGATTTGGTAGCTTAGCACTCACATTTTTTATAACACTGGCGGGTTTTCCAACGCTGGCGGGCACCTGGGTGGATTTAATGTCTTCCTCTTCCGACTCAAAGTCATCTTTATCCCACTTTGACTGAGGGACCTGGATCATAATGATGACATCTTCAGCAGGGGCTGTTATATCATTGTTATACTCCTCCATGGTCTTAATGACAGTTCGTTTTGTATCTGTCTTCTCTTCAGGCTTCCTAACGGGGCTTCCTCCAGTAGAGCTCGTGCTAAGAGGGAAAACACCAGCGTTAGTAACAATGACGAGATGCGCACACCCATCTCACTCTGGAAAGCAGCTTTTGTTTCAATTCTACATCTTCAGCGTTTTTTCAGAAGATGCTCAATTTAGGGAACAGACACGAGAAAGGTTGAGTCCACTAAGATTATGAGCAATCAATTAATTTAGTACCTTGCTGCTATATATTTAATTAACAAAGACAAGATTATCAGACTGGGGACTGTCTGATCTGGTAATTCCTTCATGTCCTATTTCTACCAATGACAGATAAATCAGATACCCACTCTTGTTTCGACACGGCAGCAAGCAATCGTGGAGAGGTATGTGCAGCCTTAGTCTTATCCTCACATCCCAGTGTTCTTTACAAAAATGTATATTTAAAAAACTTTTCAGAGTGTCAAGACCCCATCTTAAGTCTCCAGCGATGTCTTAGAATTTTTGAGCTTGCTTAGTCCTGCTTCTTTAGACACTGAAATGTAGTAACAGCTCCACACTATATCCCTCCCCCC
>JANVCC010000141.1:0-46236 GCA_025345505.1 Todiramphus chloris collaris | reverse complement strand
CCCCCCCCAAGTCACACAATGGAATGCAGAAGAGACATCCCTAAGGAAGTGCCAAAAAAAGTCACCACTGAGCTGGAACCAGCGTAGCTGTGTGAACACAGCACTGGGCTCAAAGCTGAAGGCAGCACAACCCCCTGGCAACCAGGCTGCTGTTTCTGCAGGGTACATCTGCTGTCGCCCCGACAGAGGCAGATAGCTGCAGGAAAATGTGAAATGCCATGCGGTCTGCTCCCCTTGCCCTCAGCAAGAAGCTGGATTAGAAGGGAGATGGGACAAATAAGAGGGGGAAAAACCTCCCCGAATAAAGGGTGAAACATGTCACCCATGAACAAACCCCATCAGCCTTCTGTGCAGCCCGGGCTGCTCATTTTAACACGCCTTGATTTTGACCCAAGTGCAGTTTAACAGCAACGCTCACGGATTATTCGCTCGTTTAGCATGGATTTAGCCTTTCCTTTCTTTAGCCACCAGAAAGAATGGTGAATACATTTTTCTGAGAGGAGGAAAGAAGAGGGAAAGAAACAAGGAGGTACCTGGTGTAATCTACCAGAGTTGAACTGGATCCATCCGCTGCTGTTACTTTTCTTCTGGCTTTTCCCTTTGCTTTTTCTTGTTTAACTTTGCTGCTGCTCGGCTCAGGTTTCTCAACAGGCTCTTTCCCAGGTGGCACATTTTCTCCACTCACAATCTTCTTGCCAGTTTCTCGGTTAAGTTTAATCTTTTTTGCAGGGTTGTTAAGAAAAGCAGATTTATCCTTTTCTGGAGTTCTCTCTCCTTTTTCACCATCAGGCTCGGTCTTCCCCTTTGGTGATGTTTTCGATTCAGCAGTTTCGAGTTTGGCAGCCTTCACGGAAGTGGCTTCGTGTTCTTTATCAACCTTTTCTTCTGCTTTTCGTTTTCTTTTCTCAGGTTTTGCATCGGAAGTTTTGCTTTTCTCAGCAGGTTTTTTTGACTTGTCCTCTTTGTTGGAGGGCTTCTCTGACTTGGCGTCTTTTGGATGGTCTTTCTTTGCCTTTTCCTCCTTGGCCGGTCTGGTTTCTGGGTGATCTTTCGTCGCTTTTGGGTGCACTTTCCGTGGGGTACCAAGAGCCTTCTCATCCTTTTGAGAGGAAGATGTCTTAGCGCTGTCTGTCTTTGGCAACTCCTCCTTCGCTTTTTTCACGGGAGGTTCTGTTCGAGGAGACTTTTCCCGGTCGGCGTCCGCCTTCTCCTGGGAAGCTTTCGCTGGCTTTGTGACAGTGTCTTTCTTAGGGGGAACAGCCACTTCTACTTTCCGCTTGGTCTTGTCAACTTTTGCTTTTGGCTTATCCTTCTCTTTTTTCTCCTTTTCAGACACGGGCTTGAAAGCGATAGAATCTGCTTCCATAGGCTCATCTCTCACAGGGGTGGCATCATCTCTGCTTGGGAGCATGAACAGAGAGTCCGTTTTAACGTCTTCAGTTGTAACTGGCTCCCTTGGCTTCCTCGCACCTTCTAACAACTCCGTACTGGGAAATCCTTCGTTCTCATCCCCTTTCCTTCTCTTCCGGTGCTTTTTGTGTTTATTTCCTTTGCCATCTCCCAGTGGATTTTCCACCTCCTTCTCTTTTGGTTTTGTAGGATCTTTGATGCCGTGGCTCTCTCTTCCGGAAGGTTTCTCAGGGTAATTTCCAGCTATATTACGATTTCTGTGACTCTGCCCACCAGGATAATCCTCCCTGCGTCCCCGAGCGTACGGCGAATTCTCTCGTCTGGTCCCAGGTGGACCAAACCTATCTGGAGAAAAGTTCTCTCTGTTCACTGGAGGCCGAGGCTGAGCGCCAACAGCATAGCCCTTGTAAAACTTCTCGTACCACTCTCTGTAGTTCCTTTCCCATTCTCTGTATCTTTCCTTTTCAAACGGATCTCTGAAGTCAACAGACCTGCCGTAGTAAGCTTTCATATCGTACGGGGGAACCTCTCTGTATCTGTTGAAGTACTCCCTTTCTCCTTCCCCTTGAGGGACAGTCCGTTTACTGGGAGACTGGCCTCTAAATACTGGAGACCTGGACCGTGAATGGTACCTCCTGTAGGGGGGTGACCTTGACCTCGACCGGTGATAACCATGTGACCTGGACCTAGAACGGTAGTTACGACTCTTCCCTTTGCCTCTTCGTGGATACGGTGGTGACCGTGAGTAGGAACGAGAATGGGAGCGACTAAACGACCGAGAGTAGGAGCGAGAGCGGGAAGAACCTGATCTTGACTTGGAGTACGTATATGAACTTCTAGAGTAAGATGAAGCACTATAGGGAGACTTGGACCTTAAAGAAAAACAAAACACAAAAAAAAAAAACAAAAGAAAAAAAAAAAAAGGAAAAAAATGAAGTCAATTCAAATCAGTCACTCTCCCTGCTTTTTTTCCTCCCAAATTTGGTTTAGTTTGTCTTTTTTTTACTCTCCATATGCTTATGTCAAAGCTTCTTTCAGCTGCTGACATAATGCTACTGCAAATTGAAGAACTTGATAACATGTAAAAGTTTCTGCTTACAAGACAGAACAGCTGCTGCTTTGTTAGTGTAAAAACATACAGGAAGGGTAAGTCTGTTTCCACTCACTTCTATCCACAGCTATTGATTGATTTAGGGTGGTCTACACTGGCCTCTACTGGTATGTGAACGTGCACGCTTTTCAGTACTCAGCAACTACATGCAGTACAAATCATTTCTGTGGCAGGAAGATGAAAGAAGAGCAAGTCTTAACAGCTACAGTGCACCATCAAACATCACGAGAACACGGTTTAGCCTGAAGACAGTAAAGCTCCATTTTAAATAGACTTAAGCTGACAGTTTAACTTCACTACTTCTTTGGCAGTTTGTAAGGGATGCCAAATACTGCACTGCACTGCAAGTCCTACGTATGGGACTATTTAATCAACGCTTCTAGACAGATGGCCCAGCAAAATTTTGCACAGATCTCCAGATCTAGCCAAGGACAGTGACCGCATTTCAGGAAAAATCATGTCTGAAAGCTTCTAAACTCAGCCTCTGGCAACATCACCCAGAGCCAGTACTGCTGGAAAGACACTGAGAGCGTCAGTAACAGAGAGCTACACAGAGTCCTGCCCCAGTGATTTGGGGGATAGAAAACATCAGCTAGCCTGAGGTTTTTCTGCACAACTTTTTCTTGTATTATTTTTGTAAAGCACCATTTCACGTTATTCCCTGTGTGTTCATCAGCATCATTCCTCCTCCCAAAGTCCTTCCTTAAAAGCAAGTCTGATGTTTTAACTCCTACGAAAAATTTAACAATGTCAGCGAAGTACTAGCGATAGCCACCAGTCTGCAGTCCAGGCTAAAATCTCTCCGTGTATCCACACGAGATAAACTGAAGAGGAAATGAAGACAACATCTCTCAAGTATCTCCTCCGAAGTGCTCTGAGGTCACGGTTACAGTCAGGATAGGGGACGGCGGAAACGCAGGCACTACCCCTGTGCGGTTTCTAGGCTCCTCCCAGCTGGCAGAGGGCAAGGATGTCACCAGAGAAGCTTTAGTGAAAGAGACATCTGCTCCTCAACAGCTGCTGCCAAATTCTAACCGTCAGTCAACTGCAATCTCTGCCACAGCTGAGCTAGTGACCTACGCGTGGAACTCCTATGGCTGCTAATCCCTGGAATTATCCAATCCCTCTAATGACAGAGGTGGAGTGGAACTCCTCCTGATTCTTCTAGACAATCTGCTTCTCCGTTACGGACATGTAAAGCAGTTACCTGGAAAACGAACGCCTACGCTCCTTTTGAATCTTTTTATATTCCATCAATTCCTTAGCAAAATCATTTGTAAACTCATCAAGTTTGGACTTTTTCTTTTCCCTGTTAAAATAAGTTTGACCTTTATTACAATTATAGTTTGACCTTTATTACAAAAAAGACATCAAGAAACAAAACATGGCCAATATGAGAAAATGTATACTGCATGCAATGCAAAAGGTGAACATCCTATTTAAGCAAAAACAGTTTAGAAATCCTACACGTTTTAGGGAAAGTTTCAGAATTACATTTGTCTCGGTTTCGTTTCGCACGTTTACCATCCGCACCGAAACAGGATATTGGGAAAAACACTAGGTCATTTTTGCTTATGTCAGATGCACTTTAGAGTAACTGCAGTCGGCCCATACGCCACCGAAACACGAACACGAGGAACAACGCGGCTCCACCGAGCCCAATACTTACTCCTCTTTAAGTCTCCGCTGTTCTCTGTAAAACTCCTCCCTAGACAGAGGAGGTGCTTGTGTCGTTGGGATGGTATTTGAGTGACCCGCTGGTACTGCTGCTGGTACCCAAGCTGATGACATGTTTGCAGGAGCTGGGGGGTATCCCGGAGGGGGGACAGTGTACCCAGCAGATGGAGGCTGACCAGGTGGAAACTGAGGAGGAAACTGTGGTGGTGGAACCCCAGGTGGAAGCGGAAGTGCGTGGGGTGGTGGAGGATACAGGGGAGGTGGAGGCACAGGCACAAAGACTTGTGATGATGCTGGTAGTGCTGGGGCCTGAGTCCTTTGGGAACGTTCACTGTGCAGGCGTCCTCGATTTGAACTTTAAAGAAATCCAAAAACAGGTGTCACTGTTTGCTACACTCCACCCTGATTTTAAAGAGGAAAGCGAACGAAGCGGGAGCACGGTGGCAAGCACTTCTTGTTCTCAACTTAAGCATTTTTCTCCCTTCTGTTGCTCGTCTCAGGCTACACTCATTTCTTGATCCTCAGACTTGCCTTCCACATCCTCACCCCCAACCGTTCCCTGTCTTCTCTCCTCATACTCAGCTTTGCAACCGCTGCCCCTGCTCAAACGAGACTCCCATCTCCCACGTGCCAAGCGCCCACCGCTCCTCTGATACACTTCCAACTTCACACTTCTGATCTTCAGAGCACTGCACAGATAGGAACTCATCTTCTCACAGAGACTTCCTATGCTGCTGCCTCGAGATGATGTATTGGGCCTGTTCTTGTCCCTGAATTGTTATTTTCTTGCTTACTGAACTTGAGATTTTAGATAATCTGTGGGATGGATCCTGGTTTTCATTTTGATTTTTAGCTTTAGGACTTTACAAACACAATGCACCCTTACAATCTAACCGTAACAAATATAGACCAAAAGGAAGGACTAACTTGACACTGCAGTCATAGATGAAACAGACTCTTCTCTCTCCAGCTGAGAGAAAGCGGCTTGGCTGTTTGAGGCGACTAAATTGAAGAAACTCCAAGTTGTCATAAAAGAACAGTATCGACTTTTCCAATAATTTGCTCAATCAGTATCAACTAAGTTGTTAAAGAAAGAATGTTGTGGCCTGATTTCTATTGGGAAATCAATTTCTTCAGCCCTGTTCAGCCAGCAATCAAAAGGGTGGCTTTCCATCTGATCTTTTAATTACATTTAATTTTCATATGTAATCGTGGTTTCCTCAAAAAGCGATCATTTTTCAGAGTCCTCTTTTCAATTATGTACTGAAGTTTTACTTTAAATAATCTTACTGCAAGCACAGATCCCTTTTGTTAAAGCTAATTTAAATTAAGTCATTTAAAAATTAATTATCACTTGTATTCTGCACAACTATCTGTGCATACTTATTTCATTATAAATCGGCTTTTGGTCAAGTTATGTCTTTTGGCTTCAGTTAACAGGTTACAAGTAAGAATATATTGAATTTCTGGAGAGTACTTACAGTTCCCAGCCTGGTCTGCCACCTGCGGAGCGAAGGGTACCAGCTCTCATGGGATGACCTTTTGGAGCGGGGAGAGGAAGAAGAAAGAAAACCCACCAACATTTAGTTTCCCTGAAGATAACCTTTCAGAAGAAATTCTGAAGTTATAGTCACTTACCGGTTGTGGGTATTGATTGTCCTTGGGGGCCCAGGAGACTCGGCAACGCCGGCTGTCTCAGCACGGGAACCTGATAGCCCTTGTGAATAAATGCACGCTATTAGACTATTAGCCAACTGTTACAAAACCAAAATCAACGAGAATCAATGTCTGTGTTGACATAAAACTTACCTTTTCTTCCAACAGGCTGCTGATCGACAGAGGGGAAGATTTGGCAAGTTGAGCAGCAGTCACCAGGGCAGCGGGAGGTAAAACAGTATCAGCATCACTACAACAAAAACCTGGTTTTTTTCCACATTTTTAAACACCTGAAATGCTACTCGAAATAGAAGGGCCAAGGTGCCAAAAGGCTGACTACTGTAAATGGAAAAAAATTCAATTAAAAAATAACCTTCACCAGATTTACAGATGGGAAGTTGGCTGATTCCAAACGAGGCACTGATGAGAAGCCTGTCTGGGCTACTGGCAGTTAGAGAGAAAAATCACTGGAAAATATTTTATTAAGCTGGTGGCACATGAAAGGAATTAGAGTAGGTACAGCCCACACACTGAGTGTCAGCTCTGGCAGATGCAAGAACTGAAATTCTATTAGGAAATATTTATGTGCTTGTTCAGAGGTCCTTTTGCATCCAACCCTTTGTACTTGAGGGTCTGCACAGAGCGGCTGTCTGTGTTCAAGGTGTAAAATTGGAAGGATATAAACCCTGAACAATAGTACAGACTTTAAATGTATTTTCACAGGGCTTCACTGGGTTGCAAACTTAAACTTTCATGTTTGCAAAGACTTCACATCTAAAGTGTTTCAGTGTTTATTATGCACCACTGACTACACTGTGTGTTACTGAGGACAATGGACTGACCATAATATTGATGATGGAAATACCAAGTAATGCAAAAACACCTGGCCATTTCACCTGTACTCGTGCTTTTACTCTCTTCATGAAAATATTATTTCCTCTGTACTAAAGACAAATTAATGTACTCAAGGTGGTCTGGGATAACTAAACAGTTACTTTAGGAACCTCAAATCAAAGGGCTCCTGGAGGAAAAAACTGCTCTTTCAGATTAAACCTGTACTGAATGACTGATCAGTACTTCTGAGAGGATTCTTGGACGAGGCACACTTCAACTTATCAGCGTCCTCCTTCAAAGTAAACAAAACCCAGAACGTCTACGTTTATGTGCAACTGTCACTAACGATAAATGTATCATTAGCTGAGGAGCTCAAGAAGAATCTAAATTCAGCATTTTAGCATCTTTTATATTCACGCTGAATACATATAGATCTATAAATATATATAAATATAAATCTACAGATTTACTTACCGGAAAGGCCCATCTGGCTTTTCACCGCGCAGAAGGGACACGGCTGGAGGGAGGTCAGAGACAAGAACAGAAGACGGATTTACTGGCAGCCCAGCTGCCTGACCAGGGCCCAGCGATGACAAAGCAGCAGCTGAACGAGAAGCCAGAGAAGCCAAGGGAATCATGAGTGGATCCTGCTGCCTGGAAATTGTTGGTCGGAGCAGAGGCTGCAGGTTGCGCGTTATTGTTTGTCTCATCAGGGGTGGTGGAGGAGGTGGTGGGGGTGGCGGTGGTGGCTGCTGCTGTTGCTGCTGTTGCTGCTGCTGCTGAATCTGCTTACGGAGCCTTTTAGTGTAGCCAGTTTCATTTTTGAAGTTGTTCACAGCCTAGAGGCAGAAAAACATTTACAAAAAGGCACTATGAAACTTCAGCAGCTACGCCAACAAATGCCTGCACACAGTAAATTTACTTGTGTGCTTCTGCAAATACCATCGATCCTGAAAAAAATATATCAAAATACAGATATATCAACACATCACATAAACCACTGATTTTAGGGACCAGTAACTCAAGAGTATCTCTATTTCAAGTATCTCAGTGTTAACATCAAATCTGAGCGAGGTAATCACGTTAAACAAAAGCATGACCTGGATTTGTCAAATTGTCTGTAAAGAATTGTAAGCTTCTACCTGTAACAACAGGTAATGATTTCAAAAGTAGATTTCACCTTATTCAATTCATCTTTTTACAAATACACTTTTCCTACTAACAGCTTACAGAAAAGTCATCACGTTACCTGGCGTAGGAACTTGTTGGCAATTAAAGCATCTGGAGAGACATCTGTCTGATGACACGTTGGGCATGTATGTTCCTCCGATTCCAGTAATGCTGTTCTAATACCTGGGAATAATTAGAATAATTAAAATAGTTTTTAGCCAAACTAAGGAAATTTTGGGGGTTCTAATCAATTACAAAAATACGTAAATAACTAATGGGTGAACGTGATCTTGAGCTGAGAGCACAAAGCTCTGAATGTTCAATAGTGTAAAGAATTTCCAGCATGCAGCAAATAACGAGAGCTTTGATATTTTACTACTTAATACTTGAAGATGTAGAGTAGGCTGTGCCTTGAAGCTTTGACTAGTCTTCTTTCCACTACCTAGTACACTGAGAAGTCACCGAGGTCAAGGAATAAAACACTTCTCAAAATAGCATTTGCAAGTTTGAGTTTAACCAACTCTCTCACTGAGAAGAATGTGGATGAAACACTCAACTCTTCACTTGTTGCAAACCACAGAAGGTCCCCAGAGTTGGATGTGTCATTTTGTATGACAGAAAGGGCTGTGGCCAAACTAGCTACATTCACTGACGCTGTAATCACCTGCACAGTTATGTGCTCTTCTCATTCTCGTCCTTCTGCAGATAAAGGATTTAACTAGCTATATAAAAAGGGAAAAAAGCTTTCTGACTTTTCTTCCCCTCCGTTATACAGGAAGCGCCCTTTCCTATTCAGGGTGCACTTAAGTATTAAACCAAACTGGTAACAACAAAGCAATTTCGTTATCCTCTATTTGTGCTTTCAGAAGCTCAGATGTGATGTTTTGAATTAACAAAGGTGGACGACACTTACATTCGTCACAGTAACTGTTTCCGCAGCAGGGAATAACAACTGCATCAGTCATTATATCTTTACAAATGAGACACAACAACTCATCTGGAATAGGATCATCTTCTTCCGAGGAGGAGGAGGGCTCCTCTGGTAAAAAGGGAGGCTTTTCCTTCTTCCCTATGGCATAAGCTTCCCTGCAAGGAGGGAGGAGGAGTAAAGCAAAAGTTAAAGATGGTCAAAGTAAAACTCTTCCAAGCTGTGGATTTTATCAAAGGAAGAGATTAAATTCTCCTCACTCCACATAAGCCTGCTCAAACTCAGGAATTTAGTTTAAATTTACTTTTCTACAGCCACATCACTAGAAGGGGGGGAACGAACAATTTTCCTTCTGCAGAATTCTCCCATTTAGGGTGAACTTCATTCTGGTTCACCCATGAGAGGGGAGGAAATCTCAGTCCAACGGCCGTTGGCTAAATGTGGCAAGAAGCCTTTGAAGCATGAAAGCTCGTTTTGCTTCTGGTTTAAGAGAACAGTTCCAACCATAAACACTTAAATGTTCTGCAGAAATACAGATTCTTAAAAGCTTAACCAACTGCCAGGGCTACGAACAACAGGACCACCCTATTTTAACACTGGCAAGCATCAGAGATTTGAAGGCTGCGATGCGGCAGTGACGCCTCCCCTGTAAATAGCGACATGGGCAAACTGGCTGCGTTGCCACCGAGGCACTCAGAGGGGGCTTCTCTCGTTAGCTCTTTGGCCTGGCTGATACTAATCGATACTTACGCATCAATAGTTGGTATTGCATATTTTCCAGTGTTTGTCAGCATGGCACCCTTTGTATTGGGATCCTTCACCTCCATCATGAAACTCCTTGGAATTCCTGTGCTCTTTTTAATTCTGGGAACAGACTCAAAATTTTTGTCCTGTTAAGAGGAGAAACGCAGACAGATCTCAAGGCCCGCACTTAATATGATATTTCAATGATTATTTTAGACAGCAAAAGCCTTTAATGCTCTCCTTTTAGCCAGAGTAAGGTTTGCTCGACTACAATACTTATTTCCCTACACAACAGCAGCCAGGATGTTCCAAAGGCTTGAGCAGTGTTTTGAACTCAGCTGACATTTGTTGGCTTAATGTCAGGTTCCTCAAGAGCAAAAATACCCCTCAGCTCAGCATCCACTCAGCGAAGAGACACAAAGCTGCTCCTCCTCCAAAGGCAATTCAGAAGGAGAGCTAAATTCAAGGCTCTGCAGCAGTCGCTGGGGAAACTTGTATTTGAAATCTATATATGAAGGCTGAATTGGCACCTCACGCGTATACGTTCGGTGACTGATGTTAAACAGTGTGAACATTCAACCAGAGACTCATGGAATTAAAATACGCAGATATTCAACAGATGGGGTCAACAGAAACAACCACTTTTTTTATATGAAATACTAGAAATTGTGAACGGTCATAGAGTTAAAACAACAGAGAAAAATTCCAAGTCCCATTGAGATACCATCAAAATATATAGGAAAGTTCACAGAGAAAGATCTATAGACATATTTAATGACCATGACCTAGAAAAAAGCGAAGTTTTACATTTATAATTCCAGGTTTCCCTTTAATTTGAAGGTCTGTGCAACACTGCCATATAACCTCCAGATTTCATCCCAAGAGAAACAATCCTCGGGGTGAATATTCATGTATTTTTCTAAGAAACTGCCAAGGTAAAAAAACCCCAAATCTATGCAACAGCCAAAGTCCCCCACGATCTTACCCCGTTTGTCGGGCAGTTCTTTATATAGTGGCCAGGTTTTCCACAACGGAAGCAAGTATATGATGGTGGAGGTGGACCCAAGGGTTTCTTCATGTAACTAAAATGGTTGGGGGGGGCGGGGAGGAAAAAAAGAACAAGGTATGCATGTGTTTCTGTTGCTAAAACAAGTATCTCTACAATTTTTCATAACCTTTAAAGGACAGATTTGATATTATCGGCACTTACTTGACAGGATCATATTCATGGCCAGACTGTGTCATCATAGCTTTTATTTTATCTTCTTCGGAAGCATTGGCTTCAGCCAGATTGGCAGTCTGTTTAACAGGCAATTGTTTGACACACACATTAGAATCACATTTAAGCCCACACAGCCAAAGACAACACCACTCATCCAATCCTGTAAAGAGCAGCACAACACTAGCTGAGGTTGCATGAAAACAGCTGCTTATATAAAATCTATTTGTCTTGAAGATGTTCTGGGGAGTCCTTATGCCATTACATGATGTTTACGTGCCTGTTAACCTACTTGAAAAGAGCATTCTTGGGCACTCAAAACCTTAGGCTCTGTTTGTACCTTACAACAAGACTTGTGTAACCAATCCAATTTTCTTCCAAGTGGACTGAAGTTACGTGTAGAAAAAAAAAAAGAGATACTATCCAGTATTTTGAAACTGATTTTTTAAGCTCCAGGCTATTTAAAGGAGAAGATATCCACTGTACATTGAGCTGAGAAAGATGTATGCAAGTATCGTTATTTACACTTTGCAGCATTAAAAGGACACACAACTTCAGAGTCAGGGCAGTTGTCCCTGCTTGCTGAAACTCCACTTCAGACACAGAAGCATTAAAAGAACTTGAGCTTTTGTTAATCCCTCAGAAAAAGATTCCTTTCAGTAGAAATTTGACCATCACGTGCCATAGGCTGTCCAAACTGCACGTTCTCCCCTACCAACGACTTCACAGCGAGTGATTTAACTCCAGGAAGCACAACCTGCCGCTCTTTCCCAGTTGACTGTGTCCTTTTAACATACAAATTGCAATATAAACCTTATGCAGAACTAGAGCTTCAGATTATTGAAGCCAGTTGATTTTTTTTTACGGTAGTATTTGTTTTTATTACACACTAGTCCAGATACAAGCAGGGTCTAAGGGAGTGACTGTCAATGATCTGGGCCTTCAAGCACCTATCATTCAGATCAACCACTCATGGTTCTGGTTTTATATGCATTCATTCACAAAAGCAACCAACTAGTTTCAACATTTTATTAAATGGTTGTTTCATATACACAGTTTCTTTTTCTCGACAGCGACAAAATCCAGATCGACAGCTACGAAATCATTTCCATTAACATTTACAGCAAGCTTTATACAGATAATTGACTAATTTGTTTGAACCCAAACGGTTTACAAAACACATCAAAAGAACCACAAAACATTAGTAGGAATAGACCAAAATTCAAATATGGCATTTCATACATAGTAATAGTAAAACAGAACTGTCAACACATTGCCTCCGTGCTAAGCCGGTCTGCTCTAAAGAGGTTAGAGTGAGTAACAGTTTTGAGCTGCTTTCTCTTATGCTCCTGTATTTTTTCCAAAATACTTAAAAATTTTCTTGAAAGCTTAAATGTGTGTACACCACTTGGACAGTTGTTCACATTTTAGAGTAAAGCTTGACATGAGTTTACAGAACCGAGGACATGTTTAGGGACAGCACTAATGGAGACCAAGCTCTTTTGGTGGCTACCTGCCAAACTATTTTTAGCTTTATGGTTTTTCCCCCAAAACGTACACAATTTATTTCTGCAGTGAGAGGGGGAAGAAGTTACCAGAGGGAAGAGATTTCTCTTTCTTGGCTGTGAACTCCAGCCTTTGTTTTCAGAAGAAGGAACCAGCTCCTCTGCATTAGGCCCTGCCTCCTCTCATCTCCGGAACTTCACCGCTAGCAATGTAACTGGCTCGCACTACGGCTTTTCACAAGTGCAGTCACTAGTGCTTTCCCAGACACAGTTACACATTGGTGAGCAAAAAATGCAAGCAGTTCCATAGCAAAACATGGCATTACAACAGTTTCAGAAGGTCACAGCTGCCAATATGCCACACATACACATTGGTATATTCCTATAAACAATTAGGTACATTTACACAATTTACACGGTCTGCGTTCAAACAAATTAGGTCATGTTGTCCACTGTGTGTAAACTACAACTTGTGAAGTTGTGCAGCGGCCAAAGAATGGATCTGTAACTGTAACGACTAGGAATTCAAAAATAGCCATGCAATTGTCCACGTTACAGAAACGCTTCTAGTGTGGCTGTCGCAAACCCCCCTGAATGTCCATAACTTACAGCCAATTTAATTCTTCTGTAAAAATTGTGTTAGTTTCCAAGGCAAAATTAACGAAAGGTATGAAAAACGGTAAACAGCTGCTGAAGTGCTTCTTCTTTGTGTCTTGAAGACGAGTAATACTGCAACATTATGTTGAGGCTGATAAGGTACTCCCCTTCCATCTTCCCAAACTGGGAACTACTCTTTACAGGATAGTATCAAAATATACACGCATTTTAAAGTTAAAATAAATACTTTAAGTTACTAAAAATCTATGTTTTGTTCAAATTACAACAGTTATCCGGCTAGAGATCACAGTATCAATTTAAAAATAGGAAACAAACACTTTTTTTTTTAAAGTATTTGACAAGAATATATATACCTTAGTAAGCTGGGCCAGAGAAATAGATGCAGAAGAGTCATCAATCTGTTCACAAAAAATTAAACAGATATTCAAGTTCTACAATCAAAACATAGCAATATTTAACCTCTACTGTAGACTGCACTATATCCTCTGAGTGTCACCCAAAGAGGTATTCCCAGCCTAGGGCAATTTGTATTTGTTCAAAACAAAGTCCAAACCTACAACAGCTTAAGAGTTGCTTGGTGCTTAACGAGAAGAAACTAATGTAATGAAACCCACTCGAGATCGACTTATGGCTCCAGAATAAATACCCCAGAGAGGGACCCTTGTCAAATGCTCACAACTGCTTAGAAGGGAAAGGGGTAAGAAGTTGTCAATTTTCAGCTAAAAAAGGATTTAAAATTAAATATTTACATTTGAGAAAGAAGCATCAGTACAGGAAGCTTATTTCCAGGGCAGCTTGTCGATGACTCAGTTAAGGTCTGGTCATCTGTAAGCGCACAGCGTGATGCTGTTCTGAACACAGCAGCTGCCTGCCAGAAGGAAGGGCAGGCAGGTTGGCCCTGAAACAGGGACTCTGCCCCTCCTGCCAGAGAGTGAAAAACGCCAAACCCACCACACCACAAGAACCCCAAATAAAGCCACCAGCCTTACAAGTAACCCACCACTTCGTCTAGGAAAAAAAAACAAGCTGAAATGTAAATAAAGGTCTTTATCATGATGGAGTAGCCTGCAAAAACTGAGAAAACTGACTTCTTGTATTTTCTCAGAGCACAGGCCATTCTGTCCAAATTGGTTGGGGAAGTGTGAGAACTCAGTATTTTCCTTGCTATCAGAACAAACCCTGTTTTTCAGAGCAGCCCAGCACTAAATGAACAAAAGCAAGGAAGTGTAAAGCATACTCTTGATGATGAAAACATGGATTCGGAGCACAGCCCTTTTATTTGCCTTCTCCTTTACAACCCCACTCCTCCCTCCCGGAACAGCTTGCAGGAGTGAAGTGCCCCGGGCAGGAGTGGTGGACTGCAGTGGTCAGCGAGAACTAAAACTGAAGAGCAGTTCTTCCAAAAGTAGAAAGGGCAGCTCTTATCGAGCTGCTTTTCCAGTATACTGGATTATATTATGCCACAAGCAGCAGTTAAGCTGACACTAGTAAAACGTTATCAGCAAGACACTCAACTCACTGCTTCTTATGTCTTAAGTTGCTCAAAAGTGTAGAATAAAATTTCGCAATGTGAACTGAACAGCTTTCCCTCAAGAGGTCACTAAACTGATCAGAAGAGAGATGAAACTCTATGGAAAAAGCTCTTGTCCTTTGTTACCTAATGGAGTGGAAGAATTCATGGGAGTAGTTTTAGCAGACTCGGGGAAAAAAAAATATCTACATGCAGAAGATGACTCCTCACGCCAGTTACTTGCTCCTTCTCTGTACATTTAGGAAAGCACAGACACCGTCACTCTACTACTAACTAAACTATTACTAACTGAAAACTTAGTGAAAATGTGCCTTTGGAGAAGAACACCCACATCTGGAAGAAGAGACTTTCTTTCCACTGCAAACATTACCAGGAAGATTCAATTTTCCTTCTTTTCAGAACATTTTGTACCTAGTTCTGTTGAAAAGGAAGCCTGAGGAAATACTTTGCAGCTTCATGCTCCCTATGCCACTTTTTAACGTGGAAAAACAGGCCTATGTTCTCTCATGGCAGAAGCAACCTCAATCATTTTCTGGGGTTCTTCAGAAGCAAACAAGAAATTAGGAAAGCTCTCAACTGGAGCCTAGTGTTAAATGCTCTAGTACTGACCAGAACTGAAACATAAAATAAACTATTAACGAGCTCTTGGATTATGTTTTAGGAAGCAGTTATTACATGGCCTGCAGGTAGGAGTCTAATTTCTTCAAGGAGGTGATAGCACTCCTTTCTACTAAGCAGTTGTCAAAGGCAGCAAATAGATAGTCACTGTACTATTTAGTAGGTTTGCCCAGTGGCCATCTTCCAATAGATCCTGCAGTCTTTTTTTAACTTTTTCTTTCCTTTACATTTCTACTGAAGTTTCACTCAGTCAAGCAGAAACAGGATCTCCATTAAACTTGTACAGAAGCCTAAGAGAATACTGTAGAAGAATTAGGGGAAAAACCACCAAAAACCCCCAAACCCTCCAAAAAACCAGAATCAACAGTGTATTAACAACTCCCATTTCATGCAGAAGACTAAACACCGCCTAGCACAAAGCAACTGGGAAAGGAGACAGGCTAGGAGGAAAAGGCTGATCTTGCTGCTGGAGCATTTAGATCCCCAAGACCTGACAGCCTGACTAAGCTACAAATTCAGCTCAGCAGGATCACAGTCGGGCTGGACGGTGCTAAAGCAATGGGCAGCACTCTCAGGACAAAAACCAACTAGAGACCCTTGCAGTTACTAAGAGCAAAGAGGATCCACCTCAGCCTGGCTGTAGTAGCAGTGGGACAGCAGCACAAATTTGCAGCTGCAGAATGACAGCTAACCTAAGAGCAAGACAATGAAGAAATAAGAAGAGTGTAAGCTTTGTGCATATTTAAAAAAAAAAAAAATCATCTTAACCTTTGCTGCCTTCCCGTTGAACAGTAATTGTCAAGCTTTCCCGTGATTTATTCCTACCACACTACGATCCAGGTTCTGCTTTGAAACACATCCAGAAATAGCTGTATTTAGAAGAAAGAAACCAGCCCCCCATAGTTTAAGCCAAGACCTGAGTTAGCTTGAAGAATAAAGCTACAGTTGTGTCTCCCACACTAGAGGCACCTGAGGATGCCGTGGTTTTCCAGGGGGAGAGCGAGCAAGCTAGTAAAGAGAGGTGCCAGGCTTCCACCCTCCTTTGGCTGCCCACAACCCAAATCAGGTACAGCCAGAGCAAACAAGAAGCAAGTGGTTTTGCTTTACCTTTCATTTACTTCAAGTAGCTCTCACTAACACTGAGTCTTCCCTCCCACTCCAGGATTTTTGGAGACATCTATGTTAGCTTATGGTAAGATGCTACTTAGAAACGTAGTACAGACATGCCAGGGAACACACGAGGCTAAAAGAATGTTAACTTTATTTATGAACATGTGATTTGTGTTTATACACATGCTAGTAAACAAAAAGAAAAATAACTGTATTCAAGAAATAAAAACCCATCTGAATTAGATCAAATACTATAAATGTGGTTCACAGAAATGCATTACATTAACTACTAGGGTCACTGGGCCAGTTAAACTAACTCCAACTCACAATGAGAGGCATTAGTGTCCAAAAAAGAAATTCAAATCATTCAGCAATAGAATTAGGGGTGCAGATTTAGACTTAGTGGTTTTAGACCTACAAACAAAAAGCGTTCAATTTTCAGTTGATTTCATACCGTTCCACGAGAATCAGAGGCTGTATTCTTCAGAACACAGACCCAGAATTCAGTAATTTCTAGATTAAATTATCCTAACAGCTTATCAAGTGATCAGATCCAATGATCCAGGGTTAGTGTAATGCCTCACACCATTCTTGTGAAGAAAAGGCAGTTAAAGATGAAAAATAAAATCACCACATTGTCATTTTTATATCCTAAGGCCTAGTTTGAAATGCGTAGTTACAGAGTGTTCGACCCAAGTGGCAAACCAGGATCTAGACCATTACCAGTCCAGTATTTCTGTGGGTTACGTAGGTATATTTTAGTAGCAGAAGCACAGTGTATTCAAACCTGAAGAAAAATGCTGCCCCTTTTCCAAACGTCAGTTCAAAGTGGTGGTATACTAAAGAAAGGCTTAACCTTTGGGAAATTAAAGCAGCATCCAACCCTGAAGTCACCCATAGCCAAAAATGTACGGCAGGCAGAAGAAAAAGGGATTTTATCCACAAAGGCACCAGGCTCTAACCTTGTGCCAAAATTTGTATTGAGGTATTTTCATTTGCAGGCAAACTATGAAACTAAACTGCTTCATTGGATAAAGGGGGAAGATCAAATGCAGAACTTTAGAATACCACTTTGTGCAGCAACGGTATGTAAATGCACGGCAATCTCAAGACATCTCTGTACTCGGAGGGGCCCAAACAATGTAACTTCAATTATACAGCTTTAAGAACAAATACCCGAGTAGTGAAGGACATGGAAAGGAATCAAAACATATGGGATATGCTGGGTTTGGTATTTGTTTGAACCCCCAAGTCAAAAGTAGGAAACAGCACCAAGTTTAACAATAATGGTTTCTCAGTGGTTTTCGGTAACATTTGCAAAAACCACCGGGCAAAAAAAGTATTTAAAAACAAAAGTTAAGTGATACAATGTGAAAATGGCAAAAAATACACTCCAAACAATTTTTATTGCAAGAAACAAAAAGCACACAACAACCTATACAAACATACATATTGCTAGCTATAGACAGACAGATGCAGAACATGGCAGCATGTTCAGTTGTGCGAACCTCGAGCCTACACGATCTAAACCGACCGTACAGTATCTGTACAACACAAAGTCATACAGGCAGTATTCTAGCATAGTCAATATGGAATACATTGCATTGCTAGGCACAAATACCAATATTCACATTGGAACTGCAAATGATGGCGTTACTCCGTTTGTACTATGCTGAGTCAAATACATTCTATTTACAACACACGCTACGTTTTACTGGAAAAATAGATTAAGTTAATGTCTGGGAAGTTAATAAAAGGCTACATGGTTTAGAATTAAGTGCAGTGTGTAGAAAAAAAAAGTGTGAGATTGTGTTTTTACATACTGCTTTTGATGTTCCACTCACTGGCTCAGTTCGGCTTCTAGAAGAAGAAATACAGGTGATCAGAATTTAAAATAAAGCACTTGTACCAAACATAAAGCAGCAAAACCAGATTATAAAACCTGACCGTCAAAACTTTACGTTCCAATAGTCTACTGAACGTGGAAATGGATTTGTAGGACGTGTTCTCTCTTGGGACATTCAGGGCAACTGAAACAACCCCCAAAAATCCCATTTCTGCTTTGTCACAAATTACGTGACGACTTACAGATACAGAACACAACAGTGCAGGAGGAAGTCCTCAGGTATTTCATCTCTGCTACACAGGCACCAAAAGAATAAAGCCTGCACTACAGTTGTGTGTTCTTAAATAATCCAACATCAAAATACGAAGGCAGCTTTAGCTAATCCGTATCCCTAGCACTGTAAATGCCTTCATTTCTAGGGAAGAACAGTGATAGTCTAGAAACTTTGCAGTGCAATTTACTTCAGTGAAAAAAAGCCAACCAAAAAAAAAAAAAAAACCAAAAAAAAAACCCCAGTCATCTGACAAAGGAGTAACATAAAAATGTCAGAGCACAGTCTTTCCAACAGTGTTTCTTTGTGGAAGCCCAAGCACTGAGTTCAGATATCTACTGTATTTAGCCATGGAAGTGCCAAAATACTAAATGTGTTACAAATGCTATATTGACTAAAAATAGTAGTAGAAATGTCACCTGAAAGAAGTTTCTAGGATTTTGTGCGATTTAGGAGTCCTGTGACAAAAAAAAAGGTCTTAATTGCCAGAATTTGCTTTAAGATAATCTTGAAAATGCTACAATATTTTAGGAAATACGTATTACATTTGAAAACTTGCTGAGATTCCACATACTAATTGATCTGTAGCTGCATGCTACTCATCGTGGACCAGACATGCAAACGCTGAGGTCATTAACAAACAGTACACACACTATCCCAATGTCCCATGAGCACAGGCCATTCAACAGCCGCTGTGCCATTACTGTACAAACAGAAAGGCTCGTGCTTCCTGCCCCTGCTAGAACACCACCAGGCTCACAGTTACAGCCACGTACCTCCTGAGGGTGAGGAAGTACAAGGAAATACTTTAGATTACCACACAATGGTTTCTTCATCCATTTACCATGGAAGAACATCATACAAGGCCATGATTTTGAAGGCCCCTCCACCATTACAGACCACATTCATCATTCCCAAACACCAACCACAGTTCTTCCTGCAGCATTTCCAGCTGAAGGAATGGAAAGGGAATCGGCCTGGTTGATGATCAAGGCTAGATTCATTCCTTGTCCCCTCCATGCAGGTACTGATTTGGTGCTCGATGCCAGCAGCCTCTATCCTCTCATTGTAGGGCAGCATTACGGCACCAGGAGAGGGGGCGATCCAGCCGGGAACGGAGGATGCACAAGACAGCACAAAGTATGCATATTTAAGTTAAGGCCCAAACAAGGCCGTGTTTATAAGCACAATACTGTGGCATCCAGAATTAGCAGACAGTGTCCAAAAGCACTGCAACAACTACTGCAGGAATATACCCCACGTTTACATGCAGAGCTACACAAATTCAGGGGTTTCTGCTTGCAAATGCTTCATGGGAACCAGGATGCTGCTGGACTGTTTGTTCAAGACGCAGTGTATCATCACTCTAGGAGAGCCAAGTGAGAAAGACATGGCTAAACCACAAGCTAACAGTGTCTACCAATTATGGTGGAGAGGCAACTTTAAGAGGGCTGGAAAACATGGCCATGCAAACAGTGCTAATGTAGCTGATAGAGAACTGGTCTGTACAAACACACAAACGACAGCAGTAATCCCGGAGTCAGGACTGCATCTGAGTTATTGGTTATTCTAATCAATACACTCAATTCTCTGTCCTCTGTAAATCTTAGGAATACAGAGTTAAAACGTGGAGCACAGTTACCAGTTTAGGGTGAAACCAGACTCTGAAAGATAACTAGTAAAATTGAGTAACATGCTAAATTGCTTCCCGAGTTCCAGGTTTGGAAAAGATTAACTATTCCTCCATCATATTCCCGAAGAGGCAATACACTTCAGGATATGGTTCTTTTTCTCTTGCCTGAAGCAGACCTTGCCTTTAAGAAACTAACAGGAATCACTTATGAATGGAACTTCTTGTTTGCACAGTTCCCTGGCAACCCTTGATCTTTCCCCTGTAGCTAGTGTGCAAACTCCACAGGTCTGGGGTGTAAATAGCTGCCATATCCCACCCAAACGCAACAGGCAAACACCCAGAATCAGACTCTTCTGAGATGGGAACAAATTATATATTTATAGATACACACTGTAGTGTCTTTGCTATAAACATCAACATGTATAATAAGGAATCTGCCAGCACAGAGGAAACAAAATCCACAACTTGGGTCTCAGAAAAAACAATCCCAAGAATAAACCCAAAGTCATCTTAAAAGTTGCCATTGCTGGAGTTTGAACCCCATGTCCCAGCAATGCTAATAAACTAACTCTACTTTGGGACAGACACATTAAAGTCTACCCCATTACAGCAAAACCTAACAGCAGCTTTAACAAGAAAGATACAATCTGAGTGCCTCTGGAAACTACTCTCAATAAAACAAGTGAACATACTGGAAGCCCTGACAAAGAATGCAATGCTTTGTGGGTACTTACATAACGTATGTTTTGCTGGTAGCTTTAACTCCTCCAATAGGGATTCTTCTCACAATTACCGATGAGTTCTTAGGAATCAGGGCATTATCATCCGTGTACTCTGGAAACAACAAACACAGGAAAAAAAACATTAGTTCATGAAGATGTTTATTAATATGTAATTGTATAGCACTTCAGAGAATCTCTTTACGGATCTCAAAGCAGATTTTTCTGTGTAACATTGCAGTTTTAGTGTTTCAACACACAACAGTACATTTCAAGAAATATACAGGTCTGATAAACACAAGCAGCAAAACTGTGGTTTTTTAATAGTTTGAATACCGACAATAAAATGGTCTCATAGGTCACTAAAGGAAAGTCTGCTAAAATAAGAGGTTCCTGATCTAGCTTAAGCTGCTTTTGCTTCTATTAAGCTACAAACATCTAATAGAACTTTGGAGAAAAACAAGCCACAGCAAAGCCTCACCTGCATGAAACAGATTCTAAAGTCAGCCTGGCTTGCCCCACGACAAAACAGGCACCGAGCAGAAGCCTGAAAACTGTGCCATTGTTTCCATGGCTGTTACCTAAAACCCCTTCCCCTCTGGTGCCAGTGCTGAAGGCTGGCAAGACACAGAGCAGAGCAGAACATCTCTTGGAGCTCCATCCCTCAGAAACCACACTGCTCAGTGCTTTACACTGAAAAGGAAGAGAAACTGGCACAGTCGGAATCCGGTTCACAGAAATTGGGGCTTTTTTCCAAGCTTGCTTTCACAAGCAGGGCAGAACTAGCTCAAACTGAAGTGGTATCTCCCCCGGAAGCTAATCATCCAGTCTGAGTGAACCAAAGAGACGTGAATTCTTTCAAAGAGCTTTCTGCAAAGCGGAGACTCAAAGTTACTTACAGAGTCTTGAAAGCCTTGCAAAGAGCCTGTGCCCGAAGCTATCCATGCTCTGCCTTGGCTTACAGTGCCTTAGTCTGAGGAGGAGGAGGAAAGCCTTCTGACCTTTTACATAAGGCCCAAACAGAAAAGCCAACTACCCGAGACATCTGGCTTGAGTAACCTTAAAATGCAAAGATCTCTCCATGAGAATGGTTCTTATATTGTACTTAAACAAGCCGCATAGGACTAAGTATTTTAAAGCACTACCAGCAGCTATTCCTGTAATCTGTCTACAGTTTTAAATATTAAAAGCCCTTAACTTTGCAGACAGAATGAAAAGAACTGTCTGAAAACCAAAGACGCTGTGTGTCTAGCCAAGCTCTGTCAGGATCCTTTTGCCTAGTGATCATAAGAGCTACAACTATTTCACAATTTGTGCTCCATTTTTCAATAAATTCTGCCCACAGGCAGGAAACCCCCTTAGACCAAAACACACCTACCAGATAACATCATTTCAAAATGACATGGACATTCTACTTCTCTTTCCAAATGACAGAATGCTTCTTCAGAAGCCTGTCTTTGTAGAGGACACTTGTCACAGCACGTATTTGTATCTGGCACTTGAAGTATCCCACTTGCTTGGTCACCATGTCAGAGAATTTGTGGAAGAGTTTACGCACAGCAGAACACACTACCAAGTTAGTTCTGTGAAGGGACCAGACACCAGCTGGCTTTCATACATTTATTTTTCCTTTGCCTCAATTAATTGAATTCATTTTGGTGATGAAATTTTATTAAAGGTGAAGTCAAACAATGAAGAAAAAAACCAAACAAACCATTTTTTAAAATTTCTTTTAAACAGAATGGGCTAAAGCTGAAGCACTATTCCTCGAGTCCCTGGGAATTTTTGCTTGTTTGATTTGACAGATTCCAGCTTAGTCTACCAGCCCTCAGAATAAACTGGCATCTCCCAGCAGGAACCTGTTCCCCACAGGCAGCAACAGCCCCCAGCAGAGGCTTGGCACTGGCCAGGATCTGCGAAGCTGCGTTGCTCTGCCCCACCACGTGACTCCACATCTGCAAAGCAAGCGCTGACATCACGCTCAGCAAGGCTACTTGTCACGCTTGTCCAAGCACAGCTCCAACAGCTATGTCCAACAAAGCTGGAGTAACAACATTTCTGATTCCTACTCTCTTATAGCATAAAACTATTTGACTGCCAGTGATGGCCAGTAAAGGTCTGCCAGGCTTTTGTCAACCTGATCCGTGATCAAAAATGAGGAAAAGCTTGCAAGAGCAAAGGAAGATTTGGATGTTACATTGAAGTGAAGAGCAGAAGAGACATAACAGTCTAAAACTCACTATCCATTGAAAAGCAGAGTATGTGTGAAAGGGTCAAGGGAAAGAAATATTTCAAGGAGTAAAAGGAGGCAGAAAAGTTAAAACAACAGCTACTTTGCTGCCACATATGGACTTAGAAATCCTAACCCAACAACTGCATTAGTGTCCACTACCTTCTTCCTGCAAGGAAGTAAGACAACTCAGGTTATGCTCTGGAGTTCATACTGTTGCACATTTAACACACACTTTCAGTTCATCTGCAATTCTGAAAATCTGCCCATTTTGGTAATTTGTAGCATATGTATGCAATAAACAAGTTACTGGGGAAAAAAGGTTCCTACTTTATTATCTGCTTTAATCCACCATTTTGAGACTGACAGCACTGCAAAAGCAGCTCTCCGAGCTCTATCTAGAAAAGTATTTTCAGCCAGACAGAAGTCCAGAAGCTCATCAGAACACAGTCATCAGAAGGCAAGTCTGATGGAAACAACAACAACAAGCGCCTTTATTAGGCTATTATGCTACCGGGAAAAGGATGTGCAGAGTAAAAGATGAGAATGACTACTACCATGCCAGACTGTCTCTACCAGAAAACAGGGTAACTCTCAAGAACACATTTTCTCCCCAGGCTAAAAACAATAAGCTTTCCCACAATGTGATTTTTTAGCTCTGTTCTCATCAACACCGCTTGCACACTTGGTGACAAACAAACCATCTCTGCAGCTGGCACTGCCAGCACTGCCTCGAAACATCTTGATCAACAGACTCGACTACTGCTCCTGGATTGGCAGCTTTTACTCCAACCGGATCAGTGATCTCCTCTACAACTGGTCTGTCAGCATCGCTTCCTGTATGAGGTAGTTCAGTAGCCTGAACAGCTTGTGGAACTTTGCATCTGCATCATCATCATGCACGTGCTCCAAAAGAGCACCTATATTGCTTTGCAAGGATGAGTCCATAAAATCTAACATACTTTCATCATTAATCTGACTGTAGAAACCACCCGATGCTTTACCATCACTGCGCACTGTTTCAGCGTGTGTCAGGGGAGCAAAGAATGCTGGAAACAAGATGGTGATGAACCAGAGCCTGCCCTAAGCACCTGGCCAAGGGACATTAACCCAGGCAACAGCAGACCCCAAGAGGTCCCAAACCTGCTGGTGACCGAGTCAGAGCAGCTGACTCCCAGGCAGGCAGTGCATGAGCTCCACTGCAACATCCTGGGTTTTGAATGAGTGACTTACCCTCAGCTCAACCCACGGAACTCCACATCCCTTCCAAAAGCTCTACACAAGAATGCTGAACAGCAGCCCAACAATCAACTGCACTGAGGTGTAACCACAGTAACCCCCATACTAACACTGCAACACAAAATGGCACAGTGAAGGGCAAGGTTTAAAAGCTGCTTAAATGTCTTCTCTGAACGCCTGTGTTTGTGCAGTGCTGAAGCCATTCCAGCAGACAGACATCCATCAGCTGCGGGGCCAAATGATTTCATTCAGACTTCGCATGAGTTTGTTTTGAAGGCATCGCACGGTGACATTACCACAACTGTTACCCTGAGCTCAACAGTCTCATAAGAGCAATATTCTTTTTTAAGACTGCTCGTGTAAGACCAGTTCAGAGTCACATTTTCGGTTTCTAATTTTTTTGGGGTATTTTGCCTGATGAGCAGAATACCACACTCGCCAGGTGTTTCAAGTCAGGATGTTACAGAGCAGGAGTGAGCGCTCACGAAACCTCAGCTCTGGAGTTTGCAGTTCTTCCACAATATTGTGAGAACAGCTCCTCTGAAAGGTCAAGCAATTCAGATCCAATTAAAAGGAGGCAAGTTTAAATGCACCATTCTCGACTGCAGGCTTTTTGAAGGGAATTTGCCTTTACAGAACGTGACTCTCTAGTAAGCCTGGAACAGGACACACACACACACACACACACACACGCTCTCCTTCAAACAGGTCCCAGCCATCCATTTTGCCATCCCAGCATCTTCAGAAGAGTCCATCCTGTATTTTTTTCCCCACTGGTATTTCAAAACCCGATTACTTTTGGCTTATATTAGCACTGCTTCTGTTACTAGAATTCCATTATGAAAACAGCAGTTCTTGCACTGTATAAGCTTAGAGCACTAGGCAACACCTGCACAAGCAGCTCATCTCCACTCCAGGATCACTTTGCTCTTTCCAAGATCATTTTAACATTTAGTCAGGACTCCTGCACAGATGAAGTTAGAAAACCCCAATATTTATGTCCATATGTAAGAATTCCAAACACCCCCACTTAGGCAGAATATTCTGCTCTGGTTTTTTCCCTTCATCTCCTGAAGGTGAGTTTGAGCACCTACGTCTGATTAATAAAAACTTAAACTCCCAGTTATGCATATAAACCAAAACTTTGGCATACATGTGAGCTGCACTGAAATGTACTCTCTGGCTTTGCTCTGAAAACCGCTGGGGGATTTTTTTGTTTTCACATGGAAAACACTCTTGAAAATTTTAGTAAGTATCTGTGTCACTAACATACAATTTAAAATTTTATACTCATTTCACAAATGTCCAAGTCTAACACAACCTACCTAGAACAGGATCCTGTCCCTGGTAAACAAGAGTGATGCTCTTTAAAGAAAGAAAGAAGGATATTCCTCCTTTAACTTCACCTTCAGGAACACCACATATAACAGGACCCAGTGAAGCAGATACATAATCAGAAACCAGTGAACAAAGAGCATGAAAACAAAGCAACACACTTGGCAAAACTGCTATTACCTACATTAGGGGAACAGTTTATGCATCATTTTTTATTCTAAAACTTGGCTTCCTGTTTCTCACCTGCTACAACACAATCCACGTGTCTGCCCTATTTCAAAACATTTTCTCTTCTGGTGACAGTAAATGGGCTCCACCACAGTTTACTACCACCCTACATGCTGCGTTCAAGGCTCTGTTCTACACAGCCCCAGCTACTCCTGGAGTGATGTCAGCCAGCTGGCCAGTCAGCCTGCTAGTGTTTGGGAAGCTGAAAGTACCTTAGCAACTGAAGACAGAACTCAGAGCCACTAAAGCAAATTAACACATTTCAAAAGCTTTTGACATTTTTATTTAATACCACTCAAAAAAATTCAAGACTTCTGAGATGTATCTCTACCTGCATTTCTCATGCAGCCCAGTGGCATCCCTATCACTTTTAGATGTTGACTGTGAAGAGACTGAACCGTGCATTCTCCTGAAAATAGCTTCAATATCTGTAGATAAACAGTGAGCTTTGAAAGTGGCTGAACTTAAAAGCTCAGGCTAATGTTACAGCTAGCACACCATATATACCATTCTGTTTAAGTTTTAATACATGAAACAGGAAATAAAAACCAAAACAATGCACTAGTGCAGATTTTTAGAAGAGACTGTTTTAAGGGTGCCATAAAAAAAAAAACCCACATAAAAAAAAACCCCAATGCTTAAAGAATTAAAACATTTTACAGCTATTTTTATTTCTGAAAAGTCACATCCCAGAGTCTTTAATCACACTCAAACTTATCAAAAATGACAGACTACCAAACTGAAATATCACAGAATCACTCAGGTTGGAAAAGCCCCTTGGGATCATCGTGTCCAACCATTAGCCCTCCTCTACAAGTTCACCCCTAGATCATGTTCCCCAACACCACATCCAAGCGATGTTTAAACACATCCAGGGATGGGGACTCAACCCCCTTCCTGGGCAGCCCATTCCAATATCACACTACCCTTTCAGTGAAGAATTTTTTTCTAATGTCCAGTCTAAACCTACCTTGTTTCAGCTTGAGGCTGTTCCCTCTGGTTCTATCCCTAATTACCTGAGAGAAGAGCCCAGCACCAGCCTCTCTACAATGTCCTTTCAGGGAGCTGTAGAGAGTGATGAGGTCTCCCCTCAGCCTCCTCTTCCTCAAACAACATCATACCAAGTAACACAAAACCATCATCATCTTTGAGAACCAAGCACCATTTGACAGATTTAAAATAATCCAGGACTTTTCTAAAGTATGTTCACTACAAATATTCTGCCATAAAAACTTCAGTATTGCCCTGATACAGTTAACACGTAGTACAAGGAAAAAAAGCAACAAACAGGCTAGAAATGAATGATGTCAACAGCATCTGAATGACAATGACTCTGCTGTAGAAATGAAGTTCTATTAACAAGAGACTCCGAAGTCTAATTCAGATACACGAGAGAATGCTCATATGCAAGATGGCTTTTAAGGGTCTGCACAGATTATAGCTCGCAAACATGCTCCTGATGCAGAATGTTGCTACTGAGCAGATTCTGCAGTGGGCACAAAACAAGTTTTTCAATGACGTAGTACCCTAAAGAAATTGAAGATACAAATAAGACAGCAAAACCACTTTCTTCAAATTAGCCATCTGTTCTATTTCTATCACGTTCGGCTTCCTCCGACAGATTTCACAGAAATCCGGCAAGTCTGTTATCGTAAGATATCCTCCCACATTTCCTTAGCATTTCACGTAGAATCCCACGAACCCAAAACTTTCCTAAGCGCTCCACGTCGCACATCAACCACGTACTCTTGTACGCCCAGCTCCGCGTCTACAACACAGACCTGACGGCAGTTGTCAGAACAGCAACTACAAAAGAACAGCTCCGCGAGGCCCCCAGCACCATTCACGGAGACCGATCGCGGCCGAATGGCATCATCGCTTCCCCCCCCGCCTAATCCCCGGCGCCGCTTGCCCTCCCGGACCCCCGCACGCCGGCGGGACGGGCCCCGGGCTGACTCACGCTACGCGGGGACGAGCCACAAAGAGCAGCAGGCCGCGGCGGGGAGGCCTGTGCCGCTGCCAGCCCTGCGGGCCCCGCGCCCGCCGCCCCCACTCACTCCCTCACCTTCTTTGGTCTGGGCGTTGGTGATCTGCAGGTCGCAGTCCGCCGCCTTCAGCTTCTCGCGGCCCATGATCTGGCGCTTGAGGTCGCACAGGGAGATGTGGAGGCCGTCGAAGGTGACCGTGTCATAGTTCAGCTTGGAGGAGAACTTATAGTGCACGCACGACATGGTCGGGGCCAGGCGGTGCCTGCTCCGCGGCAGACGGCGTCGCGGCCTCCGCGCCGGTCAGGGCCCGCCGAGGCGGCCGGGGCGAGCGGCGCGGGCTGAGCTCGGGCGGGCCGGCGGCGCTCAGAGGCCGCGGCGCTCCGCCATGGCCAGGCCCCGCGGCCTCAGGCAGACTCGGTCGGCGGAGGCCTCAAGGCTCCATCGCGGCGGCGCCGCCGCGAGGCCCCGGCCCCCGCCCCTGCAACGACTCGGGCCCGCGGCCCTCAGCGATCGAGCTGGGCCGCAGCGGCCCCGGCGACGGCACCCGCCCGGCTCCTCCTCGCGACACGGGCGGGCAGACGACGGGGAAACGCCGTCCGCGGTCTCCGCGCTCGGCCCGCGGCCCCTCTCCCTCTCTCGCTCGCAGGCAGCGCTCCAGGCCCCGCGCTCGCTATGGCGGCTCCGGCGCCCCTGCCTCCGCGTTCCGCCGAGGGGTTTCCCGGCCGCCAGCCGCACGGGCCGCCGCCAACGCCCCACTGCGCACGCGCCAGCGCGCGCCGCACCCACCCGCCCCCCGCGCGCTTCACGTGACCCAGCGCATTATGGCAAAAGGCGCGCGTCACGTGCGCGCCGGGGCCCCGCCCCCTCCGGCCCAGCGCCTCCCGCGGCCGGGGACACCGCGCGCCGCCCCGGCAGCCCCGCGGCCTCGCTGCGCTTGAGGGGTCCCCTCCTGACACCCCCGGGCTGGCACTGCCCGCTGTTCCCTCCCGACACCCCGGGCTCGCACTGCCCGCTGTCCCCTCCTGACACCCCGGGCTGGCACTGCCCGGTATCCCCCCTGCCATCCCCGGGCTGGCACTGCCCGCTGTGCCCCCTGTCACCCCCGGGCTGGCACTGCCCGCTCTCCCCTCCCGACACCCCGGGCTGGCACTGCCCGCTGTCCCCTCCCGACACCCCGGGCTGGCACTGCCCGCTGTCCCCTCCTGACACCCCGGGCTGGCACTGCCCGCTGTGCCCCCTGTCACCCCCCTACTGCTACTGCCCGGTGTCCCCCCTGTCACCCCCACACTGCCACTGCCCGGTGTGCCCCCTGTCAGCAGCCATGGCCAGTGAAGAGAGGGGACATCCCTCCTGGCTCCTGGCACCACACGAGCTTCGGGGGACTTGGAGCTTCCCCCCTTGCCCCTGGAGAACCGCATCCAGAGTTTCCCTTCTTTCCCGATACGTCTCCACGTCTCAGCATGTCCCATGAAAACAGAAGTGACTGAACTTCCTCAGCAGTGCCACGGATGCTGATGGGTACAATGACAGCAGGTCTCAAATGGACTGGAGATGCTCTGTCTTTCTAAGGATGGTCAGGCCGGGCTGGAAATGAGAAAGGAATTAATTAGAACAGGGAGCAAAACTTGAGGTGCAGGAGCGAGGAAACAAAATGCTGTGTAAACAGCAAAAATAAACCACATGAGGACAGAAAAATCATCACCATTTTATCGCTTTCATTATGCAGGCAATGACGGCAACTTAACGCATCTATTAATGCTTTCTCACGCAGATTACTGCTGTTTAGTGAAGGAGTTATTTGTTCTTTCCACAAGCGTATGATACACTCTTTCCAGACACCTAAGCTTTTTACAAGAACAAGTAACATGTGCTGTGCACCTTTGTTTTAATCCTCATTTTTCCTTTACCAGTTTTTTCCCCACTAAAGTACTGCAGAAAATTACATCCTAAGAAATTGTGTCAGTCTCCTTCTTGTGGATTTTGTGTTTCATTAACCCCCAGCTGTTTCATTAGGTGCTGGAATAAGCGGGTTAGACATGCAACAAACGGACGAGGTACAATCTTACACTTAAAAAAAATACTTCTTTTCTATCGTTCTGGCCACAAGTCTTTACAGAGAAAACCTTTTGAGCATCGGCTGGGGCAGCACTGTCTCAACCTAATGAGAGAAGTACGTTTTTAAAGGATAAATAACAAAGGCTTGGGGAAAAAAAAAATAGAAACACTTCTCATCTAAAAGTTTGGTCTAGGAGATCTCTGATCTCGGAGATCCAGAGCGATCATTTTGGGATGTCATCCCCTCCAGGGGAAAAGGATCTGCATGGAGAAGGGGACTGCAGGAATGTGGTGTCTCCAAACTATACAGGATCTGCATAAAACAATTTATCTCCATTCAAGAGGGGGGAGCAGGTTGTCTGTGTTTTAGTTCTCAGGAACTGGAGAATGCCAGCATGCCCAGGTGACCGCTTTATAAACTGTCTTGGAAATGACCTTCAAGATCATCAAGTCCATCCATCTACTAAACATTATCACAGACGGCTTTGCTCGGGTTCAGACCCTGCTGATTGGACAGCACACCCCAGGTAGCTCACACTATTGGCTTTTGCTGGCAGCTGGACAGCAGATGACATCCGATCTGGAGAAGTTCTGCTGGAACACCTCCTCAGTAATCTTCAGCAGAGCTTATCAGCACATTGCATTGTGTTGTGCCAGCCCCTTTGATCTGGTGTCAGTTGTCCTAATGTGTCTGAGGTGGCCGGTGGCTTTACACCTCCCAGTTCTCCTCAGCCCTGCCCTGCCCAAGGTTAATGGCCCACCAGAGACCAGCAGAACCTGCTTGGTTGCTCCCTCAAGCATTTCAGCCGAAACAGCCTGGTGATGATCTGCAGCTCAGGCTGCTGGAGAGATGCTCATTTAGATAGAAGCAGGATAAGGGAGGACCCATGAGATCTCTGGCAGGAGGGTGGCGAGAGCAGCCGAAGGTGGCAATCTGGGCAGCAGCCACCCAGCTGCACCCCGGGCAAGGTGTGACCAGCCCCTGCGTGCCCCGAAAGCTGCCGTGCCTTCACTCAGGCACTCACCTCACACAAATGTGCCCGTTGAAGGATGTTTGCCACGCGGCAGAAATGCTCCTGACGCCACAAATAATGGGCTTGCTGTTGTAGCACCCCAGGGAGCGTTCACAGTTACCTGCCTTCATAACTTCAAAAAACAAACCAGGAACCTCCTCAAGAGGCCGGGAAATACCCTATGGCTTTCAGGGGGAGATGGGTTATGTTCTGAAAGCCACCGAAAACCGAGAACAGCATTAACACTTGGTGTTCTCTGCTCACCTGTTGGCAGCGAGATATTTTTTGAAGCTTTCAATTAGTCCTGTAACCTTTAACTCTTTGCTTTCAAATGCATTCAGCAGTAAATTGTTCTCCGAGTTGTGCAAATCAACCTGAAATGTAAGTTACCCAAGTTTTGGGGTCACTTTTTTAGCTCATACTCACACATTAGTTAAAAATAGTGTAGTTGCTTTAAAGTGTAGCTTCAGTGTTTTACCATGGCAGGTTATTAGGAGTGGCGTGGGGTACCTCACCTCATTTACCACTTCCCGGATTCAGAAGCAGCTCACCCACAGGGGTTCTGCTGTGCTGAGCATGGTCGCCTGTGCTGCTTTCTTCTGAAATACCCAAGCGTTTGGACGGAAGGGTGGGACAGAACTGTCCCTGGCTGTGTGCAAAGTACCTGTTGCGCGACTGAACAATATAAAAAGCAGAGCAAAACTCAAAACCAGGAAGGACAAATTCTTTCTGATGGCTGGCGAGCAGGTCTGTCGGCAGAGGCCAGGTGAACAAGCGGGTCGGCACAGTGACCAGCTCTGTGTTTGCACTGCTTGCTTCATTTTTTGTCAGGAACAAAGACTCCTTTTTGGTTTTTTCACTTTAGCTGTGAGTTCTGCTCAGGAGATGGGCACCTTGCATTGCCACAGGCACTCAGGGCTAGAGCAAGGTGAGAGCCAAGGGCCCTCGTGGCCAGTTTGGCTGGAATGTCCACATTGCTGTCTAAATCATCAGGCCAGCTGCTGAGGAAGCACAGTTGCTGTGGGCAGGCACTGGTTAAAGCTAAGCTTTAATTAAGAATGACAATGTCATTAATACACTTGAGAAGCCAAAACAAAACCATTCCCAAAACTCTGGTTCTTAATCTGCTCCTTCTCTCCTTGGCTCCTGTGTGCTCTGTGCCCGCTCACCACAGACACACCAGACCTGCCTCAGCACCACATCATACCGACCTGTTACCAGTGATAAATTATTACATTCTGAGCACAACGATCACAACTTGGAGCCTACAGGGTAGGAAACAAAGGCATCCAATTAGACAAGAGGAATGTCATGCAAGGATCTGCAGCTTGCACTGGTGGCTAAAGGGAGAAAGCAGCTCTTGGGGCGAACGCCTGTACACGTGCAGGGAGGCAACACAGCACATCCCCCAGCTTCCACCTTAGTCCTTGTACCCACGGCCGCCGTGGCAGTCCGGGCTCTCTGCAGCATGCCTGCCCAGCTACAAAGAGGAAAGCAGAGTTGGTTCTTTCTGGTTTTGCTCAGGACTTTTAAAAATGATTTTTTGAAGAGAGAAAGGGAAGGGGATTCTGTCAAATAGAAGGCAAAGGACAATTATCATCAGGACTTGTTCTGCTGATGGGAACAGGAGGAATGATGCTCTGCTTGCAGAGGGAGGGATGACCCCGCTTGGTCTGAGCACTGCAGAGCCCCATCACCTGCTGGCACCTCTTTTGGGCACCTTTCTGGGTTAGACAGGAGGCTGGGAGTCCCAATGGGCATTTGTAACCCCTGAGGTGTTTTTCAGGGGGAGCAGCTGAAGCTTTCTAACTTTTGGCTCCCTGAGTCCCAAAGCCTCCTGGGAGAGAATGGCCTTGGCATGGGCAGAGGGAGACTCCCAAAGGGCAGTGGACCACGGGGGAGGGAAGGCAGAGCCTTGTGAGAACACCCCAGGGCCACCCCACCTCCTCATTTCTCTCCCAAGACAATAGTATCACTGAGAAGCAAAACCAGACTTTTCCTTATCTTTGCCCCTGTAACCAGAAGGAACTTTGTCAGAGAAGAACTGATGCTAATCAGAACCCTCCTCTTGTTTTTGGCAAACATCCCATGCCAGTGTTCTGATTCAAGACTGAGAAATGGTGTTTGGGCGCTGCCTGGTGAGCACACCACGCGTGATGCCCCGATAGTCCAGCTGGGGAGCAGTGAATCCTCCCACTATTCTCAGAACAATACAGAAAAATTATGGGGGGAAGAAGTAGAATTCTCTTGTTTCGTGCCATGCCAAAATCCCTAATTGAATCATTATCCCTTCTGCAGGGAGAGTGGAGGAGCTTGGCTGTGACACTTGTACCCCTGCCTGGGCACTGGAGAAAGACTGCAAGCAAGCTCCTGTTTGCCCCATGACTGCCCAGTGGAGTGCCCAGATTGGCCATTATCTGTTTGTCCAAGTTCAAACCAGTTACCCAGATACAAAAGCTTGTTTTATTAAAGCTCCTTGGAGCCTTCTCACCCACCAGCATCTGCCTGCCCTCCTGTAATCTGCCTATGGTTTGAATGAAAAATTCCATTACGGTTCCAGGACAATCCATTAAAGTTCAGGCTCCCTCTGGCCCATTCATAGCGGTTGGGGCTGCACCACCAGCCAGCATGTACTACCACACGCTAGCCCTGCGCGGAGCGCGGTGGCTGGGTGCCAGTGCTGGGGTGATGTGCCACCATCGCACGGCACCACACCACCATTGCTGTGCCGAGCTACGGCTTCTGGGTGGCACTGCCTGGGACTGACAGCCCCTGGGCCCAAGCAAGGTCTAACTGATTAGTCTAAATGCCAATAAATACCATGGGTGTCTGTGAGGAACTGTCCTGCAGTCTATAAAGTGAAAGGGAGAAGAAATAATTAACAGGCACAGGAGAAGGACCTAAAGATCCTAAGGCACTGAAGAGCAGTTTGATTTCAAGATTGTCTTCGGTCCTTTGGCAACTCCATGTGTATTTCCCAAGGTTAATGAGGGACTTGGCTCTCCACAGAGACATGGAGCTGCTCACGCAGATTACCAAAAGAGCTCAAGATCACTTGTCCCTACAGCTCCTCTGCAGTGTAGCACGTGAACAAAAATACAACAGCCCTGCTGAAATCTGGCACCCTGGGCAGCAGCAGAGAAAACTTCACATGGCTTTTGTCCTGTCACTGCAGAGGGGCACGGGAGCTGGATGGCAGCTGGCACTCGTGCTGGCCCCCACGGCCCTGCTCGACACCCCAGTGCCACAGAAACCTGCACCCCATTGCATGAGTGCTGGGAACCAGCCAGGAAAGCATCAGCGTGGGTCAGGCCTCTTCCTGACCAACCTGTTTATTGGGATGGTTACCTGCTTTTCATCTGCAAACTGCTTCTCAAACATTAGTTAAACCTTGAAGTGCAGAAGGAGACAGAGAAGTCTAACTCCAGAGCTGTGGAGAGGCACAGGTCTAAGTTAGCAGTGCCAGACACCTTCCGAGGGTTCCCAGCCTCTGCATCATGCATCCCTCACCCTGTAAAGTGGGGCTCCCCATTCCCTGCCACCCGCTGTGGCACTGGTACCTTCTACCTGTGCCCAACAGCCCCTGGCTGCACAGCAAATGACACCTTTTATCTCCCACTGCTCCTGCTCCCAGGAAATGCCTCTGGAGCCTCTCCCTTCCCAGCCCCAGCTCCTTCTCCCCATGCACATTCACTGGCTGCAATGAAACCCCTGTTCTTGTCTCGCCCTCTCAGTGAGCAAGTGTCCCAGTCTCCATCCCCGTCTGGGATGGGTTTGCCATCGCCACAGAATGAATCGGGACAGGTAGAGCAGGACAAACAACTTCTCCCTGCATGAGCAGTGTTCTGGAGTAAAAGTAGCTCTTTCCATAGTAACCTGAGCTAATTTATCCAGGAAGTCATAAAAGCCTTATCAAGAACTTCATCAGTAAATTTACCACATTGCCCAGAAGTGTTCAGTGCCCATCCCTGGCACCATGGCAGGGGAGGTTGGACAGGGCTCTGAGCACCCTGCTCTAGCTGCAGATGGCCCTGCTCCCTGCAGGGGGGTTGGACCAGATGAGCTTGAAAGGTCCCTTCCCACCCAAAGATCTTCTCTGCAGTGGTTTTTCCTTTGATCTGATCCCAAAATACTGCCAGGACATGAGCCCACCTCTGAGTCTGGCGGTGTAGCACAGACCTCTGTGACCCAAATCAGTCTGAAATCAAGCTCACCAGCATTTCTCTGAGGCTGGCAGCATCCAGCCCTCCCACTAGCTCATTGCACCTGGAACTGGGGACACAGAGAGGGGTCGTGCTGCTGGGGGGACATCTCCCTTTCCTCTGGGGAATCCGCTGGCACTGTGGGGATGCCAGCCCATTACCTCACCATCGCTGCTTGGCACCACTTCTGAATGTCATCCTTGTTCTCAGTGTGGAGAACACCAGGGTGACCTTGCTACTTAATGAATCTCGAATCACTAATTATCCTGCTCTGTGAAAGCAAAGACAGAACTAACTCACCATTGCCACCTCGTGCAAGAAGGAGCCAGACACCTCTCAGCAACGGCAGCTTCATGGGATGACTCCGGGGTTTTGCGGTCCCGCTGAGACGAGAGGCTGGTGGCCCACAGCCAAGAGGAGAGGACCTTCCCTTTGGGTCTGCCCCTGCTCCAAATATTGCCAACGGTGAGCAGAGAAACATTTGTGGGTCCTCCATGGGCTGCTTTTTAAGTGTACCTCTCACTTTAGGGGTTTGCCTACCTACCTTCTCTGTGCCTGCTCCCCTGCATGCAAGAGCTTTGCGACCGCCCAAAGCCAAGTTCAGGGAGTTCCAGGCAGGCCCTGAGGGAGACGGTGCCTGTGCACCTCCTCCTACAGCCTGCCCGTCTGCCTGGGGCCAGCCTGGCAGGAGGGGAGCTGGGCATTCCTACCCAGAACAGGCTGATGCTACTGGTGCAGATAAGTGTTCACCAAAACGCTCCTCAGCGGAGCAAACACCAGCCAGCCCCACCACTGAAAGTGCCATCAGTAGGCTCCAGAGTCACCCACAGAACCGGGACAAACCAAGAGGACCCACGGTTCGTGGAGCTGAGGTTTCTGTAGGCTCCCAAACCCGGGCAGTGTGAGAGTTTCTACAGCAACGGGGGGGCGAGGGGGAGGACTTTGATTCGCCCCAATTATTAAAAAAAAAAACCCCAAAAACCCCCAAAACCGCACCTTCCCCCCGCCCCAGCATCCCCCGCTCCGAGGCCGGTCCCCGCCTGCCACTAGAGGTCATTTCAGCACCGGGAGAGCGGCCGGCAGCGGGGTCCCGGTGCCTCGGGGGCCGTGCCCCGGGACAGGGACTCAGGGGCTCGGGGGCTCAGCATCCCGCGAAGCGCCCTTTGCAGCTGCAGGGCCCCCCGGACTGCGGGTGGGAGTTTGCTGCTGGTGAGCTGCGGGATTTCCCTTCGCTGGGGGCCCGTGTCCTTCTGCCAGCTCCAGCCCCATCCCTGGCACCATTGCAGGGGAGGTTGCCCGGGGCTCTGAGCACCCTGCTCTAGCTGCAGATGGCCCTGCTCCCTGCAGGGGGGTTGGATGAGATGACCTTTCAAGGTCCCTTCCCACCCAAACCAGTCTGGGATTCTGTGAGCTCTGCTGGCACCCAGCACGGTGCCCAGGGGCAGTGGCTGCACGGTCGCTACTGAGAAAGGGGCTGGTGCCTGTTAGGGGTGGCTGTTTCCATTAGGAAGGGCAGGAAACAGCCCCTTTGGTAACACACGGTCACATCTAGTAGCAAAATCAATAGGGGTTTGTGGAAAGGCAGCCCCCTGCACATGGCCTCTCCCAGCTCCCGGTTTCAAGCGGGCACAGAGAACACGAGAGCCCCTCAGCTCAGAGCAGCCCTGGCTTTGCTGCAGCCCTCTGCACAGGCAGCAAACACTGCTGGCCCACAGCCGACAGCTTCTGCACCATTCCCAGTGCCACCACCCTCCTCCCGGGCTCTCCAGTGGGAGTGCCACCAGGTCTGTCCCCATCGGTGCTCATCAGGCCCTTCTGCTCACGGGTCCTTGCCTCAGACCTTTCCTGCCTCCCCTGATCTTCGCCCTCTGAGCAGCCTCTTGGCCACATCCACCCACGCACATCAAAGCAACCCCAGCTTTCTTCCTGTTTCTTGACTCCATAATACGTTTTAAATCAGAGTTTAATTAGAGGGACCAAAGGCCCCATCTCTCCATCCTCCGGGGCCCCCCTTTCCCAGCCCCGGCTGGCTGCACACAGCAGCTATCACCGGATACAGACGCCGAGCTCCAGAAGCTGGAGAGTAGAAATGAAGCACTTTTCCTTTCCAAACTCCCTGCGTGGCTGCGCTAATCACTCAGGGGACGGTGCTGAGTCTGTGGAATGGGCTGATGATGGGACCGTGGTGGTTGACTTTATCCCTTGGATGCTGCCTTTCTTTGACTCATCGTAGTTCTGAGTCACCAGCAGCCGCTAATCCCTTAGAGATAACGGCCTCATCCAGCTCTTTCTACGCAGGTGCTTTTCCCTCTGCACTTACACTTCAAAACTGAGAATAAATACATGCCAGCTGAGGTCCTGGTGGGTCACTCCAGGACACGCCGCAGGGGCACTTATCACACCAACCAGCACTGGTGTCACCTTGAGAGCCAGGGCTCTCAGTGTGCCAGGGGATCCTCCACCCCCCAAAGCCCCTGCGTGTGTGGGATGCCCCTGTGGTAACTCCTGCCCGGCCCCGCTCCCCCCAGGGCTCAGCTCTGCACTCTGCCCCGGCACGGCTCTGCACCGCCGGATCCAGGACCGCACCGCATGGACCCGCCAGCGGATACATCACCCTCAGGAGGGGCACGCCAAAACCAAGCATTATTTGTAGCCTTCATCTTAAAACCTTCTAAACAGCCCTTGGTAAATTGCTCCCAAATTAATTTCACCCTTTGTTAAAACACATTTTTTATTTCTAGCCTAAATCTGCCCAAGTTAAACACGTTAATGCCATCCATTATCAAGACCTTCCGCACCCAGGCACCTGAAGACCACAGTCAAGTGGTCTTTAACCTCTCTTTGACAAGAAACATAAGCTCACCTCTTTGGTCTTTCACTCTGTGGCAGCTTGTCAGACCTCAAGCAGCTCTCATCACTCCTGCCAGGACTCTGGAGTTTCTTAACACCTTGCTGGGAGCACAGGCAGCAGCACTGGCCACAGGACATTACTGGTCACTTTGGTGCTGCACATCCTCCCTGGGGATATTGCTCTTGTTGGTACCCAGGAATCACACTGGCTGCAGCATCACCCTGAGATCACATCCAGCTGGTCCCTGCCCTATGCCCTGGAGCTTTCTGCAGAGCCACCCCCTCCCAGGCCATGCTCCCCCTCAGCTCCAGGGCACATGCCCTCACCCCTCCTCTGCACCCACCACAGAGCACAGCCTGTGGGGCAGCAGCACAGATACAGAAAGGACTGACCCCTGAGAAGTGCTCCTTGTTTCCCTCTTTTATTTCCTCCTTGGCACCTGCAGCTACATGGGAGGCACCTGCTGGTTCCAGAAGAAGCAGCTCTCTTCCCAGTCTCACCTGAGAGCCAAATGCAGGTGAAGAGGCTGCATCCTCCGCTGCAGTGAGACATCTGAGCATCAGCACTGCCCGATCCACCCTCAGCCTCTCTGCGCTCCCCTCAGCACCCCAGCAATGCTGCTCTGCCAGCTCCCAGCCCTTCCCATCAGCCTGGAGAGTGGGAAATCCCACTCTGGGCTGCCCTGCAATGGGGTCCCCGGAGCTCAGCTGCCCTGCGCTGGCCTCACCCATCTCTCGGGGGTGACTTTCTCCTCCTGTGTCATCTTCTGTAATCCAGAGTGAAAGCCACATTTGTATGCAGAGTTTAAAAGCTACTGGGCAATTAAATTGAATTCTAATTATTGTATATCTCATATTAGCAATTTCTACCATGCTAATATTAATTGCTAACAAGACGATAAGAGGTATCAGGCAGCCACGACGGAGCACACGGGCGCTTGCTCGGGAGAGACGTGTGGCAGGAGAGCGTCTGCAGCGTGGAGCTCGCTGTGCACGGGGATGTCCAACCCCTGGAAGCAGCTGCCTGGCCTGGGAGAGCTGGGGTTTGGCATCGGCCTTCAGCCTTCCCGGGGTGGGAGTTCAGAGCAGGGTAAAACATCCAGGTCTCGGGCTCAACCTCCTCACGAAACGGGACCATTTGCAAGGTCTCACTGTATGAAACCATGCCGTGGTTCTGTTGAGGACCCACATGGGCCCTCCCCTCTGTCTCAGGGTGTTTGACTGTACCTTGTTGCATTTATGGGAGGTTCAGTCAAAGAAGCCAAGGACTGGTTGGTTCTCGAGCTGCAGCTCCCCGATCCCTGTCCGGAGCTGCTCTCCAAACCCCCCCCAGAGATGTTTCTCCAGACAGTGACAGGGAGATGGGCGGATGGATATGGGGCAGCAGACCGAGCTCTTTGCCCCAGTGCCATCATGCCTGTCATTTGAGGCAGTCCCTGTAGCGACCTTTGCTTCTGCCAGGCTGGTATCACAATTAAATTGCTGGTGGCTGTGGGGATGGACATGGATGTCCAGCTTCAGCTGAGCAGTTAGGCTGCTGTACTGGTTTAATAGGACCTGCTGCGAGCTTGCCAGAGGCTCTGGGCTGCCAGAAAGTTCTCACCCTGACACAGCCAACATGTTAACCAACCTTACATCACACAGGGAAACCAAAGAGATCAAAGCCAAGGCAGCTGGAACAGCCTCTGTGCATAAGCTCATCCCTTTGGAGAGTTCCTCAAGGACAGGAGGCGCCCCAGCAGCTGTGAAATTAACCCAAACAGAAGTGTTGAAAGGGCCTGGGGGACCGGAGAGCTCTTGGCTTGGAAGGAAACTCTTCCCAAGGACACAGGGTTGGCTGCTGCTGCTTGTTCCGCGGTGCCCTGGGCAGCGGCTGGCCCCGGGGCTGGGCTCCTGGGGGCTTCAGGGAGGGCAGCCAGGCAGCCGGGAGCGCGGGGATGTCCCCATGTCTGCGGCAGCATCTGTGCTAAAACCCTCAGCACGTTTGTGTGCCAGGAGGCATCTGGAGAGGGCTGTGGTGCAGGGGCGGCCGCCAGCACGCGCGCGGAGCTGGGGCCAAGCTCAGCGGGCAGGAGAAGGGCATGGGCTCCTCCAAGCATCTCCCCCGGGACCTGCATTTCCACATCACGCAGCCCAGGCCCCCCCTGCCTCGGGCTGAGGGCAGCTGTCTGGAGGGAGCTGCCTGGAGCAAGCTCTGTTCACCTGGAACAATAATGATTTAATACCGGTTTCCTTTCAATGAGGTAATTTTGTCCCAAGGGTTATTTATCTGTCTATTGAAAAAAAAAAAAGTCCTGTGTGAGTCAGACAGTCTGCACTACAAACCCACGATAAATTACATTTGGACATATGCTAAATGACATTTACCAATAAATTTATGCAGATTTCTCCTGTAATCCTTCTCCTCCATCAAAAGTAGTAATACTTTCTCTAATGCAAATGCACTGCTAGAGCCTCGCCACATCAAACGGGAGCTGTGCTGAATTGTTAAGAATGCTGAATGATAATCTTCATTGTGCTCATGAATAATCATTTCCTATAGATGGTTATTTGACAGTGCCCTGGAAGGGCCTGACGCCTCGCGCCTGAGTCTCCTCCGAGGTAGGGCTGCTCGGCTGCCCAGTCCATCCGAGCCCTGCAATCAGATTTCACGCTCATTTCCCTTCTTGCTTCACCCGTTACTTGTGCAGCACAAGGTTTAATGGGCTCCGCTAACGAGCCCAGAGAGGGAGTGGAGCAGCAGGAGCAGATCCACCGCTGTGCCGGGTCCTGGGCCGACCTCCCCTCTCCATCCAGCTGTGGCACAGCCCCCGCGACCAAAACCTTCCCTCGTAAACCCAGTGCAGTTTGCGAGGCTCCGCCATGGGATCACACGGTCATCAGGACCGGGAGGGTCCAACAGCCAACTCAAGCCACAGTTACCATGGCACACAGCTGTTTTCTTGACCAAAACCTCTGACTTTTTCTGCAGAGCCTGCAAAAACGCAGCAGCAGCTGCTTCTGCAGCTCCTGATCCGAATCGTGTGCACGTCGGGTGCATCCCAAGGAAAGGCTCCTGCTCTCAGTCCCTTCTCAGAGCTGCTTTTCTGCAGAGGGCAGGAGAAAGCAGGTGGAAAGCTCGGGGCACTGGGCAAGGTCCAGAGGCTCGGTGACATCTCGGGCATCCAGGGCCAAACACAACGCCCAAAGCTACAGGGTGCCTGCAGGCTGGACAGCCAGAGGCTGCGGTGAGAAGCACAGGGTGCTGGTGGGTGGCAGGCTGGAAGTGCGGAACCCTCTGCCACTTCCTATCAGTGGGGTTTATATTTTTAATCATTTTTAAAGATGATTACGTTCTGAGCAGCGATGATCTAAGCTAATGAGCCGCCTGCCACTTTCTGGCTCGGTAGGAAAAGTCATCTTACTGGAGTTGTGGTTTTTCTCCTTCAATCCAAAACACAGACATTATGGAAATAAATGATTTCTTTTCACAGTTGTTTAATATAATTTTCTCTGTGCTGGGTTTTATGAGATGCTGCAGCTCATTAAAATAATGATCAGAAATAGGAATAGGACACAGGCGAGGAGCAGCAGCTGCAGCAAGTCCTGCACACGCCGGGCCGGTTCTGCAGAAAGGCTCTGGCTCTCCTGGTGCTCAGAGACCTCTGGGCCCTGGGAAGCAGGACGCTGGGCTGGGCTCTGAGCTGCCCCTGTGTCTGCAGCACGGGCAACGGGGCCGAGTGCGATGCTGAAGGGCCCGTTTGGGTGCTGGGCAGCAGCTCCCGCTGCTCGCCGAGGGATGGGCAGGGCGGCTGCACCACTCGCTGCCTCTTTCTTTCCTAGGCTAAGAAAAAACACCCAAAAGGTGCTCTGTCGAGCCCAGCAGCATGGGCTGGAGGTCTGACCTGCTGCTCAGAGTCTGTTCTCGTGTGTAGGAGAACAGGGACTTCTGCCTTCCTTGCTGCTTGAAAAGCCCATGCTTTGCAAAGCCTGTTTCATCCCTCTGTTCAGGATGGTTAACCGGGGCCGGAGGAGATCCCGTGTCCTCCCAGCAGCCTGCAGTGAGGGTTTGCAGCTTGGGCTTGGGCTGTGAAACACTTAAAGACCTCACCATAGCAAGACATAGAGTTCCTGCAGGGTTTCCTTGATCTGAGAGGTTAAAAGGCACTTGAACCATGAGGTAAGAGCCCCTGGGATGCGCTCTGAGAGTGATTTATAGCTTCTCCACCTGCCTGGAGCCAGCTCGCTTCCCTCTTCCTGCTGCTATTTATTTTTCTCGTTATCACTGTGGAATAAATATGAAGAGCATTTAAAATTCAGACTCTTGTCCCAGACCTCCCTGCTGCAGGGAGCCAGGTGGGTTTAGGGGCCCATGAGTTTACAACTTCCCAAACCAGGAGATATTTTCACATAACCTGCTCTGCAAGGTGAGCTCCTACCTGGCAGAAAAGTAAGCCTGGAAATGTGCAAAAATACCCCAGAAGGACTTGGGGTGGGGGGCTGGGGGGGGGACAGCCCAGCAGTTATCTGCATTTTCTCAGGGACATTTGCAGGTTTGCACTCTGAGGCAGACAGGGGATGCCCAGGGTTTGTTTCCATTCCCCTGCCAGCCACAGACAAGGAGTCCCAGTAAAGCCAGGCTCTCCCAGTGTGGCTGCACTGTGCTGGACTCTGGTATCAGCTTTGCACCTTCCAGCCTTCTCCTGCTTCTCCTGGGGCGTGGGGCCAGCGGCCAGGGCTGTGGTCACCCCACCTTCCCTCGTCACCCACAGGGCACTGGGGAAATCCAGCAGTAAACTCAAGAGCAATAAAAGCAGAATAAAAACCAACAAAATAAATAAATAAATGCAACAACAAGGGAAAAAACCCAGCCCTGTGACAGCAGCAGGAAGAACCGTGGCGTGGGGGAGCAGTGCTGCAGTGAATCTGCGGAGGAGCAGAGCTGGTACAAATCAAAGCAGCCCTCAAAGCTTTTTGAACTGGCCAGGCTCACCTCTGTGGAGTTCAGCCAAGCCTGGTTCCCCTGGGAGCTGGGGAGAGCGCTGACCTAGCCAGGCTAGCCCTGAAGATCTCCCACTGCGGATTTACTGCTGCTCTTGCAGGAAACCATCCGCAGCTTCCCCAGGGCTCCCAGAGCACCCATGAAGCGGGTGCCCCCCAGCACTGAGCCCGCTGCCCAGGGCCGAGCTGCTGCCAGCCACCCTTGGGGCAGCTCCAGGGACCTCTCGCCTCTGGAGGAGCGTTTGGAGACATGCCCAGACCCACAGGGGTGGCAGCGAACGTCTGAGAGACAACAGGGTCAAGCTGGGGCACATCCCAGCATCAGACCAGTGATGGGTTATTTCTTCCTCATGCAGCAGCCACAGAGCCCAGGCTGCCTCGGCCAGGAGCCATCCTGGCCCCCAGGGTTGGGCCCAGCAGTGGTCTGGCTCTGGGAGGAGCTGTATCACCTGATGCTGCCCTGCACCATCCAGGCACCCTGCCTGGGTGAGGGCTTTCATGCTCCAAGGCTCACCGCGCTGCTCCAGGCACTCCAGTCTCCTGGGAGCTGTTCTGAACCACTGGGACATGGCTCCCTCTCGTCCCACCACCACCCCGGGTCCCCAGCACCGCCTGGAGAGCCACAGTTGACACCTACCCAGCGACAACGTAGCCTGTGCTACTGCCATCTTCACAAAGGAATTTCTGAAGATGCAGGCTACAGAGTCTTGGCCTTTGTATAAACATTTTAATTACAAGTTTCCGGGACTTCTTTCCTAAGATAAACACATTTTAATTGCAAATTGCTTCTGCTGCCTTTAAGCGTCCCCTAATACTGCAAGCAGCTGGTGTCTTTAATGTTTAATGAAACTGCCTCTGGGATGGGCTGGGATGTGGTGGCAGCACAGGGAATGGGCTCCTTCATGGGCTGTGGGGACCTGGGTGACACCAGAGTGCCCTGAAATTGCACTGGGTGAACCCCGGTGACAGTCTGGGATGCAGGAGAGGGGCAGCTCCTTCATCCTGCAGAGCCACCCCTTGCCAGGGATGGACCCTGGCACAAGACGCCTGGCTCTTAGTGCTCTGTACCATGGCCAAAAGGGATGTGGTCACCAGCAGCGAGCCCACGCTCACCCACCTTTCTTCTGGCAAAACCCACCGGCAGCACTTCTGCCGAGCGGCAGCTCCCATGCCCCGTGCTCCTCCATCTCCAGGAAGGTCTCTCCACCTGCCGTGTGCGGACAGCGTCCTGCTGGAGACCTGCCCAGCCTGCCAGGAAGGGGCAGAATCCAGCCCTGACACCCAGCTGGGTGCCAGGGGGCTCTGGGAACTTCCTGGGCTCAGCCACGGCCACCTACCGCAGAAGGGCTGGGCTCAGCTGCCTCCCCGCTCGCTTCCCACCAAGCCAGGAGGACGGAGGCACCGCCTGCTCTGTGCCACCGCTGCCCGTGCCCGCCGCTGCGCGCTGACAGGAGGTGCGAAGAGCCCTTGGCGTCTGGCGCATCACACGCTGCCACTTGGGCAGGTCTCTGTGGCACGAGGCTCAGCCCGCCGGATCCGGCCGGGCCTTAATCTTCTCTCCTGGAGCCATCAGGTTAGCACAGAAAATTGCTCCGGTGGTGACGAGGGCTGCGCTGGCTGGGGAGGGGGTGCCTGGGGACTGTCATTTGAGTGTCGTTTTTAAGCACTAAGCCTACCCAGTAGAGCTGCCCCTGGCATGTGTGGGGTGCCCCTGCCTGCCTGCGCCAGCACCGGTGCCAAGGGTGTCTGTCCTTACCCCTGTCCCCATCCCCACTCCATCCTCTCCCGTCCTCTCACAGCCAGCACTTCAGCTGCTTGTCCCCTCGCAGAGCTGCCCCAGCCATGCCCCCAGCCACCTCCCACCGGTCCCCAGCCCCTCTACCCCCAAACCCCGGGTGCCTAAAGGGTGGGGGGATGCAGACTCTGCCCTGGGCAACTTCCCCGCTGCCTTTAGGGCTGGAGCGAGGCTGTTCCCCGACAGGAGACATCACTGCGGTCAGAGCGAGGGGTGGCAGCGGACGGGAGGAAGGTGTGTGGCCTTTGCAGGGCTGCCCAGGCAGGGAGGACTCTGACAGCAATAAAAACTAATTAGCTGGCTGCACATTGCTGACGAGGGGCAGGAAATAGAGGCTAATTAAGACTGAGAAGCAAAGGGAAATCACCTACCTGCTTTGAGCTCCAGGCTGCACAACAAAGAAAGCCCCCCTATGAAAAGAAGAGAGAAAGGGAAAGGGGGGAAATGAACTGGCAGGTTTACATATTTGCTTGGAGGTTAGAGAACGCTCGTTAGCCTTTTCAATTATTTTTGCCAGTTTGCTGCCGGGTTAACTGGCTTCAAATTCCCTGTGAAGATCTATGATGCATTTAAAGATTCTCCGAAAAGCCCTGGTGCTGGGAAGAGCAGCTCCTCATTCATCCCAGCTGGTGATGCTGCTGCTGCCTTCCCCCTGGTTTTATAGGTGCAAACCAGCCACCCTTGCCCTGCAGCCAAGGTCTTGCTTCTCTGTTCCCTGCAGGCCTGGGCGACTTAAACTGGCACTCTCTGCTCAGCCACGTCCCTGGGGGTGACGGTGCCCGCAGAGCTTGCCCTGGAGGGTGACCTGGATGAGAGGTGTCCCTGAGGGATGCACCAAACTCGATTCCACCTTGGCCCAGGAGCTGCTGGTAGCGGGTCCTACAGCCTCAGCTAGGGCTGCTTGGGCTGACCCCGTGCCAGGCACCCCAGCCCCGCGGTGCAGCTGCAGTGGGTGCTGCCCCAGTTACCCCCTGCACCCCGATGCCTCTGTGCCACGGGCTCTCGGAGAGCCCCTTACAGAGCTGGGGGTGGGAGAGATGTGGGGATAGATGGGGGTCACCAACCCAGCATCCCAACTGCTCGGCTCAGAAGGCAGTTGCAGAGTGCTGTCTTTTTTCCCTTTTCTTTTTTTCCTTTTTTCTTCTTTTTTTTTTTTTTCCCCCCTTTCTCTCTTCAGATCTTCCTTTGAAGCCCAAACTTCCTGTAGTTTGAAATGGACAATCAGGCTGCTCCGGCAGCTGCAGCCCGAGAGCTTCAGCTCTTGGCAGGAGGATCAGAACTACAAAACTATTTCTTTGCGGCAAATTATGCATTCATCTAGCTCATTTGAAACAAAATATGATTTGCAATTTAACTTTCCATAATGAGCTCCTGCTATTATACCGTTTCCATAATGGCTGGTTTCATTGGAACAGATTGTTGGTGCACATGGTTTACAAAACATTTTCAATGCAAGCCCCGTTTTTTCTTATTTTAAATAGCAACAGCTGCTAAGCATGATAATTATTGTATTTCATCAAAATAAACTTACCGGCTTGCTTCTTAATGCTACTCATTGCAGTTTTCCAGTGGACCTGCAGGTTATTAAAGAAGCTGAAACTTTAACTCTCCGAAGAGAGAGCGGCACCACAGATGTGAACTCAGTGCGCTGCTCCCATCCCACCCGTGTGCCCATCCCCGGCGTTGCCAGGGGCTCCCACGGCTGCTCCCTTTTCTCCTCC